>BSBK01008681.1:215000-667500 GCA_027943335.1 Chamaecyparis obtusa | reverse complement strand
CATTAGTATCAAAACTCTGAATGTATATAGACAAAATGTTTCTATATTTTCCTTATGCCATATACATATCCACAACAAAAATTTCTAAGTACAGAGTACTCCCCCTCGGTGCATGCTCTCGATAATATGTAATATACATAGCAAAACTATACTATTTGGCATATACATGTTTTCCCTCTTTTTGATAATAATGCCAAATGCAAAAATATGTATACTTACATCTTATCAAAAATGTGTGGATGCTTTTTCTTTATGGACTCCAAGAGGTTGTCCCATTCCTCTTTCAAGTTGGTAAGAGCAATATGCTCAAGACCAACTTGTGCATGCATGTCAAAGATATTATCCAACACCGAAATCTCTGGTGTTGCCACAAGTTGTTCAGCTTTGACAATGTGTGCTTCAAAAAATTTCAGGTAAGGAGTGAGTTCTTTTTGTAACTATGTAACTTGATTAGTGATGTGTGCTTCTTGTTTCCTTAAGTTTGTTATCAACCACCGAATTTCCTGAACTCGGTTAATATGCTTTAAAGAAAGCAGTTGGCTCGACGATAGCTGCTTGTGTACTCAACTGTATCTCTACTTCTAAATCATTTATCTTTTCACTGACTTCTGCAGTGAAGGTGTCTGAAGTACAAAGCTTGATTAGAAGTTGTGAGATTATCTGGGTGATATATTTTACCTCGGTAATGACCTCAGATAATTTTACCTTGTTCAGTGCCACTTCTGTGCTAATCCTTTCTGCCAATTTGTTTTGAATCTTTGATTCTACCCATTCTTCTATTCTTTTTTCTGCATATGTATCCGAGGCATTGTTTTATTAGTGAGTGTAGCAAGTTCATCTAAGATGGGAGTATTCTCATCAATATTTTTTTCTGGTACTATCTATTGCAGAATATCCCTCGCATCATTTAACACTTCTTTACATTTGTGCTCTTTCCTTAACTTCTCTTGTGTCACTTTCCTTGAACATAGCTCCCCATATCTTCTTAGTTCCTCGGGGCTTAGGGTTCTTGGGTCACATTATGGTATAATGATAACTTCATCAATGGTGACCGACCCTTTTTCTTTCTTCTTCTTCTTCTTTGGTGCAAGAGGTGACTTCTTCTCACTTATAACAATAGCTTTTTCTTCACTCTTTAGAGTATCTTTCCCAGTTGACACTGTATCATCCTTCTTCTGCTCCTCGGTAGATGGTGTAGGAGTCTTGGTTGTAGTGTCAGGTGGGTTCACCTCAATTGAATTTGTTTCTTTTGGTTCCTTTGATTCTATAGACTGTGCCTTTGTTTTGTTAGGCTTATTTGTATTGACAGGTTGCTCAGGTGCTTGTATCTCAATTGTGTCTATATTTGGCTTGGATGAGACACATCGGGTTGTACTTGTGAAATTATTTCAACTACCTTTGCTAGTACAGGTAGTTCACCCGGTAGAGATGTGAGCACACTATTAGTGTTTAAAGTTTCATCTTTGTATGGTGCAATTGTCACATCTTTGTCATCCTCATCATCAGGATCACTGTTAGTGATGTCCTCAATGAGTGCATCATCATCGATTTTCTTTTGCAAGTGGATCTTAACTTGATTTGGTGCATCCTGTGAAATTTTGATTTCTTCCTTTTGTTTGGTGATATCAATTACCTCGGTAACTGATATACCAGCGTCCTCTATTTTCTTACCTTTGTTATCATCAATGAAAATACCTTTATCTTTGGAACTATGTCTCTCCTTAGACAGTTTCAGGAATGCTTCCTGTTCAGCTTTCTCTTCTGCTTTCAAAATTGATGTCCATAGAGAATCACATATGACATCCATATCATCCACATTCTCATCCATGATCTGCATTGCTCTATTCTTGACTAGAAATCTAGCCTGATAATTTGTCATGTATTCACTTACTACAACATAGCTAAAGTGTGAGGCTGCATGGCTTAGTGACCATTCTCGTTTCCGTTTATCTATATCTAGTGCAATAGCCCATCTCTCCACTTATTTTGTCATCAAGTTCCTTTGGCAATTGACATGCAAATTCCATCGGTACTTTCTTGAATTTAATCATCATCTAGATGATAGCATGCTCTAGCTTTGTCTTGTCCTCAATTGACATGTTGTTAAATTTGTCTATGCCTGGATCATTAAGATTTCCATTCTCAATTATATCTTCAATTATTTCTTCTATAGTACTTTCCCTATTACGAACTAACTTGAATTGAACAGGATCATTTTTAGTTTTTGTATCCGCTAGATCTTCCTTATTTCTATATATTTCTTCTTTTTCTTCAGGTGTCTTAGCTACTTTCTTGGTCTTTCTCTTAACATATTTCCTAGTTGGTGTAGCTTCTCTTCTTTTCTCTACTTTTACTACTTCTACTTGCTCAGTGGATTATGCAGCAGTTGAGGAGCATGTCTTCATTCCTTCAAGTTCGGGTAGCTGCATATCTTGTTCATCATTGGTAGGAGGAACCGGTGTGGTGATCCTTTTCTTTGTCTGACTCAGTTTCCTCGCTATCATAGGGCTTGTCAGCCAACTGTAACTGACCTTCAGTTGCCTCATCAACTGGTGACTCCTGAGGTGAGTCAAATGCATTTCCATATTTGGCTGAGAGATCTTTTCTCATTTTCTTTGCTCTTCTATGCATTTTTCCAATCTCTATGTCTGTAGTGATTCTAGACTTACCTTCCTCATATACACCAAACCTATTGGTAGTGATGTCTATTGGTAATGCCAGCAATCCATTGATAGATTTCAAAGCAAAATCATGATTCATTTCATATCCCATCAGTGCTAGCCATTTTGTTCTCTGTTCTACTACCTTTATCATTGAGTGGTCTGTGCTGACTACAAAGCATATGTCATCTTCAAATTTGCTCACTAATTCCCTTGGAATTCTACTCCTTTGTTGCATCTTTGTTTGAAATTCCTTGAAATATGCATTGAATTCCTTATTTAGATTGTTTCCTAGACTTTTCATCATTTCACCAATTTGAGTAGTTATCAGTTTGTCCGATTGCCAGTTTACTTTTCCAATACGTGGTACATATTTTTGTAGATAGAGAAATGTACAGACAAGCAGTGATCCGTACTTACATGTATTTGACTTCTTTGCTTTAATTGTCTTCATATTGTCATGCAGTTGGTGTAGTAGTAGCTTGGAAAGATCAACTTGGTGATCTTTCTTCACAATTTTGTAAGCCATGTCCACAGCACTGCAGGGTACACTATTTGGTCTGCTAGATTGGAATATCTTGTACCCGATGACATGAGCTGTGAATTTTACCGCTGGATCTTTGATAGTTGAAATTTTCAGTGCCCTACCATCCCATTGAGCTCCAATGTTCTTTTCTACGTTGGGACAACATGAACTTCGAAAGGCTTTGGCTTTGTCAGTTGTAGGGTACCCAGTAACCCTACTGATAATCTTCTTAGTGACCTCAATAGGTTTATCTAACCAAAATTTGCCATCATGAAATCTTCTTAGCATGATTCTTATCTAGTCATTGTGGAAGGATTGTGGGAAGAATGTGAAACACCATAACCCATACTCCTCAATCTTCTTGTATTCGGATTTAATCTTACCATCTGGTCCACAGACTTGCTGATAAGTAGCAATGGTCTCAAAATCACATACTTCACCAATCTTGCAGTGAATGTAGGCCCTAACATCTTTTGTTAACAAAACCTTATTTGGAATACTAGAAAATGCACCCATATCATCTGTTTGTGCTATGACCTTGGGATGAGGTTTGAATTTCTCCTCGAAAAAATGTGCCCCAACAATTAATTCTACTTCTTCCTCAATTTTCTATGATTTGCTTGCGATTGATGTCGATGCCATAAATTATTTCTAGGGTTTCGGCAAACAATAGATAACCAGTGTTCGGTAGGAAGATGAACTTACTTGTTATCGTCAAAGAATTGTCGTTGGTTCAATCTACAGTAGCTTGGAATCTTTTCTGAAAATATCTAGCTTGAACTCTTCTCTGTAAAATCTCCTTTCTTTGAAATTGCAATGTAACAATGAACTTTGTTTTTGCATATTTATAGGTTTTTCGATATTCTCACTCAAACTTTGATGCATTAAATGTGTGACCTAACTTCTGATATGAAATAGCTGTCAGCTCGGTAATGTCTACAATTTCTTTTTCTCAGTTAACATAGGATTTCTTTATCGGTTTGCACTATTGTCGGTTAACCTTATATAGTGATTACCGATGGGTAACCAACTCATGTTTCTTCTTTTACTGACTATGTGACATTAGTAGACTTATAACACATAAACCACAGTGCATCTTTATTCATGCAGATTTGGTATTTGTACATCATATATAAGGAACTGTATGTAAAATGTGATTATTTAAAATGTCAGTTCCATACATACCTTTGTCATCTTAAGTGGAGGTACCGATGTCACCCAATCCAGTGGATGAGGTTTCACTGATAGTGTTACTTGACTCAGCATTCTCATTAGATGCCTTCTTCCACATTGTGTTCCTTAACTTCATAATTTCTGCAATGTTATATCCACTCTCAAATATATGGTTTTCATCAGGTGCTCGGTCTCTGCAGTTCTTCCTTACATGACTGACCTTGTGACAATGCATACATGCCATTCCTACATTTGTCCAATTTCTTGATTGTCCAATCCGACTCTTTCTGTAATAGTTTGCTACAATATGTCTAGACCGACCACATGCAGTACAATTAGTCCATGTATTATAATCCCAAACATATGAGTTACCTTGTCTCTTCGGTTGATATGGCTTTTTTTGTAGTTTCTCTTTAGGTGTCCAGACTTGTTTCATTTTTGCCTTGTAGTCCCTTGTAGTGTGTCCATGCTTATTATAAGTATAGCATATTTTCTCCTTAGTAGTATTATTAGCAATGTCATTCTTCTTAGCTCTGCATTCATAAACTAGATGTCCAAACTTACCACAATAATAACAATATCCATTGAATTTAGGAATGATAGGAGGTTTACCTTGTGCTTTGCTTTTGCACATATTAGATGTATGTCTTGGTTTTCCATAGTGATAGCATGTCAACACTTTAGGTTTCTGACTTTGATTGTTGTTGAATTTTTTAGCTTGTTGTGATGATTCTCCTTCACTAGTGTAGCCTATACCAGCTCTACTTCTGAATCTTCTCTGATTAGTAAGGAAATCATCAATCTTTTTAGAACTGTCCTCAGCTATCTTCATCATTTCATTGTGTTGCTTTTGTATCTTTATTTCATTTCTTAGTTTTTCATTATCTTCTCTGAGTATTGCAACATCTTCAAGTCTTCTTGATAATTCTCCATTTACTTGGTTCATTTCTTGATTAACTGTCATCATCTGATTTGATACTTGGAAGTGATGATCAGTGAGTCTCTGTATTTCACTTTCTTTTGCTTGAAGTTGTTCAGTCATCAGTCTTCGGTCTTTAATAGCCAGATTTTGATCTTGTTCAGCTTGTCTAGCATTGTTCATGATTTCCACCATTCTCACCATTTGAGATTCATGACTGATTTGAAGTGCTTTCACTTGCTCAGATAGATGTTGATTCTTTTTAGATAACTCAGAGATTATGCTTTTAGATCCATTAGAGATGGTTCCAGAGATTGATCCAATATGATCAAATATTTCATCAATAGGTTCTTCATGATAAGTGATTTCATTTAGCTAAATTGCAAGGTTCTTTCTTTCAACTAGTAATTTCTTCAGTTCTTCCTTGGCTTGTTTATACTATTCCACAAACATCTACATTTGTATCTTCTGATTCTCAATAGTCTTGTCAAGTTTGTATCTCTCCATGACTTAGATCTTTACCCTTCAATGGTTAGACTATTCAACAAGAGAATTGCGCTTTGATACCAATTGTTGGAATTTGGAGAGATAGGTACTGAGAGGGGAGGGGTGAATCAGTGCCTTCAAAACTTTACTTGTAAAACCTTTCAAATCTATGACTGTGTACTGTGATAACCGATCAAAATAACTTGAATCTAAATGCATAAATCAATCATCTAGTTAACTTGAGAAAGTAAACAACATGAAATCAATATGAAAATCACATAACACAAGTATTTTGGTAATGCAGAAACCCTTGTAAGAAGGTAAAAACTGTGGTGGGGATGACACCCACAAATTCTTCACTACTACAGATAGAAAAGGTTTGCCTGCTAAGGCTACAAGTTTTGATCACTTTTGGTGATCTTACCCTATTAGGAGTAACATATTAGATTAGCTAGATCTACCTAGTTATAGGATTTAACAACACTAAGTGAAGTGTGTACTTAGTTAATAGATTTATACAAAGACTGTTAAGTCTACTCTGTTAAGAGATTTATCAAAAACTCTATCACAATTGTCAGAAAGTAATAGGCAATTATCTGCTAGTTGACAACTCAATTGTCTAAAATAGATCTATAAGTGATCATTAAAATATCACCTTATCTATGATGATTCTCTGCTCTGTTATGCTCGGTAGCCTTCTTTGATTCTGCTCAATCTGATATCCTCTGTGCTCTGTTCTTCTTGGTAAACTGATTGTCTTGAAGATAGGCAATTTCTTCAAGTGCTCCGTGAATCATATATATTAGTTCACCCAACCTCTGTAAAATTGTGCGAGCTAACAAAATATATAGTGTTCTATTTTTCCACCTTAGCAAAAATTAGGTTACAAGAAATAATCATAACCCTAAGATCTACAGTGCAAAATAACCTAAATCAACTATTACAATAAGATAAACATTATATTTAATGAATATCGATTCACAATAAATGCTCCTAGATCTTGGTAAACCATTTTACGATCTGTTGTAACCGTTTGCATAGAATAATGTGCCATTTCAGATTACTATGCCATTTTCTGTCATCATCAGTAAACATTGTATAATCTTCTCGGTATATACTGTGATGCTCGGTGTTTACTGACCGTCGGTGTCGGTGT
Source organism: Chamaecyparis obtusa (assembly GCA_027943335.1). Classification (NCBI taxonomy): domain Eukaryota; kingdom Viridiplantae; phylum Streptophyta; class Pinopsida; order Cupressales; family Cupressaceae; genus Chamaecyparis; species Chamaecyparis obtusa. The sequence goes on along the minus strand of BSBK01008681.1, from coordinate 660,580 downwards.
CGCTGGTGCTCGGTTAACTGTGTAATGCTCAGTGTAAAGGCTTTACCGATTGCTTTGTCTTACTTATAGTTACCGACTGTCTCAATATATGTAACCGACTGACCTATTTAACATCCTTTGATACTAATGACAACCTTAAATGCTCAATAGAGATTAACAGGAGATACAAAGGTTGGATCAAGCCTTAAAAGAATTGACATTAAGATTTTCCTTAGAGTTGTAAAAATGGCACCTACCAGTTAAGAAGAAGATCACATGGCCCATTAGAAAGATTATTCAAAAGAAAAAAATGAAAAAGGACAATAATAATAGAGGAAGAGGTAGAAAATGAAATGGTGAGTATACCTATTACTGTTTTGACATCAAGAATTGAAGAAGACAAAGTAAACATAGTTGTAGATGAGTCTTCCTATCATTTTCAATTATTTGAATATGATGTTCAAACTGAGGAAGTGGAATTTCCTATTGATAATAAGGTTGATATTGAAGGTGTTGCTGATTTTTTTGTTAATGAGGCATATGTAGATTTTCAAAAGTATTATGAAAATCATGGTAATGGAGAATATGATGTTATATTATATGATGAAGACATAAACAATGATGCTATTGAAGTATATAAACATGAAATTGAATTTTGGAATCTAAAAGTTGAGCTGACACTGAATAGGAGATGGTTTAAGAAAAATAAGAGGAAGAACGATCCAGGGATAGTTGCAAAGATGAACACATTGCCAAAGAATTGGAAGACCAGGAAAAAGGAGTAGACTTGCATTCAAGAGGGATTCAATTTTCTCTTCTCTTGAGTAATACAATAAATATCTTGTATAATGTGAATGATTAGATCTAGACAAGAAGCATGCATTCAAAAATAACTTGCAAGAGCTACGTTCTTTCAACCAGAGGAGAATGATGCAGGAGCTTTTAGTGGCTTTTTAAGATTTTAGTGTTTTATTTAGTTTTTTTTTTAGAAAGTTGTTTTTTATAATAACTTCAAAATATTGTTTCCAATTTCGTATGTTAGTTGGCAGTTCATCTTATCTTAGTTTTAGGAAGCTTCATGGAGAAAATTATCCTTTTTTGAGTTATTTTAAAAATTATCAAAAATTGTAAAAAATAATTTTATGAAAAAACTGCCACAAAGGGTAATTTCATATTTGTACTTAAATTTGTGTTTTCTCTCATTGTAGCAGAAGAGTATTTGGAAGAATAAAAAAAGGAAGAATGTAATTCTAAAAATCTTATGTGTTTTTTTTCTCTCTTGTATTTTTGTGAATTGTTAAAGGAATTTTCGTTGCATTGAAATGATAAGATATTAAACTAATTAAGCCCATTTCAAAGAAACTATGCTAAATTAAGCCTAAATTGCCTTTCTAGCTAAAATTCTAAATAAGTTTGATGCAATTCTCAGATATGTGGATCCATTCTCCTGATTTTAGCATTTCTTTTATATATTTTGGCAAGCATAAGAGGTGGATTTGAGTTAATCATGGTTGATTTAAGGTTAAGTCTGTGGTTTCTGTAATCACATGAAAATGGACAAGACAAAATTAAGTAAGCAATTAAGGTAAAATCAAAGCAATAAAATCAAACCAAGCTAAAATCAAAGCAAAATTGCAATCAAGCCATAATCTAATAATAATTAAAAATCAAAAGCCAATAAATCAATTTAAATCAACTAAATCAAGCTAAATCAATAAATTGTGCAATTAATATAATTAATTGTATATTTCAATTTAAATCAAATCAACCCATTTAAGGGGTACACATGGCTAAACAAATTAAATAAATTTAATTATTAAATTCCTATTTTCCCTCAACCACCATATGAAAGGAAAATGCATCAACCAATGGGAAATAAGGATTGGATTCACATGGATCAAGCTCAAAATGAATCTCAATCACACATAAGGTGAGAACATCTTGGCCACCCATTTTGTCTCTTTGTCCCAAGCTTTGAGGACAATCCATTTAAATTGTCTCCAAAGGTGGAACCATGGACTTGACCCTAATCCAATCATGATCAACTCAACTCCACCCCCTACCCTTGCCAAAATCTATAAAAGCAAGGCATAAATCAAGAAAAAATCATCCACAAACCTGAGAATAGCATCAAACCTCTTGCATTTTTGAGTTAGAAAGGCAAACATAGAGTTAATTAAGCTTAATTTCATTTTGGAATTGATTTCTTAGTTTTATTACCATATCATTCTCATTTTAGAGCTATCACTAATGGAGGCTTGATGAGAGCTCGGCATTAGCATATCTGAATAGAGAGCCATAGAGTGTTTATTATCTTTTATTTTCATATTTAGCTCACTAGTTGTTGTATTTAGCTTATATTATTCATTTATTTGACAAACTAACCCTATGAAGGTGCTTTCCATAGCGCACAAAATGACACCCACCTTGGGGCACTAGGCCTCATTCATTTTTAAATTTGGAGAAATTGTTTTTTTTTCTATCATTTTCTTCCTTTATTCTCTTTTTAACAAGTTCTAAAGTTCATTTGATAATTTCTATAGCACATCCAAGAAATTCTATAGTGCATTTGAGGCCTGAAACAACACATACACGGCAAATTTTTACATCTTTACACGGCCAAACAACGCTTTTAATCCTTCTAATATCTTGTTTATTTCTCTTTCAGCGCGTATACCCCGACTTCGGAGCACATCTGAAGGATTTTGCAGTGCTTTTAAGACTTCTTTTATGTGCATTTTCTTGTTAAAATATCATTTTCAATTTATGTTTCGCTGTGTTTATGTGGTTCTCCAATGCATTCAATTAATTTAGCAGCTCATTCAATTAGTTCTACTACGCGTACCACTGTAATTCAAATTTGTAAAATCTGATAGTTGAAAAATTAATTTCCTCTGGTTTTATGATGATAGGTCATAAAAAGATCTTAAAAAATCCAGAGAGCAGATATAAAATCAAAGATAAAGCTTTGGCTAAAGGGATCAAAAGAGAGAATATAGCACACATTAAACTCGTTTTAGAGGATTCACAGCAAGAAGGTGAGGTTTACTAAAGATATTTACAAGTTGTAGAAGCTTACAAATTTAAATTTGTATCCTTGAATTGGATTTACATGTCTTAATCAATTTTTGTTAAATTTGAAAAATAAGGTTTATAATTCAATTTTTGCTGGTTTTCTTCACTTTTCTTGGTTTTGTTGACTAACTTTTTGAAGAGAACGCAAAGGAGTGGAAATGATCACCACTAGGTGAGTCAAAATCATGGAAAAATCAATTAAAAATGCCGCTATCCTTAGCTAGCTTCGAATCAAGGTAAGCCTAAAACTTGGTCAATTTTTGCTTAAATTGTGGCCTTGTCTTTTTTAAAATCTAGTAATTAATGCAGCATAAGGGATAAATCAAGTGTTTAATTCAAAGACCCCTTATTTATGGAGGAGAGTATAAATACTCAAATCCTATTAGTTAGTGGGTTTGGTAAATTGAACATTGTTAATTGTGCTTGGGAGGCAAGAATAGTAGGGATATGATCTTCACCTTTTGGTGAATCAAACTCTTAAACCTATCTCTTAAATCAATTTATTGCTTTTCAAATGAACATGCTAGATCTTTAGTGGGCTCACCTCCCAAGATTTTCCTTAATGAGGCTAGTGAGAGGGACAACCCAAAGTGGGATACAATTTCCTTTGGCGCAATAATCTGACCCACTATAAAAAGAAATGCATGCATCCTTAATGGGGTGTGTGAAAAAAGGGTATTAAGTCTCAAACTTCCTCTAGTAGTCCTTCGGGATTGCACAAAACTCCAACATATCGGTGGTGGGAAGCCCCCTAATTTTGGGGGATGAAACTTAATATCCATTTTGAACAGAATCTTGAATAAATACCTTGTTAACTTATAAATCCCACCTTGTAAAGCCATGCTTACAAACCAATTTGACAACTAGGTAGATTTCTTGGAGTTACTTTTCGTGAAAAACCCATAATAACATTTTAACATATTCAAACACTTTGTGTGTAGAGGGTTTAAAAATAACAAGTATCTTCGTGGTTTCTTTTTTTGAAGATACATATATAAAGTGAGAAACATCCATGTTTTGATAAATCATCTTACACTTAAATAATATCTTCATAAATAGAACAATCACCAAGTTTGGGGGAAGACAATTTCAAATCAAACCTTTGTTAATGTCGGCTTTCACACAATCTCACAAACTGAAACTATCTTTACAAGAAGATGACACTTGCAAAGCAAGAGAAATTCTCGCATTCAAATCTCAAACTCCTTTCCTTGAAACTCGAGACCAAGAGGATAGTCTCCCAAACATGTTTGAAGAAAGAGTCAATCCAATGGATCAAAACGCAGGATTTTATGACTATCTTCATGGGGGAAACAATAAAGGGCAAGGAATAATAAATCAAGGAGACACTAACCAAGCAAACCTAGGGCCTAAAAAATCAAATGAAGATAAAGCCAATAGGGAGGCCCAAGATCTCGAGTTCCTTGAGATTATGGAAAAAAATTTAGAACAAAATAAGGAAAGATATTTACTTAATTTAGCCCAATTAGGGGTACAATTTACTCATGACTATGACATTGCTGCACTTAAGAAAGATGAGGAAGAAGACAATCCTATAGATGCTATGAATAAATAATTGAAAATGTTTCAAGCAAAAATTGATACAATGAAGAAAGTGGTCGAACCTAAGCCATTCTTCATCGAGGCTTTATGCCCATTTCCCTTTGATAAGAGCTTGGTTATGGCACCTTTCCTGCTTAATGTGGTCTTCCCTAAATATGATAAATATACAGGAAAATTAGACCCACAAGACCACCTTAGAGAATTGTGTGCTCTAAGTATCGAATTTGCATGCACAACACCACCTATTTAATGAGGCTATTCCCAAGAAGCCTAGGAGGTCAAGTTATGGAGTGGTTTTCCAAAATACCATAAGGAGTCAAAATTTGTGACTCATTAATCCTATTACATAGAGCACGGAATCATCATGGTCAATCTATGTGATACCAAACAAAGAGATGGTAAGTCTTTTCTAGGGTTTCTCCAAAGATGGAGAATAGTTTTTGCACAATACCCATGAAGTATACCTGAAAAATAAAAGATGGAAATATTTATGAATAGCTTAAATATAGAGATGAATTATAGATTCCAACACTACTACATTTGGGGCCAAATTTCGACAGAAACTTTCGACGGGTAGTTTTTTTTATGAGTTTCATGTTTTTTTTTGTAATAGCCCCCAATGGTGTCGGTATTCCGATGGGTGTTTTATTGACCATCAAAATTTTGACAATATCAGGGTATAGATGAAAAAAAAATTGAATCGACCTCATCATTTTTATTTTGATTGGATAGAGGAGCGGGAGAAAAGGAGCGAAAACTGAGCACAAGAGAAGGTATGTGATTTCTTCATCTTTTGAGTGCAAATTTCATATTCGACCATAAATTTCATATTCGACCACAAATTTCAAATGAATTGCATTTTATTTGATCATGAATACTCTCTGAAATGACCGCATTCTATTGGTGTCGTGCCCTAGCCAATGCTTTATCTCTATTATTTGATGTTATTGGTGCTTGTGCTCAAGGATATTGATTCATTATTTTCAAATGTTTGGATTCACATTTTTTGATATTACTAGCACATTTAATGACACGATTGTATATTGCTAAGATGCTCACTGAAATGACCACATTCTACTAGTGTTGTGCCCTAGCTCATACTTTAACTCCATTATTTGATGTTATTGGTTATCAAATTTTTTTGAAATGTTGATTGTGGTTATCAAATGGACAGCCCATGAGCTTCTAGCTAGACACCATTTGTATTGATAGCTTAGGGCATCAAATGTATTGTATCATTGATAGTTGAGACTTTATTAAAAAGAAATAGGACAAAGAATGATTTTGATTTATTTTCTCTATTTTTATCCCTAAGTGGCTTACAACCCTAGAGAAGTATATGTAGATTTACGGATGCAGTTGTAGGATGCATAGCAGCTGATAATTCACAAGAAATCCATGCATCCAATTTGAATAGCAATTAATACAAAGAACTAGGGTCCTCCAATTGCCCAATCATCTAAACCTTGACTATCCCCTCAACCAGTGACCCTTCAAAACTGGGTTATCATGCAATCAGTGAGTGATCCTTCATTCTCATGGTCTTCCCTGTTCCCTGTCCATAATTTATTATTTAAGTTCTTAGTGATGATGGGTATATCATGTAATTCATACCTAGTGTGTGTCTTTCTTTCTCTCCACAGTTCACATTAGGAGTATATGCTATAAAATACTAATGAAATCAACTATTGGTCAAATCTAATCAAAATTGAAATATAAGGATTAAAATAGATCTTGAAGAAATATGGGAACCATTTTTGACAGATCTGCAATGTCTCCAAATACTTTCAAATCATAATGGTAGGTGTTTAAATTTCATGAATATGGTGAAAAAAATCACTAACTTGCAACCCCAGGAGAAAATTTGGTGGAAACCCTAACTCCATGATAACTCCTTCAAACCTTATCTGATTGACCTCAAATATGTATTGTAGCATGTTTAATGTGTCCTTCAAAAACCCTCCAAAAATCAAGCAAGAATTCACCAAATTGAGAGAGATATGCAATTAACAATTTGAACTCCCTACTCAGATTTATTTTGCCTTATTTATTGCCTTCTACATGCCAAGATCATGTTATAATACTACTTGTAATGAAATGACTTGCACAAGAGAAGAATATAATAGGATATATGTTGCAAGTACTTGATAATACTTAAGAATAATAAACTATTTTGAGGAGGAAAACCCCCAAAAGTATCATAATACAATGATGATAAACTAACCTCTAGCTCCTATAAATACTATCCTTATGCCTTGAATGTCATCCAAGTAAACTTAGATACCAAAATATAACATCTTAGATGACTTGATGTAATATGCAGTCATGTTTGTTCTCTGATTTTGTCTTTTTTTTATTGTGTACGATTTGTTTATAGAAGAAAGTAAAGAATAATGATCATACTTTGAGATATTGTGGAAACTTAAAGGAAAGAATGCTTGGTGGGGTTATCATGCAATTGGTCAGTGATCCTTCATTCCCCTCAACCAGTGACCCTTCAAAACTAGGTTATCATGCAATCAGTGAGTGATCCTTTATTCTCCTAGTCTGCCCTACATCCAAACATATTGGAAATACAAAATACAATGATAAAAAGTCTTTCACAATCCCCCTTCCCTCAAGGAACACTATCAACCATCCCTTCCACATATAATTTCACTTTTGTATGAGTGGATTGTGCAGGAACAGTTAACATTAAACAAGGAGCAAACTCCTCAACACATCTTGGAAACCATTGAATTCAATAATAAATGAAACCTAACACCAACACTATTCCTTCCATTCACTTCTACCAAGAATAAAGAATTTAATCCATTCAACATTACATATAATCATTAGACAGTTACATTTCCTGACTGTGTATAGGAATAGTCACGACCAAAATAATCAAAAGTACTTTCACCCTTGCACAAGCTATTCCAAACTTCAAGTAAAAGAGCAATATGCTATATCAAATGATTCATATTCATAGTAACCATTCAAAGGATCATTTTGTCAATGAACCCTCTAACTATACCCCTATGGTAGAGACTGGCAATAAACATGAAATTTACATTTTTTATTACTAAAAGTTGTTTACATAGTTTCATATGATCTTTGATCGATCATTAACCTTGTTTCCATTCCTCTGGCATACAACTCTACTAGGATTTTCACCATGATCCTAACATCAAGTATCATCTCATCATGGTCTATTCACCATGTTTCAACACCCCATTCACTCTGATCTATTCAACTTACACCATTCTTCTTCTCCAGGACTCAAAGGCTTGAAACAATATATGTGGTAAACATTCATGAAATACTAAAAAACTAAATAATAACTACTCTACCCTTAATTTATTTAACAATGCACCATATTAAAAAAGTAGGTTCTATCACACATGGCATGAACTCTCTTCAAACTCACTATACATTGCATGTGTACTACAAAACTCATGAGATTCTAAAGAAGGCCTCACTCTTAATCAGTTATAAACATGCCATTGTTTCAGTTTTTCTTGTGAGTTATGATAATTTTTGTAAACATGTCATTGGTTCAGTTTAGTGTATTCATTTTTGTCAAAAAAATCTTCATTGTCTTCTGATTGTCTTCTTTATATACTAGCATGTATTAATTGGCTGGCAAATAAAGAAGTATTTAGACAATCAGAAGACAATGAAGATAATTTTAAATGTATCTAACACAATTTTTTTTTTACAAAACTAAACCAATGGCATGTTTACAACATAGAGATAGAGTGATAATAATATGCTGAAAATTATATTATGTTTAATACATGCCAAAGGACCAGTCCCAACAATTCTTAAACATACTTTATCTCATATGATGAATTCTTAAACAATTAAGATTGGAGTAGACATAGTTATCACATAGTTTTTTGTGTGGTACAAGGAAGATTTGGTTGATTAAGAGTGAGGCCTTCTTTAGAATCTCATGAGTTTTGTACTACACATGTAGCACATTGTGAGTTTGAAGAGAGTCTGTGCCATGTGTGATTATTAAGTAATAGAATAGTTATGATGATTTAATTATAGAACTACTGGTAGGAAATTTTAGCTCATTGTTTTGTAATGTAAGTTTTCAATTTCATGTATTTCATCTCCTATTTATTAGTTGCATGAGATGAAGGTTGAATGTAAGAGTCTTATAATGTTGAGTTACCTTTGGATCTTGAGTTTCTGATACTCCTATGATGATCTTTCTCAACAAGTATTTTATTCTATTGTTGTTTTTTTAATAACATATTAGGGAAATACAAAACTGTGTACTTCTACATGATAGTGAACACAAAATTGAATTATCAAACAAGACTTGATCAAGTTGCAGGTGGAACGTGCACTCAAATAGTAAGTAATGTAGAATAACAAAATAAGTAATCTGTCGTGTCTACATTTTGTTATTTTCTGAGATTACATCCATGTTCTATATTCACAAAATGGTTCAAAATTGAAATTTACAATTCGATAAAAGTACTGACAGGTGTTGTTCCCTGCACCCTCAATCAACAACTTGCCTCCATTTTTGGTCTCAAGTTGCCTCCATTTGTTGTTCCTTGCACCCTCAAAGAGTATTAGATAGTCATATTTATCATTTTAAGATCAAAGATAAGGGCCCCCTTTTTTATGCGCCTACACACACACAACATATACAACCTTCATCATGTAGATTTAATGCCTAAGCACTACTGGGACCTTATACCCTGCAACAAATGTATTATTGTGAAAATCATCACAAGTCCATTTGTTGCCGGGTCTAGCTCCTAGTAGAGCTTGGTCAAAATTGATGCACTGTAGGGATAATATTTTGTGTATAATATATATGATATTTTATTTTGATTAGGTTATAGATAATCTAAGTGAAGAAGGATCATGTAAGACAATCCAAGTGAAGAAGGTAATGGGGAAACAATCAATAGATTATGGTCTAACTTGAAAAGAAAAGGCAATGGAAAATGTTATTGTCCCTGCAATATTTGTAAGGGCTTAAACACTAGAAGATTGTTAATCAAAATAGCTAAGAGACATTGTAGGGATAATGATCACATCAAAGGAGGGTTTGATTATCATGAATTGGTAGGTTTTTCATTATATTTATTTAACAATTAATATATATATGAAATGCACTTGATGATGAGATCATTATCATGGTTTATTTGTGTTCATCATTTTTATATAGGTCAACCTCCCTAGGGGAGTATGTGATATGGACCATGGAGGTGTGAATATGGAGAATATGGCTTTGGAAGTGGAGGATCATGGAGGTGTGAATATTGAAGCTGAAGATTATGATCCCATGGAAGATGACGATGATGCACCAAATGATGGTACTAATACATTGATCCATGAAACATTTGGTATTGGCACAACTGATGATGATGATTAGGATGATGTTGATGTCATACATGATATACCTCTACTTGATAAGGAAGTGACGACCCTTTACGAAGGCTCTCAAACAACTCTTCTTTTTGTTGTATTGTTGTTGTTGAACTTGAAGGTTATGAATGGTTTATCCAACACAACAATGTCACGTATGCTAAGGTATGTCATATATGTCATTATAGTAATTAAAGGGTGAAACATGTACCATAAATATTGTTAATATTAACAACTTGTATTTTTTTTTCTATAGATTGATAGGTGAATTTTTGTTACCACCATCAAATATTCTCCCTTGCTCATACCGAGAATTATGTGCCACTATGAAAGATATTGGAATAGAGTATCAAGCAATAGATGCATGTCTCAATGATCATATTATTTATCATAATAAACATGAATTTGCAATAGAATGCCCTGAATGTCATACGAGTAGATATCGAACATATCAAATAAAAAAAGTGGCTCACAAGGTTCTTCGTTACATCTCCATTATACCACGTTTGCAAAGATTATTCAAGTGTAGTAGCTTGGCACAATTTATGGATTACCATGTGCACAATAGGAGTCGAGATGACATTATTCGAATGTCTACGGATGGTTCTGTATTTAAGGACATAGAGGAAAAGTGGCCACACTTTATCGAAGAACCTCAAAATCTCAAGTTTTTAGTTGCAGCGGACGATGTCAATCCATTTGGAGAACTAAGATTTGTTTACTCTGTTTGGCCTATTTTTGTCATCAACAATCACATTCCTCCATGAATGTCAATAAAGAGGGAGCACATTATGTTAGCAATGATTGTTCCAAGTATTTGATCATTTAATAGTTATCTACATGTAATTATAAATCTTGTAGTAAAATGGTCACAATAATTATGTAATGTTGTTGTTCATTCAACTAGGTAAATACCAACTTAAAGACATGAATGTATATATTGAGCCTCTTATTGATGAGTTGGTGGAGTTATGGAATGGTGTCACTATGTATGACATATCTAGACCAATAGGAGATAAACAATTTCAATTCCATGCAATGCTTGTATGGACAATACATGATGCCCCAGGGCTAACACATTTTTCTGGTATGTTATGGTGAATTCAAGTTGCACATGATAATTCTAAAAATAAAAATTAACATATTTAATCCAATTGTATCATTATCTTGTAGGTCTTCAAACAAAGGGAAAATTTGCATGTCTAGTTTTTGGTTCAAAGATGAAATCTCGTCATTCAAAAAGATTAGGAAAGCGGGTGTTTTATGAGCATAGACACTTTCTCCACAAAAATCATAACTATCGAATTACTGAAAAACATCTTTTCAATGGGAAATAAGAGACTTCATCTAAGCCACGGAGAATGAAACCTCACCTATGGAAGTTGGAATATAATAGAATTAATCATCAAGGTACTACCATTCTACCTAATAGTTTATGTTTGGAATTTGTATATTTATATTATGTTTTGTTTGTTGATTATGTGATTGATAGTCGTGAATGTCGTTAAGGCAATACTACTGAGCACCTTCCAAAGGGACTAAAAAGTTATCCCAGATAATTTAGTAGGTTGCCCTACTATGAATAGTTGTAAATTGTGCATTTGTTTGATACTATGCATATTGGAAAGAACGTAATAGAGACATTATGGAAGATATTGGATGGAAGGTGTGACAAAGAAAAAATTATCAAAATTTGTAGTGACATTCATGAATCCAATCATGCAATGAAAAAATTTATTGAATCAAATAGAAATAGAGAATAGATTAATATAAGTGCCCTTCCTTGGTTATTAACGAAACAACAAAGTGATTCCATAAAATAGGTCATACGAAAAATTCAATTTCCCACAAGATTTTCTGCAAACATAAGCAGTACCATATCAAAGAAAAGTGAATTTGGGCCAGGGCTGAAAATACATGATTGGCATAGCTTCATCAAGGTAAATCATGTTCTTTTTTATTTACAATATATTTGTAAACTGCAAGTACTTCTCATTGTATTAAATGAGAAAAGAATGACATGATTATTTTTTATAATTATTGTAGTACGTGCTACCCCTATCTCTCCCAGAGAACTTCGACAATAACATCAAATAAGTGATATATGATCTTGGAAAATACATGAGGTAAGCAATGATATCTATTCAATTTGTTGTATATATTGTAAAGTCTCATGTTTATATATTTTTGTGTCTTGAATGTCTTGTAGGTGGTTGTCCTCTAAAGAAATCCATAAAGCAGATATAAAATAATGGAAGAGAAGAATTCCTCATCTAATGTGTGAAATGCAAAAGTGTCTACCTTCAACCTTTTTCAATGCACAAGAACACTACCTCATACACCAATTGAGGAGATTGAAATGTGTGGACCTGTACACGCTTAGTCAATGTGGATGGTTGAGAGGCACCTAAAATTTTTGAAGGCTTTGGTTCAGCAATGAGCACGTCCTGAGGGTTCTATGGTAGAGGGATATATGGTATACTAGACTATGGTGTACATTACTGAATATCTTCCTAAGCTTGCAGTAAAGATCCATATAGATCGCATTTGGGATCTCGACACCATTAGAAAATTTGAAGGGGAGTACTTGGTGGGGAAAGGTAGAATGAGGAAAGTGAGAGGTAATAAATTATAAGATGTTATTGCAGTTGTTAATTAATTATTAATCTTCAAAATTAATTGGTTGTAAGTCCTCTATTTATTTTTTGTACAACTTCTCGAGAGTGGGATGCAATACATTTGTATATTGCAAACAATCAAGATTAGATGACGGTATGCATTGAACGATGTCATCATTTAGGTCACACATTAACATGGGAAGTTGTGTCTTCATTGGTGAATGAATCTCATTGTAACGGGGATCCAAATGTTACGCAAAGGGAAATAGATTTAGCACATAGTTTAAGAGATTTTTAGGTACGTATAAATTTGTTAATCACTCGTATGTTTATGAACTCTCGATGCATTAATTTATACATGTTTGATATATTTTTGCAGGTCAAACACCACAAGGCTATGTTTTGCAATGGTCATAAATTTCACATCAAAAAGTTGGATGACACAAAGAAAACTTGTGATTTTGGGATAAGTGTAGTCTTTCAGGTGACTAATATTTCATCTAGAAATGACTTACATCCTTGAGAGTCTGAAAATTGATACTATGGCATTTTGGATGATATACTTGAGTGTGACTTTAATTCCTTCATATTAGTTCTCTTCATCATCAAATGGTATAAGCTACGACTTAATCAAAATGATCTTGATAGAGTTGTTATTGAACATGACAATGGATTTCCAATGATTCATACAAGGTGGTTTGAGCCAATTGGGGATGAGCGCTATGTTCTTCCAAGCTAATGTGAGCAGGTATTTTACTCAGAGGTTCCACATAAATCAAGTTGGTCATTTATTGTTAGACATGATCCAAGAGGAAGGCCGATCAGGTATAATGTGATAGAAGAAGAAGATTGCGAACTACTACAAGATAATGTACATGATGATCATGAACAACAATTAGTCGATGATGTTCCTAACGCAACTTTTATTAAAGAAGAAGAAGAAGATGATGATGATGATGCTACTGATGATGATGATGATGATGATGATGATGATGATGATGATGATGATGATGATGATGACGATGATGATGAAGATGATGAGAATGATGATCATGGTGATGAGTTGGATGAAGAAGATGATGAATGACATGAATGAAATGTACAGTTATGTGATCACTACTTAATCTATTTAATATTGATCTCTTGATAGAAATGTGCAGTTATGTGATCAATGCTTAATCTAATTAATTTGTGATGTACCTTTTAATGTTTTTAATTCATATGGGATGCTTATGGTTTTTAATGTACTTACTTTGTGGTTTTGAGTATATGTATCATGATTTTTTAGCTCATTAGATAATTGAATTACATATGTAGGTACTCAGACCCCTTTAATGAGCATCCAACACAGTCTCATGGATCGACAGGTAAAAGTCAATACACCCTATAGAGATTAATGTATTTCACAATTTGCAAAATATCTCACATTACTTGCTATCTCTCTCATTTAATGGAGTGCAGGTAGTAGCGAATAGGTATTTGTCTGATGTGTCTTCCTCGAGCGAAGAAAGTGAGTCATGTAGTATGTTTGAATTAGGAAGATCAACTAGAGGTCAAAAGACTAGAAGGAAATTCAATAAACGCATGAAATTTTTCCTAGCTCAAGGGGGGTCATGTTCTTATGATGATGAGAGAAAAGGCGACATCGAGGTGCCCTCTAGGTACCAAAATCTATAGAAACAATGGGTCCCCAAGGAACTTGCTCCAATAAACACTGCTTTTAGTGTTAAAGGCAAGATATATCATATTGCACCATCGTCAATACATGGTTTGGGCCTATTTTCCATGGATGGCATAAAGGTCTCGTACAAAAAAGTTGTTGAATTGATGGAGTATGTTGGACCTTGTTACGATTACAAAAGTTGGATGTGAATTGTTCAATATAAAAAAAGTATGTGTAGGTATGCACTCTCAACAAATTATATTCAGCAAAAAGACAATGAGCAAAGTAAAAGAGTGGCTATATACATTGACAAAAGGCCAAAATCATTAGGGAATATTATAGATTTTATAAATAGCACGCGACCTCTGTCAACTATTAAGCAACCCAATTGCATATTTGAGGTACGTGAGGGAAATCATGTTTTTGTATGTGCGATAAAATCAATAAGTGCAGGGGAAGAGCTACTTATTGATTACAATTTGAATCACATAAATACAAATGATGTCACTATCATGGGGTGCAGGTACATACTATGTACCATTAAATAATTGAGTTTTTTTGCCAGCCACATTTAGAGACTCTCCTCACCATCCACCTCATCTCCATCATCATCTTCTAATAAAATTTATTAATGTAGTCCTTTCTAATTATTGGTTAACTTTAAATAATAACATAGGGACACAATATAGAGCAACCACGTAGAGGGGACAATGATCATGCATGCATTTCTTCCCAGCAGGTAAACCTCTTTGTTATTGTACTACAAATTAGATAGAAGCAAAATGTTAAATAATTTTTTTTATTATATTCTTTTCATCACTATTTCAGATTAATTCTAATAGTGTTAGTAATATTGTTGTCACGGATAGGTGGTCAATAGAGAAAGGGAAAGGAACTCGTAGTCCTTATAGAGGAGTCCTTTAATGAGGACATAACTATTGATTTCGCTACTTGTGATGACCCAACCTTTGTAATTAAAAAATGCCTCCACAAAATTGGAAAAAGAGTGGCTAAATTGGCATCTATATTCCCTCTGACTCCTGAGTCACAAAAGAGGGCAACTAAACTGATGCACCTATCTCAAAATTACAGAGTAAGTATTAATGTAATTTTTAATTATAAAAAAAGTTCAATAATAGTTTTTATGTTATACTAGTCTTTTATGTCATTAAAAAATAAGCGGATGTGTTTCTTTTATAGTTTTTTTTGCATAATTTTGATCCTCACAGCCATGATGAGGGTACTGCAGCTGGTTCAAGTAGATAACATGTTGGACTATATTTTTTTTACTCTCTAACAATATTGTCCATGCTAATCACTACTTTTATTATGCTCTAACAATCTTATTCTTCAACACGTGTCAATGATCATTTACTATCGCTGCCTCATACGATGGCAGGCTTAGATGTACTGGGTCCTACAATGTTGGCAACACATAGCATGGCCACATATGCCATGGCACCACCTCCTCGTACACAGATTTTATTTTCTCTATCATTATATATATGTTTATTTCAATTGAAGTGTTATTTCTTAGGGCCATTTTGTAATGGATTCAATTATGCAACAGGGAATGCATCACTTGATGGTGATTTTCTTGGATGTACTAGTATTCCTAGTACATGAATGGTGAAGGATTTCATATTGCTTGTGAGAAATGAAGGAGTTCCCTTGAAAATAGAAAAACTTCCAGGTACTTTAAAGATTGGACCTTTCTTTTACTATACAATCGTATGTTAATTACACCTTGCATTCAATATGAGAAGCTTACATTTATTGTATTCTTATTTTATACTATTATATCCTTCGACTAATGATCCCATGATTATTTTGTAGGGAATGATGTTTTTTATGGTAAACTTAATGATGAGTGTTTGTGGATATTCGAGCCCACCATCTGTACAGGGTGGAACATTGTATCCGAACTAAAACCTCAATCCACTATTTTGATTTCATATCATTGCTAGGATAGTTATCATTACATCCATTTCTTAAACTATATTAAAGGTAATTTCACTTTATTTTTGAATCTAACACTATTTTTTCTTAAAAGGTGGAAAACCCAAAATCAAAAGTTAAAGTATGCTCTCATAGAGAGTATGAAAAAAAAATTTGGACCTCATGCATTTGAGAAGGGTAAGCTCCTTTAGAAAGCTGGGTTATGTTTGAGGTATATTAGGGACCAGTATAGGTGTACATTAACCAAAAAGCCAAATTACTAGCGCCCCCCTTGCATTCCTGATTTAGAGTGGAAATCTCTTATTCTGGATGCGAATGAGAAAACTGAAATAAAAAAAGGAAATACACCACTATAGAATAGAAGAAGGTATGTGATACTGTTAAGAATGTAATTGTGTACTAAATACTCTTCATATTTATATGAATTAACATATTTCAATCTCTTCATAGATTGCCTGACACATCAAAGGCAACAAAGGCAAGACTATAAAAGCACATGCAACACAAGCTAGGCTTTTTCGGTTATTCCAAACTTGCTGCACGAGTTGTAAGTGTTAATATTGTTAGAATTAAATGAGGAAAAATACAATCTATAAATGGCTTTTAACACTGAAAATAATACTTTGTTCTTTATAATATTTATTTATAATTTGAAATCTTTTTTGTTTTGATGAAACAATAAAATAAAATTTGACGATACTAAGCAAAAATGTAGGACATAGAGTTCAATATAAGTCTCACAGAAGAGGACAAGAGAATTGGCTTCCAACAAGGCTATAAAGCCATGGCAGAAAGACTAAGAAGTGCACAAGGTTCTATTCATGGATCTTTCACGGTAAGTAAGCTAAATAGATGATATTTCAAATTTAATTATTTACCAATTCTATTTATTTGATGTTAAGTTCCAACATAAAGTGATTAAATTTGTTTTACGTAAGAAAACAATGATAACATGAATGCATATGAAATTGAAATGTAGCCTACCAATTCTGGCTGTACAGAACCTATGCATGTTGATGACAATGAGGTGGTGCATCAGATTAATACAAGTAAACATCTTAAATTGATTGGTGTAGTAATACAAATTTAATTGCAATTGGTGTTTGGATTAATGTAACAATTTGTATTGTAGCTGTAGAGAGTTTAGAGGCCGTTGTTAATGAGAAGGTTGAGGTTGAGGCTAAGGCCAGACAAACTAACCTCGATGTTGAGTATATGACTAGATTAGGTAAAGAGCTATACGATTATGACCTTTAAAGTACTGAAATACTTTAAAATGTTTTTAATTATAATAAAATGTTTTTAATTTAAACCTTTTATATGTTATTGCAGATGACCCCCCTTTGCATCAATAGAGAACTAGGCGTGCATTGAGATGTAATGAGAGGGGAGATGATCATGATGGTATTGATGGTCCTCTTAGTGATTACTTCTTAAAAACTAGAAATCAAAAGAAAAAAAAGAAATGATTGTCATTTATGCACCTTAATTGATAATGACTGATTTTTATATGGCAATGAATTTAATTATGTGGTATTGAATGTTCATAAATTTTATAATGTGTTAATGAATTTTATCGTGTGATAATTAATGAATGTTACATTTTATTAATGGATAAAATAATGAATGAATTTTAGATGTTAACGGAGAATTTAGAGTGATTTTAGGGGGTGGGGCCAAATGAGCTTCCACCTTCACTTGGTTGGCCCTGTTTAGTACAAAATATAAAACTATTCTTGAAACAAAGTGAAGCTCAATAAGATTGTTCCTTATATAGGGTCTCAAGTGTAGCCTTTATCCCACTCTCAACATTGCAAGGCTTCAAGTGGTATTCTGAGATTGGTTTATCCATCTCCCACTGACATCTTTTCTTTCTCCTAAGAACTCTTACTGAGCTCTGATACATGGATGAGAAAAAGATGTCCCTTACAGGCTGCACATATATAATATGGTAGATCTAGGGAACAAATATACTACAACATAGAATGAGTCAACTTGAATCTATAGTTTCTTCATTCACAATGAAAATTCAAATTACAAGCCATATTTTATATTTAATATTCATATTCATCTGCATCATGATCATAGCCATCAGGGTCAACATTTGGTTCAACTTCATTTGAACCACACTCCATGTCAGGTACCATTAGGCATGGAGTGTGGTCATACCCATGTTACCATAATAATGAGTTAGCCTATAAAATTATGAATAAAATACCTCATGTATCATATTTATAATACTGCAGGTGCACCCAAGTCAAACCTAGATGAGAATAAAAGTAGAACCGGAACCCAGCCTCAAACAAAGAACTGGATAACTTGGCTTTTTTCTAATTTAAGTTTATTTTTGAATTCTTCTCCAATTCCAACCTGATTATTCCATATTTTGTTTTCCAATTTTCCTTCTTCCTCATTTCAAATTATGTTATGTTGTTATTTCCTTTTACTAATTGTGTTATTTCAAGGATCACCACCCATGACTTGGTTAAGAAGATGAATGTTGTCAATGCCTTTATCACCAAGGAATCACCACCCACCATTAATGAATATTAATAATCATTATTTCATAAGAGTAATCATAGTTTGTGTATGCTGATCACCCAAGTCTTTGGCTTTGATTTGCATGCTATGAGGTTTGTCAGAAGTGGGGGTATGAGATGCTAGTTGGATTATAACATATTGACACTTACACCATGAAGAACACAAATGATTAAATAGAAAGAGAGGACCAACTAAACCATCTTTTGGTTAGTCTATATCACAGTGAGAAATAATGTTAGTACTCGAGAATCAAAACAAGCAAAGAATGAATGTGAAGCTTACATAGGTAAACACAAATTTAACTTTGGAAATTATTCAATCTAGCCAATTCGCCTGTACTAGAACTCAATGAATTCAGGATACATCAAATAGAAGAAAATTTTCTTCAAGACCATCAATGATCAACAACATTCCATGATTATATTGAAAATATTTTACATCAGAAAACAAAACACTAATCTATATTATCATTAAGCCATAAAATATGTCTTTAAAGTTTAGAAGCATCACAAAAACTTTCAAGAAACATAGTACTATCCAAAACAAATACCCTCCAATTGATTATGATTATGTTGATGTTGATGTCTATAATTTATGTCTAATGATTATGATGATGTTGATATCTATAACTTATTACACTTACTAATGCTTTCCTAGATTGAATTTTGAATTTCCAGGCTGGAGAAAGATTTCAAATTTTAGGGTATGTTCTACATGATACTCTTAGTTATAGCTCAAATGCAACTCAACATATTTTTTATGCTGGGAAACCCATTGTAGAAACTCATCCGCAGGTGAAATTTAATGCTGTGAATCTTGGCATTGTTAATGTTATTACTTTTCCTCATGTTTCATATTTATGAAAATGTTTTTAGGCACTATCTTCTTTTTCAATTCCTATATTTGCAACTTTTAGATCATTAACATAAGCATTACATGTCTTTGTTCAAAGTTTATTCTAATACTACATTATATCTTATTCTTATTACAATGTTCTTTGTTGTGGGGCAGGAGGTCAATCTTCATTGTCTTCATTTTGGGGGACAGTGAAGATTTCTTTGACTAATAGTAGGTCTTCTTTAGTATCTTATAATAACATGCTAAATTGATATAGGTGTTATGTGCATTTAATCTGCCAATTACTAATAGATTAAGCATATTATTACTATGCTTAATGTTCCATTTAAATGCATTTAACATAAAAAACAAATTTATAAAACTGAACCAATGGCATGTTTACAACAAATGTCTCCAAACTAATTTCTTTCCCTTTTAATGGTTTCCAAGATGTGTTGAGGAGTTTTCTCCTTGTTTAATGTTAATTGTTCCTACAAAATCCACTCATACAATAGTGAAATGCTATGTGGAAGGGATAGTTAATAGTGTTCCTTGAGGGAAGGGGGATTGTGAAAGACTTTTTATCATTGTATTGTGTATTTCCAATATGTTTGGATGCAGGGAAGACTAGGAGAATGAAGGATCACTCACTCATTGCATGATAACCCAATTTTGAAGGGTCGCTGGTTGAGGGGACAGTCAAGGTCTGGATGATTGGTCCATTAGAGGACCCTATTTCTTTGCATTAATTTCTATTCAAATTGGATGCATGGATTTCTTGTGAATTATCGACTACTATGTATCCTGCAACTGCATCCGTAAATCTCCATATACTTCTCTAGGGCTGTAAGCCACTTAGGGATCACAATAGAGAAAATAAATCAAATTTTTTTTTTGTCCTATTTCCTTTTAACAAAGTCTCAACTATAATTAATACAATACATTTGATGCCCTAAGCTATCAATACAAATGGCACCTAGTTAGAAGCTCATAGGTTGTCCATTTGATAACCACGGTCAACATTTCAAAAAAATAGATATCCTTGAGCACAAGCACCAATAAAATCAAATAATGGAGTTAAAACACAGGCTAGGGCATGACACCAGTAGAATGTGGTCATTTCAGTGAGAATCTCTGCAATATATAATGGCATCATTAAACATGCCAGTAATATCAACAAACGTGAATCCAAACATTTGAAAACCAATGGCATGTTTACAACAAATGTCTAATAGAACTCCAAACAATTCTTAAATAGACTTTATCTAATATGATGAATTCTTAAATAATTAAGGTTGGAGTAGACATATTTATCACACATTTTTTTGTGTGGTACAAGGAAGATTAGGCTAGGTCAAATCTTCCTTCGCGCTAGAAGTCTACAGAATTAGACCTTTATTAATAATTTATCATATCAGATAACTAGTATGTTTAGGAATTATTGGGACTAGTCCTTTGGCATATATTAAATAGAATAGAATTTTTAGCATATTATTATCATTCTATTTCTTTGTTGTAAACATGCCATTGGTCCAATTTTGTAACTTCACTGTTGTATGAGTGGATTGTGTAGGAACATTTAACATTAAACAAGGAGCAAACTCCTCAACACATCTTGGAAACCATTAAATTCAATAATAAATGAAACCTAACACCAACACTATTCCTTCCATTCACTTCTACCAAGAATAAAGTATTTAATCCATTCAACATCACATATAATCATTAGACAGTTACGTTTCGTGACTGTGTAGAGGAACAGTCACGACCAAAATGATCAAAAGTACTTTCACCCTTGCACAAGATATTCCAAAATTCGAGTAAAATGATAAATTTTTTATATCAAATCATTCATATTCATAGTAACCATTCAAAAGATCATTTTGTCAATGAACCCTTTGACTGTACCCCTATGGCAAAGAAAGGAAACCTCAAAATAGAGAAAGGAAACTTAGTAAAACCAATCTATGTCACTGTTTGTGAGCGTACGGTCATGATAAATGCCTCTCAAACCTCTCCAAACATGTAAGATTGGCTTTAAATACTTTATTGATCTCTTCTAAACATTAACCAAATCAAACCTACATTTGAATCCACACACAATAACCCTGAAATGAAGGGTTTTGCATCCTTTAATGAATCCAAACATTTCAAAACCAATGGCATGTTTACAAAAAAGGTCTAATAGAACTCCCAACAATTCTTAAACATACTTTATCTGATATGATGAATTCTTAAACAATTAAGGTCAAATCATCCTTCATGCTAGCAGTCTAAGAATCCATCATATCAGATAAAGTATGTTTAAGAATTGTTGGGACTGGTCCTTTGGTGTGTATTAAATAGAATACAATTTTCAACATATTATTATCATTCTATTTCTTTGTTGTAAACATGTCATTGGTTCAGTTTTAATCTATTGGTGTCGTGCCCTAGCCCATGCTTTGTTAGAATAATTGAGAGGGGGGTGAATCAATTAATCACTATCCTAATCCAAAATGTATAATCCGAAATAAATACTTCAACTTTTGGTACTCGGTAAACAGGAGATCCTTTCCCTATTTGTGCTTTTACCGATTATCAGCCTAAAACTTATAGTAGTTACCGATCAAATCATAACATGTAATATGAAAAGTATGATAACAAACAAATATCACAATCAACACATGATACAAGAGATTTAACTTGGAAACCCTATGAAGGGAAAAACCACCTGGAACCGGCAACCCAAAAATATTCACTCTTCTGAAGTGAGGTTGGTGAAGACCCAACCCTATTAAAAGTTACAAACACACTATTAGGTGTGACCTTGTTAGAGGATTTTAGACCAACCGTTATCGTCCAACCAATAGTCACTCTGGGGTTGACAGGATAACAATGTTCATTCTATGAATGATACATAAAAGACTTTATAGTCCACTCAGTTAAGAGATTTGACTATGTAAAATGGTTAAATATGTAACAGTAGATGATCTGCCTTAATACAACTTCAATTGTAGATTACAGATCAATATTTTAGTCATACAAATCCTTCTGATCAATGTAACACTTCAGATTCAACAATGTATTAACTTAATGTCTGTCGGTAATTTCTCTTTGTCGCTCGGTAATTAATCTGCAGCTCAATTCTTACTAACCAGTATGATCAGAATGCATGAAGCTTGTTCATGCAATAACTCTGTAGTATCTTCTCTTTCGACTCTTTTATTGTGAAATCATCAGTCTCTTATATAGACATGTAAATCATTTTCTTCTCCTCTATCAGATTTTGCCGCTTAATCATCTTCGTTGATTTTTTCGCTTTAACCTCCTTCGGTTGATGTGTCAATAACACATTTCAATCTACTCCATTAGATCTTCCTTTAATTATGTTAGAGCCATCAATCTTCATAACAAACATCATCTGTTACCTCAGAATCATACAGTTTCCAGTTCATCAATCTTATCGACTAAACTAATCATTTAATTCTTTTTTGTTCTACTCGGTTAACAAAGAAATGTGTCGGTGAACACAAGCTCAGTTAACACTGCACTTGGTATACACTACACTCCATCGGTGTATACTAAAATACTTTATTTACCGACAACACTATTTTGTGTCTTTCAGCTCCATTCTTCATCATAGATGAATGCAACATAATAAAGTCAATATCATAAGGTCATAGATTCATCAACAAGATACTCAATGTATTCCTTATCCTTATCTGACATATACATCTTCCTCATGTAGATATTTATGTTCTTCATCTCTTTCACCTTTCTTTAGATGTTTCGGTATAGTAGCTTGCAAGATAAGTGTTGTCAAAATAGTTGACATCAATGACAACATAATACTGATTTAATCAAATTACATATCTATTTAGCAACTCCTCAATAATCCTTAAATCATAGATTCTTCAGTTAGGTTCCAAATCAGTTTTAGTTCATCAATCTCTCCCTTTGGCATTGATGGCAACTCAAGTAATATGAAATGTACCATACACATACCAAACATGTATTCTACAACTCTATGAACAAATTATGTAAGTCAAATAGACTTAATATGTTTAATCACTACATTACTCAACATTTGTAATGCTATAATGCTTATCATTAGATGTGCTCTTTTCAGTTCTCCTGTTCCAGCTTATATTCTCAGTAACTAGTCTTCAATGCTCTGTTCCTTTCATATTATCTCTCCCTTAGATAGTTCTCATCGGTGCATTTTGATCTTTCTTTTCATATTATTTATCTCTCTCTTTGACAACAATGTCAAAGAAACAAATAAACAAATAGCTCTGCTATTCATTACATTCTCTGTATCTCTATATACTGATATCCCAATCTATTTCAATTCTCCAAACTTAATCACAACCTTGAACATGAGCCAAAGTGAGAACTATGCTACATCAACATGAATGATCTTCTGATAAAATGAGGCTGATGCAACATCTAGATCACCTTAGTGACCGATAGATAGGGGACAGACCCTAAGTCTAGTCCTCAAGTATTCAAATGTGTCCTTTGGTAGAGGCTTTGTAAAGATGTCTGCAAGTTGTTCTTTAGATGTAACAAATTCTAACTTCACTTGATTCTCCTGCACTTGTTCTCTTAAGTAGTGATACTTAATAGATATATGCTTTGTCTTAGAGTGCATCACTAGATTCTTTGAAATATTAATGACACTAGTGTTGTCACAGTATATAATCACCGGGTCAGTGATTACCTCATTCATTCATTCCAACAGTTGCTTGATGTATGCAATGTTTGAGAAATTAGTAGTAGCAGCAACATACTCTGCTTTAGTTGTAGATTGAGAAATACAAGCCTGCTTTTTACTTGTCCAGGTAACAAGTCTTTCACCAAAGAAAAATGCTCCTTTGGTGGTGCTTTTTCTATCATCTACATTTCCAGCCCAATCAGCATCGGTGTATACCTTTAGCTCAAACTTTCCTTCCTTAGGATACCAAATGCCATAATCCTCTATCTTTTTCAAGTATCTTAAGATTCTTTTAGTAGCAATCATGTGTGATTCTCTAGGGTTAATAGAAAATCTAGCAACAATTCCCACATCATGTGCTATATCTGGTCTACTGTGAGCTACATACATTAGCTTACCAATCATGGATCAGTAAAGTGTTTGATTTACCTCAGTAGTTTCATCCTCCTTTGTCAATTTGCATCCAATAGCCATTGGTGTTCCCACAGGTTTAGCATCTTCCATGCCAAATGTCTTCAATACTTCCTTTATGTATTTAGATTGTGTGATGAATATCCCATCACTCTGCTGAATCACTTGTAGTCCTAGAATGAACTTAATCTCTCCGAACATAGACATTTCAAATTTCTTTTGCATTTCACCAGAAAAGGCTTTGCATATATGATCTTGGCCTCCAAAAATAATATCATCCACAAATATTTCAATAATAAGAATAGTATCATCAGTATTACCTTTCATATACAAATTGTTGTTTTCACTTGTTCTAACAAATCCAATACTTAACAAGTAAGTATGCAGGCTTTCATACCAAGCTCTCGGTGCTTGCTTCAAACCATATAAATATTTATGTAATCTACATACCATGTCTCTGTTGTCTGGATCAACAAACCCTTCAGGTTGTTCAATGTAGACCTCTTCTTCAAGTATACCATTCAGAAAAGCTGACTTTACATCCATTTGATAGAATTTGAATTTCTTGTGTGCAGCATATGCAAGTAGCATTCTAACTCCTTTCAATCTAGCAACTACTGCAAATGTTTCACCATAGTCAATGCCTTCTTCCTATGCATATCCCTTGCATACCAATCTAGCTTTATTTCTTGTAACTTCACCATTTTCATTCAATTTGTTCTTGAATATCCATTTAGTACTGATAACATTTTTGTCCTTTGGTCGGGGTACTAAGCTCTAGGTTTTGTTCTTCTCTATTTTCTCTATTTCCTCTTTCATTGCATTAACCCATTCATCATTCTCTAATGCAACTTTCACATTTTTAGGTTCATATTCACAAACTAGACATGTACCTTGTCTTGCTTTGCTCCCAGTTTGCATTCTATCTTGTCTGTCTCCAATAATTTGTGTCTTAGGATGGTGTCTCCTAAAAAATATAGCTAGTACTCGATCTCTTCTTTCTTGTTCATCCTACTCAAGTTCATTAGCTTTCTTGGTAGCTCCATTTTGTTCGTCAATTTGTTCTTCTTTTTATTTAGCATTGTTTCCTGTTGATCGGTTATCACAGGTTGCGGTTTCGGTTGATACTCTAGATGTTCAATGTAAGTGAATCTACCATAGTCTTCCAGTTCCTTTCTACTATCCTCTATGTTCTTGTCATCAAACTCATCAACACAGACATTAGTACTTTCAATTATCTTATTTGTAACCTTATTAAGACATTTGTATGCTTTACTTTTGGTAGAATATCCTAGGAATATCCCTTCATCTCCTTTTGAATCAAATTTTCCATTTCTCTCATCTTTTAGAATAAAGCATTCACTTCCAAAAATCCTAAAATAACTTATAGTAGGTTTGTGTCCAAACCATAATTCATAAGGTGTCTGATTGGTGTCCTTCTTCAGTTGTACTCGGTTAAGAACATATATCGTTGTGCTGACAGCTTCTTGTTGGAAATATAAATAGGAAAGTAATACTGAGAGGGGGGATGAATCAGATATTACCTAATTTTATCCTTTGATCTGATAAAACTTTTATGCATAACATAAATAAAACTTGATCATAGTAAGCAACAAAACATATAAAGTATCATGCATGAAATTACTCATAACACCAAGATTTTGGTAACCCAGAAACCCTTGAAAGGTAAAACTGGGGTGGGGATGACACCCAAAAATCTTCACTACTTCAGTAATAAGTTTTTCCTATTAAGGCTTAAAAAATGTGATCAAATCATGATCTACCCTGTGAAAGGTCTGCTCGGTTAAAAGCAAAAAGATTGTATAGTCTACCTTGTTAAAGGATTTATAAACTTACAATAAAGTAAGCACTCGGCAAAGAGATTTACAAAAAGTCTGCTAAGACTACTCGGTTAAGAGATTTACCCTATTGCACTAGTCAAAATGTCTTAGTATCTGATCTTTTGGTTTGCACTAGTATGTAGATTATAGATCTTCTCTTTCCTCTTATTTGATCTCTTCTATCTGGTCTTTTCTTGATTCTGTCCTTTCACTGCTTAGCTCAGTCACTGAACTCTGTCTGAATACTTTGCTATTTTGAATATACTTCTCTGATCATTTTCTCATACTCATTTAATCTTATCTCTCTGATTCACACACTTATCTATGATCTAGATCTTGCCCTTATATAACAGCAAAAACATTTTACCATTTCAAGATCTACGAATCAGATTTATTTCTATTGCCGCCTTAACTATACAATTTTCTAATTGGCTCTAGGTTTTACATAGGGATCAATGATAACAATATGGATGCGTAATTACCTCCATAATTACCTTAATAGACAAAATACAAAATATTATTATCGCCAAAAATAGTTTACCTCGATCATTGTGCCATTCCAAACTTGTATGTCAATTCTGGCTAACTCGGCAAAAGTTATTCTTGGCACTCAGCATAAACTGTACTCGGCATCAGTTGAACTTCTCTGTCACTCGGTAACCACTGATAGATGTAACTCATAAATAACTATACTCTCAGAATATTACAAACATATAGTGACCATGACTTTACTCAGCAATATTACTACTCGATAAGTATACAATACAAAACTCGGCCTTTACAAAATGACTCGGTTGCAGTGATGACCAACCATCATTGCCTAGATAGATGACTAAGTGTGAAACACTAATGGTCAACAAAAACTATAGGGATCTAAAATCTCCCCCTTTGACATTAGTGGCAAAAACACTTTGTCATGACATGGGTATACACAATTTACAAAAGTATGTTTGTACTAGCCTAATACTCATACTCCCCCTGAGATATATATATATACATTCAAAATTTTATTACCTGTCCCTGATCTTCCCTTGTTCGGACTCATGTCATGATGATTCCCCCTTGTTTTTGACATGACTAATCTCTTCATCAGTGGGTAGTTCACAAATTTTTTCCAGAAAAGGTTTATGCAACATCGTGATCATGTAGAGTGCATTGGTCCAAGCAGTTGAAGCAAGGTTCAAAACTTCTGTTTGCACTTCTAAATCAACAACTAAACTGATAAGGCTCTCAGCTATGGACAAATGTGGATCACTCTGGATCAATGTTTTAGCCTTTGCTAATTTTCTCTAGATAGCCTCTAGATGCAATGTTAACACAACTTGAATAGAGAGTAGGCAAGAATGAATCTTACCATCATTAGCCATTAGCTCGGCTAATTTACCTTGTGTCTGCATAATTTTCACATAATGTCCGGCACTAGTGATGACATCCAAGGTCACGGATTGACTTGTAGCTTTGATTTCTTGCTTGAGAGTCTCAAGCAATTGTTGATTTTCCTTTGTGAATAATTCAACATTACATATATTGGCCAATAGAGACTGTCCGTTCACAACTAAGCCCTCGGTCTCCATTACCAATTTGGACAGCTCAACCTATTTTACTGCTATCTTGACAGATATCTTGTTTAGCATTTTGGTCTCAAATATTCTTTCTGACCATTCAAATAACTTATCACTTGCACATGTAACTTCATTATTTACTTTATGAACTATGTGTACAAGTTGTTCCAATATGGGAATGGAACTATTTACATCTGATAAGTCATATACTTCATTGAATATATCTTTAATTTCATGAAGAACCTATTTTTTCTGATGCTCTTGCTGAATTTTAGCTTGCTTGCTCTTTCTTGTCAACAAATCTTTCATTATCTATAGTTTCTCATAGGAAATATTATCTATATCCCATTTAGGAATAACAATTTCTTCATCAATTGTGACCTCATCTTTCTCCTTTTGTCCTCTCAGTGGAGTGCTTCCACTCGACATCTGTACAAGAGCTCTTATTGCCTCTTGTTCCTTTGGTTCCTATTCTTCAATGAGTTTTCCTTTTATGTTTTCTTCTCCTTTCTCCTTCTCCATCTCCTTCCCCTTCTCCTTGGCATGAGGGCTAATAGCTTGTTTATCTAATTTGTTTCCTTGTTCTTCTATGTTGTGTTCTTCCTTAGGAGAACTTTGAATGTTGTCTATTGCTTTAACTTCTTCCTCAGCAGATTGAGTTAGTGGTACCGATTTAATGGGTTCCTTGGTTAGACTGGTACCAACTAACTAATCAATAGTAGCAACTCTAGGTAGAGTAGGATTATCATTTGCAGATTGTGTGCTCGTGATGGTGGGATAATCCATGACTTGCAATAGTACATTGTTACTACCAAGTAGGGGTGTGTTAGTTGCTTTAGTGTTCTTCAAATCATCCTTAGTTAAGAATGAATTCTTAATAGGACTCTCCTCCGATATGTCAACAATGTGAACCTCATATGTATCATGTGATTTCACTTCCTTAGGAGTATCAGTCTCCATTTTATTTTTCTTTGTGTCAGGTTCAACAACTGTTGAAGTGGTAGCATCTTTTCCTTCATTCTTTCCTTCATCCTTTTCTTCGTCCTTTTCTTCATCAAGAGCAGGTATCAAACCATACAATATCTTCCAAATTCTTAAACTTTCTTGGACAACATCTTCAACCTTGTGTTGAAGAATGTGATAGGCTCTAATTTTAGGATCAAACTTGCCTCTATATTGCTCAATTGTCTATTTGATGTTTGCAGGGGTGAGATTGGATTCAACTTGTGCTAGTGTACTTTCCCTAATTTCCTTCTCTATTTGTAGAGCATACTCCCATTTCTATGTGACCCTGTTGGATAATTCCTTTGGAATTATGTTCTCAATTTCAATTGGCAACATCTTGAAAATGCATAACATTTCAAGAACAACATCCTTAACTTTCTCTTTATCTCCGATACTCATTTTTCCAAACTTTAATCTTTTTACCTCATCTACTACTGTTGTTTTAGTAAGCTTAAGACATAACTCATCAACAATGAGTTGATGTGTACCTTGTTGTGTAGCCTTCCCCTTTATTTCTTCATCACTTTTTGTTTCTTCATCATCTTCTATTAGAACAAGTTTCCTTCTCGATTTCTTCATAACTTTGGTCGGCACTGGCTTGGGTTGAGCAGATTTTTGCTTTGCAGATGGATGAGTCTTCTTTGGAGTCACTATAGTAGCCCTTTTGGTTCGAGGCCTTAGTGATGGTGTCACTAACAATTTTCATTTCAACACTCTTCTCTTTAGCGGGGACTCGACAATTATTGGTTTCTTCTCTTCTTCTTCTTCTTTCTCACTACTACTAGTTGCACTTGGTTCATCTTCTCCCAATCCTTGGGTTAACTCCAATGGTGCATCCTTCTTAGATTCTTTAACATATTCCTCCAGATTTCTCACTATTTTCTTTCTTTTCCTTTCAGTGGTAGTAGCCAATAATCCCAAAGAAATCTTGGATTTGGCCTCTTCAAATGTTCCAAAGTAGGGTGCCTTAGTATCAATTTCCTCAGCTAGGAGGGCTATGATTGCTACAGTAGCTTCATCTATGTTGATTTCATAGGGTAATGACATTAACCATGAAACCCTAGGTAGGACTGCCTATGCATAGGTAAAGTCTGTGTCTACTAGAAAACATATATCTTTGTTGTACTTCTCAATTAAAGACATAGGGATTCTAGTCCTATTCCTCATCTTCTTCTTAAACTCAATGAAATAATTATCCATAATTCCTTCAAAATCATCACCAATCTGGTTTATAAAATCATTAATTTGAACTGTGATGGGCTTCTTCTTATCCCATGTGACATCACCATGTGTAGGAAAACACTTCTTAACATAAAAGAATATACAGATTAGTAGGGAACCAAGCTTACACATAGAGTTCTTCGCCATCTAGATGGAGCTCAAATTCTTGGCAAGTTGAGTCATCTGGAGCTCAGCAAGGTCATATGTGTGCCCTTTCTTAATAATCTTCCATGCTTGGTCCACTGCCATACAAGGGATGTTGTCCAATGGACTAGATTGGTAAAACTTGTGCGAGATGACTCTAATAGTGAAGTTAATTTCTGGATCAGTAATGGTGGAAATTTTCATGCCGTGTTTGTTCCAAACTGCATGGGTGTTCACTTGAATATCCTCTTTTCCTACACATTTCATTGTTCTCTTCCCATCAATTATAGGGTAACCAGTGACCTTGTGTATCATTTCCTTTGTGATCTTCACCAGTCCATCTTCCAACCATAACTGCATGTTGTGTACTCGACCCAAAATGATCTTGATCCATTCCACTTTGAAATTTTGTGAGAAATTTAGGGCATGCACTAACCCTTGATCAGCAACAACCTTATTTTCCGGCTTCAATACTCCATTGACACATAGTTTGTCATATGCTTCCTTGATCTCATAATCACGAATTTCTCCAATTTTGCACATATAGCAAGAACTAACATCGTTCATCAGTAACACATTCTCTGGAATAATGAAAGGGATCCATTCAAATCTCCTCTAACAGCACTTTCTAACATTGTCTTGAATATCCTCGGCTTACAAACTTCATTCCTTACAAGTTGCACATTGAAAACTTCCATTCCTTGCTTCTTGACTGGTGTAGATGACGATGATGCCATTTTAAATTGTAATTTTTGAAAAATAAAATATTTTCTCAGTAAGGTATCTTTTTTTCATAACCCTATAGATGAATTTTGCTGATGACACACTAAGAGAATTCAGAATCGCTTTGCTTAATATGGTTGCTCAAACTCTAAATCGCTCTCTGAAATATCGAATAGCCTGGTAAAATGAAATTAACGGAAACTTTCCTCTTTATAGAATCCAAAAAATAGGATTAGGGCCTCATAAATGCTCCATACAGATTTAGGTAGATTACAGTTGTCTCGGCAAAATCACAAGTTTGGTCGATATAACCATTGCGATACAGCTCAGAGTACATAGCATTTCGGCCATATCAAGTGCTCAACATACATTGATAGCTCGATCGTTGACACTGATGCTCGACATCAAAAGTGAAATTTTCTATTTTGCTCACATATGTCCTAGTGCATCTTTATCTATGTTGATGTGGACTTTTTCTCAGTTCTATGTTAGGAACTGATGAAAGGTAAGGCTTTGCAAGACTCAATTCTGAACATACCTTTCAAGCTTAATTAGAAGAAGTGTGATCACCTGATCCATTGGATTGGGTTATCACTGATGTGCTAGCTTCGCTTGAGTTTTCTTGTTCTTTCTTCCTCCGTGTCTTTTCAATCTGACTCTTCAGTTTCTCATGGATACCTCCATTCTAATTTTCATTGCTCGACATAGGTGATCTACAATCTTTCTTTAAATGACCGACCTTGTTACATTTGTAACAAACCATGCTTCCATTCATCCAGCTTTTAGATTTACCTCTAAAGTGAGTCTTCATGCAATTTTCTCCAATGTGTCCATACTTGCCACAATAATGGAAATTGTACCAGGTGTTGTAATCCCAATTGTAAAAGTTGTGCTTTGTGACTGGCTTTGTTTTCTCATTTGATGACCACCTTGGTCTTGATTTTCATTCAAATGCTTTATGCCCATATTTTTGACAATTGAAACAAATTCCTTGAAACTTGGATGAGGTGGATGATTTACTAGTTTTGAATCTACATTCATGTGCTTGATGTCCATGCTTCTTGCAGTTAAAACAATGCCTATTAAACTTAGGCTTAGAATCAGACTTACCATGTTTGCTTCTGCATATGTTGGCTATATGTCCTGGCTTTCCACAGTGATGGCATGTGGGTTTGGTGTTCTTTGGTTTAGCCATCTTCTATTCTTCATTCATTGATGATTCTCCTTCTTTAGTAGATGAATGTTCATTCAGTCCAAGTCCTAATCTATCACTGGATCTTCTAGGTGATCTTGATAGCTCTTCAAAATATTTTGTAGCTTCATTAGGTTTGTTCATCCTTTCATTGATTTCTTTTTTAGTTCTCAGATCATGTTTCAACTGATCATTCTCAGACCTTAGTTGATTAATTTCCATATCTTTTCTACCCAATTCCTAATTAACCATCAATAGATGATTTACCATGTCTAATTGATTATTAGTCAATCTTTGCATGTCACTTATTCTTTCATCCAATCTGATTGCAATTTGTCTTTTGTCTTCCTTACCCATTATCTTATCATCTTCAACTTTCTTTTTCTATTCCACCAATTCACAAAGTCTGACAGATTGAATTTCTTGTTCTCTCCTTAGAGTTCTAATGTCATCATTTAGTATGGTGTTTTTCTCCAGTAATTCTTTTATAGCTTTATCACTCTCAGCAGAGTTACCATTGTCAAATAGTCCAGAGATGTCTTCCTCTTTGTACTGTGGCTTATTATGTTGGATTGCAATATCTCTTCTCTTACTCAAGGATTTCTTCAATTCTCCTCTGGCTGCTTCCAGTTGTTACAATGCCAGCTGTACTTCAATCTTTTGATTCTCTATGATCTTCCCCAGTTTATAAGCTTCCATTTTAAGATCTTTTTCCTCAAGTGGTTAGACTTCCTTAAGAGAAACCTTGCTGCTCTGATACCAATTGTTGGAAATATAAATGGGAAAGTAATACTGAGAGGAGGGGTGAATCAGATATTACCTAATTTTATCCTTTGATTTGATAAAAAATTTATGCATAACATAAATAAAACTTGATCATAGTAAGCAACAAAACATATAAAGTAGCATGCATGAAATTACTCATAACACCAAGATTTTGGTAACCCAGAAACCCTTGAAAGGTAAAACTGGGGTGGGGATGACACCCAAAAATCTTCACTACTACAGTAATAAGTTTTGCCTGTTAAGGTTTACAAAATGTGATCAAATCATGATCTACCCTATGAAAGGTCTACTCGGTTAAAAGAAAAAAGGCTGTATAGTCTACCTTGTTAAAGGATTTATAAACTTACAATAAAGTAAGCACTCGGCAAAGAGATTTACAAAAAGTCTGCTAAGACTACTCGGTTAAGAGATTTACCTTGATGCATTCATCAAAATGTCTCGGTATCTAATCTTTCATTTTGCACTAGTATGCAGATTACAGATCTTCTCTTTCCTCTTATTTGATCTCTTCTATCTAGTCTTTTCTTGATTCTATCCTTTCACTGCTTAGCTTGGTCACTGAACTCTGTCTGAATACTTTGCTATTTTGAATATGCTTCTCTGATCATTTTCTCATATTCATTAAATCTTATCTCTTTGATTCACACACTTCTCTCTGATCTAGATCTTTCCCTTATATAACAGCAAAAACATTTTACCTTTTCAAGATCTACGGATCAGATTTATTTCTATTGCCGCCTTAACTATGCAATTTTCTGATTGGCTCTAGGTTTTACAAAGGGATCAATGATAACAATATGGATGCATAATTACCTCCGTAATTACCTCAATAGACAAAATACAAAATATTATTATCACCAAAAATAGTTTACCTTGATCATTGTGCCATTCCAAACTTGTATGTCAATTCTGGCTAACTCGACAAAAGTTATTCCTGGCACTCGGCATAAACTATACTCAGCATCGGTTGAACTTCTCTGTCACTCGGTAACCACTGATAGATGTAACTCATAAGTAACTATACTCTCAGAATATTACAAACATATAGTGACCATGACTTTACTCAGTAGTACTATTGCTCGATAAGTATACAATACAAAACTCGGCCTTTACAAAATGACTCAGTTGCAGTGATGACCAACCATCATTGCCTAGATAGATGACTAAGTGTGAAACACTAATGGTCAACAAAAACTATAGGGATCTACAGTTCTC
The DNA here is from genome assembly GCA_027943335.1 of Chamaecyparis obtusa. Classification (NCBI taxonomy): domain Eukaryota; kingdom Viridiplantae; phylum Streptophyta; class Pinopsida; order Cupressales; family Cupressaceae; genus Chamaecyparis; species Chamaecyparis obtusa. The sequence goes on along the minus strand of BSBK01008681.1, from coordinate 626,167 downwards.
TCCAATATGTCTATGCAACATTCTTTTGTAACATCAGTGTTCTAGCACAATCAATTATTGACCTGTTCCTTCTTTCAACAATGCCATTTTGCTGAGGTGTCCTTGGTGTAGAGACCTATCTCTTAATACCATGCTCATTATAGAAATTAGTAAATTCATCAGAGATAAATTCACCTCCTCTATCAGATCTTAAGCATTTAATTTTCTTACCAGTCTCTTTTTCTACCTTAGATTTATACCACTTGAACATTTTAAAAGCTTCAGATTTCTCTTTTAAGAACATAATAGTCATCAATCTAGTATAGTCATCAACAAAAGGAATAAAGTATCTATCACCAGAACAACTTTGAGTTCTCATAGGACCACATAGGTCGGTATGAACCAACTCAAGTATCTTCTTTGTTGAGTAGTCTTTTCTTTTGAAACTAGACTTAGTCATCTTACCTTTCTGACATTCATGGCACATAGCATGATCAGGTTTTGTCAAGTTAAGAAAACCTCTAACTCTACTCTTTTTGCTAATCTTGATCATGTTATCAAAATTCACATGACATAACCTTTTGTGCCACAACCATGCATCTTCATCCTTCATTATCAAACAAGAAGGCTGATCAATATCAAGATAAAATAGGTTACCTCTGGATTATGTACCAGTTCTAACAAGTCTTCCTCCATCATCATAAATCTTCACCTTTTTGCTCTCAAAAACAAGTCAGTGGCTTGAATTGTTCAGTTGTACCACATTTAATAGATTATAGTTTAATCCATCTACCCAATATGCATTTTCACATTTTATTCTATCATTAATCATTAGTGAACCTTTACCTCTTACCATACAAGGTGCATCATTGCCCATTCTCACAGATCCTCCATTGTATTCATCAAGTTGATCAAATTTCTCTACATCACCGGTCATATGATGTGTATAGCCATTGTCTATGATCCATGCATCATTTTTGTTTACTCTAGAGATCAATGCTATCTCTTCATGTTTTTCTTCTTCCTCTGAGTCATCTTTCATAGCAATAAATACAACTTCTATGTCATCATCAGAATCAGATTCAGATTCAATATCTTTAGCTATGTAACATACCTTTTTCCCTTTATCATAACTATCTCGGTTATCTTTGTTGTTGTGTTGGTAGCCTCTGTTGACTCTTCTCCCATAGCTTCCTTCCGATCGGTCTTTGGATCTATCATCATTTTTCTTTAGTAGACATCTAGCATCGATGTGGCCAACCTCTTTACAATTAAAGCATGCCAAAGGTAGCTTACCTCTGTATCTCCCTTTACCTTTGGGTAATCTTCTAGCCATAAGAGCTTCAAGCTCATCAAGCTCATCATCAGTATTGCTATCACTATCATCATTCTTATTGTTCCTGCTAGACTTACCAATCTTCAAAGAAGTCATGAAAGTAGATTCGACAGAAGGAATAACACTATTATCAAAGTTATTTAATTCAAAGGTTGTAAGCTTATCGATCAGTGTGTCAAGAGTAAGGTTTGATATGGCCCTTGTTTCATGAATTACAGAGATCCTGATTGCATAAACTAGCAGCAAAGTTCTAAGAATCTTTCTTATCACTATTTCATCATCAATAACTCCATCAAATGCTCTAATAGAATGTACTATCTCTTTCAGTCTGTTTGTGTATTGCACAATGTTCTCACCTTCCTTCATCTTCATATCATCAAATTTTGCCTCTTAGGCTTTCAGCTCGGGCTCTTTTAACATTCAAATATCCACTATATATTAACTTTAGTTTATCCCACATGGCTTTGGTAGTAGTGCATCCCTTGATGTCTTAAAATTCAGCATCGGTATAGGCAGCAGCTAGTTCCATCATAGTAATATTATGTTCATGCCTATCTTTCAGTTGATCAAGAGTTAAGGGACCAGGGGTCGGTTCAATGAAGCCATTCTCCATCAATTCTAGTGTAGAATTCCCAATGCAAGATATGTGCAACTTCATCCAGCTTTTCCATACTGTGAAGTTCTCTTTGTTTAGTTTTGGCACTTCCCTCTTATACATCTTGAGACCTTTGTGCTGGAGTCCTTAAAACTCTGTTCTAAGCAACCACAACTCTGATACCAATTGTTAGAATAATTGAGAGGGGCCTGAATCAGTTAATCACTATCCCAATACAAAATGTATAATCCAAAACAAATACTTCAACTTTTGGTACTTGATAAACAAGAATTCCTTTCCCTGTCTGTGCTTTTATCGATTATCAGCCTAAAACTTATAGTAGTTACCGATCAAATCATAACATGTAATATGCAAAGTATGATAACAAACAAATATCACAATCAACACATGACACAAGAGATTTAACATGGAAACCCTATGAAGGGAAAAACCACCTGGGACCGAAAACCCAAAAATATTCACTCTTTTAAAGTGAGGTCAGTGCAGACCCAACCCTATTAAAGGTTACAAACACACTGTTAGGTGTGACCTTGTTAGAGGATTTTAGACCAACCTTTATCATCCAACCAGTAGTCACTCTGGGGTTGACAGGATAACAATGTTCATTCTATGAATGATACATAAAAGACTTTATAGTCCACTTCGTTAAGAGATTTACCTGTGTACAATGGTTAAATATGTAACATTAGATGATCTGCCTTAATACAACTTCAATTTTAGATTAAAGATCAATATTTTGCTCATACAAATCCTTCTGATCAATGTAACACTTCATATTCAACAATGTATTAACTTACTGTCCATCGGTAATTGCTCTCTGTCACTCGGTAATTAATCTGCAACTCGGTTCTTACTAACCAGTATGATCAGAATGCATGAAGCTTGTTCACATGATAACTCTGTAGTATATTCTTCTTCCGGCTCTTTTATTATGAAATCATCAATGTCTTATATAGACATGTAAATCATTTTTTTCTCCTCCATTAGATTTTGCCTCTTAATCATCTTCGTTGATTTTGCCACTTTAACCTCCTTCGGCTGATGTGTCAATAACACGTTTCAATCTGCTCCATTAGATCTTCCTTTAATTATCTTAGCTATCGATCTTCATAACAAACATCATCTGTTACCTTGGAATCATACACTTTTCAGCTTATCAATCTTATCGGCTAAACTAATCATTTAATTTTTTTTGTTCTACTCGGTTAACAAAGAAATGCATCGATGAACACAAGCTCGGTTAACACTGCACTTGGTATACACTACACTCTGTCGGTGTATACTAAATGCTTTATTTACCGACAACACTACTTTGTGTCTTTCAGCTCTATTCTTCATCATAGATGAATGCAACATAATAAAGTCACTATCATAAGGTCATAGACTCATCAGCAAGATACTCAATGTATTCCTTATCCTCATCTAACATATACATCTTCCTCATGTAGATATTTATGTTCTTCATCTCTTTCACCTTTCTTCAGATGTTTCAGTACAATAACTTGCAAGATAAGTGTTGTCAAACTAGTTGACATCAATGACAATATAATACTGATTTAATCAAATTACATATCTAATCGGCAACTCCTTAGTGATCCTTAAATCATAGATTCTTCAATTAGGTTCCAAATCAATTGTAGTTCATCATGCTTTATCTCCATTATTTGATGTTATTGGTGCTTGTGCTCAAGGATATCAATTCACTATTTTGAAATGTTGACTGTGGTTATCAAATGGAAAAAATAGAAGAAAAAATTAACATGAAGTTTTTTACAAAACTAAACTAGTTGTATGAAATTGTCAATCACATAGCATTTCAATGTTGTATGAGTGGATTGTGTAGGAACAGTTAACATTAAACAAGGAGAAAAATCCTCAACACATATTGGAATCCATTGAATTCAATAATAAATGAAACCTAACACCAACACTATTCCCTCCATTCACTTCTACCAAGAATAAAGCATTTAATCCATTCAACATTACATATAATCATTAGAGAGTTACATTTCCTAATTGTGTATAGGAACAATCATGACCAAAATGATCCAAAAATTTCAAAATAGTGAATCGATATCCTTGAGCACAAGCACCAATAACATCAAATAATGGAGATAAAGCATGGGCTAGGGCACGACACCAGTAGAATGCAGTCATTTTAGTGAGCATTCATGATCAAATAAAATGCAATGCATATGAAATTTGCGGTCAAATATGATGCCAGAGGCTCGAAAGACATTGCCCATAAAAGATACCAATCAAAGATAAAGAAATAACATACCTTCTTTCATGCTTAGCTTTCACGAAGGAAGATTTGATAGCCAAATCTTCCCCTTACCACATGAAGAACATGTCGTTGGTTCAGTTTTGTAAATTTGTTTTTTGTGTATTTAGTAATTGGAAGATTAAATGTAGATAACACCTTTATCAGTTTAATTATCATGTTATTATTGTTAGGAATAGTCCCAAGAGATAATTGAGAGGGGGGGGGGGGGGGGGGTGGGGTGAATCAGTTATCTACAAGATTCAATTCTTTATCCAATTAAGTATACTTAAACATAAAGCATAAACACAATGAAAGAACACATGAACAGAACACCAATATTTTGGTTACAGGGAAACCCAAATAGGTAAAAACCCTAGTGGGAATTGACACCCACTAATATTATGTACTAGTGTATTATGATCCTTGTTAGAAGATCCTTAACCCTGTTAGGAGTTGCTTTACAATATATTAAGTATAGTAGACCTAGTCAAGGGTCAGAATCTGTTAGGAGTATTTTACAATTTTCCCTATTAGGGGAGAGGATGCACTATCCAAGAGCTCACTGCTCAAAGGGGTGAAGGCTACAACCTTTTGAATAATAGATACACACTATATCTAGATCTTGGTGAACTGCACTTAGACCTATTGTCTAGATCAGTTCCAATGAATAGAACAAACACTTTACTTAGTCACATAGACCTTCCTCTGATGGTTCAACACTTTGCATACTCTGCTCTGCTATTCTTAATCAACCTTTAACCACACTCAAGAAATCACAAATGATTGCCTATAAATATCTTTCCTCTAAATGAAATAATCAAGTCGACCTGTTAGAAAAACATATTAGAGAAACCATGACAAACTCTAATAATAATTCAGTCGGCTTTACTAAGCACGCAACAAATTTTGGGACCTATCTAATAAGATAATTGTAGACGCATGCTACATACTATCAGCTCTACCAAAATAATTGAATCTTTCTCCTCAAGCTGAATTACTTGATGTGCTCTTAACCAAACATCAATAACTCTTCTCTAAGCTTAACTCCAAGGGCGCATACCCAACAGATAGGTGCAACTCCAGAACCAATACAATCTATGTCAGCTCTTCTGAATAAACATAAAAAATTGCTACTGGCGAATAGCGATTGCATAGCTTCACTTCTACTAATCAAAAGACTATGCATCCATGATTGAAGCATCACTAACATGTCTTCAACATATATCCAAGCATGTAAGGCTCCATGATAACTGTATGGACAACCATACACATAACGCTACCTGTTACTTTGTCAGGAACATTGCTGACACAAGCTGCTATATAGCTATCTGTACTAATAGTTAACCTCTGCACCCATGATATCATGTCGATATCATGTTCATGCTACATATACTGAAAGCTTACTACATAAGACTTCCATGCATGCTACTTTCCATATGTTGTCATCAATGACAAACATACAGTTAGTACTGGCCTGCTGGCAAATTTCCAACAATCTCCCCCTTTGGCATTGATGGAAACATGCAGAATGAAAAACCACCACCAACCCAAATGAACATTTCTTTTATAACATTCTCCATTTCCTCTTCAAAACTCCCCCAAAGATGAATCCTTCATCTACTACAATATTTTCCAATATTCTCCATTTCCTCAACTGAATTACTATCATAACTGAATGATGCTTCCCCTTAGTATATTACTCCTCCTTTTTACTTCTATTTTTCATAACTCTGTATATTACTCCCCCTTTGACATCAATGGCAAAGGGCACCATTCATTTTAAGTATTGGTACTACTCCTGAGGTAGAGTATTCAACCTTCCATCAGTCCCTTAAGGACTAATGCCTTTCTAAGCAGAATCAGGAAAGGGAATTACTCGCAACTTCTCCCTGAGATACTGAAAAGTATCGTTAGGCAAGGGATTTGTGAATATATCTGCCAACTAATCTTTAGTACTCACATAGTCCAACATGAGTTCTTTTTCTACCACTTTCTCTCTTAGGAAGTGATACTTGATCACAATGTGCTTTGTCTTTGCATGCATCATAGGGTTCTTTGATATATTGATAGTGCTAGTGTTATCACAGTGAATAACAATAGGATAATCAATCTAAATTCCAAAATCCTTTATCATCTGCTTGATCCAAAAAATTGTCGAACAATTAAAGGCTGTTGCAACATACTCTGCTTCTGATGTTGACTAAGAAATACAATTTTTTTTCTTTCTTGTCCAAGTGAAAATTCTATTACCAAGAAACACTGCTCCACCTGATGTACTCTTTCTATCATCGACACATCCTACCCAATCAGCATTAGTGTATACATGAAGCTCAATAGTTTTTGAATTACGATACCATAGACCATAATCTATAGTGCCCTAAAAGTATCTAATTATTCTCTTTACTACCATGAGGTGACTTTACTTAGGTTCTGTTGCAAATCTTCCAACTATGCCAACTGTATTGGAAATGTCAAGTCTAGTCTGAGTAAGATATATGAGTTTACCAATCATAGATTTAAACAATGTTATATCTACTTCTGGTGAGTCATCTTCTTTTTTAAGCTTGCATCCAGTAATCATAGGAGTCCCTAATGGCTTGCAATCATCCATCTTGAATTTCTTTAATATTTCCTTCACATGCTTGGACCGATTTATGAAAATAACTTTCTCTATTTGTTGCACATTCAATCCTAAAAAGTATTTGATAGGACCAATCATACTCATTTCAAATTCATTTTGCACCTCCTTAGCAAATTCAGCACTAAGTTTGTCATTACCTCCAAAGATAATATCATCAACAAATATAGCTACAAGTAGCAAACCTTCAGATGTCTCTCTTATGAATAGATTATAGTCTACTACTCCTTTCTTGAATCCAATCTTTGTTAGATACCCATCTAGTCTTTCATACCATGCTCTAGGGGATTGCTTAAGTCCATAGAGGGCCTTCTTCAATCTACATACCATATCAGGTCTGTCTGATAAGGTGAAACCTTCTGGCTATTCAATGTATACTTCTTCTTTCAAATCTCCATTCTGTTGAGGGGTTCTAGGAGCACTCAATTGTCTCTTTATGCCATGTTCTTTGCAGTGCTCATAGAATCTATCAAAGGTGAATTCTCCTCCTCTATCTGATCTCAAACATTTTATCTTTAGTCCAGATTCATTCTCAACCTTAACTTTGAATATTTTGAACTTCTCAAATGCTTTTGAATTATCTTTTAAGAACACAACCCACATCATCCTAGTATAGTCATCAACAAAAAAAATAAAATACCTTTCACCATAGTATGATCTTGTTTGAGTTGGACCACATAGGTCTGTATGAATCAGATCCAACTTGTTCTCTATTGAATTGTGCTTGCTCCTGAATGAATTTCTCAAATGCTTTCCCATTACACATTCCCTACATATAGTATCAACTGGCTTTGCTATGCTAGGTAGATCTCTTACTATCTTTACATTTATTATCTTTACTATGTTATCAAAATTGATAAGACATAGTCTTTTATGCCACAACCAACTGTCATCAACTTTAGCAACAAAACAACTTACTTCTGAATTGAGTTGGAAAATATTACCTCTTGTTTTTTAGCCTGATGCAATCATAACACCATCCTTGTTGTTAATGATGCATTTGTCATCTTTAAACTCCAATTGATAGCCTTTTCCAAGTAGCTGACCAACATTGAGAAGGTTATGTTTCAAACCATCAACATAGAGAACATCATCAGTACAGTTCTTTTCATCCAAGGTGATGGCTCCTCTACCAACTATTGGTTTAGGAGTGTTGTCTCCAAATATAACCATGCCACCATTGTATTTGTCCACATGAACAAATCTATTTTTATCACCTGTCATGTGATGTGAACAACCACTATCTATAATCCAATTTGACCTTATATTTTCTTGGGAAATTAATGCCAGCTCTTGTTCCACTTTCTCATCTTTATGATTTGTCTTTTTATTCATTTTGTCTATGATAGCAATGAATCCAATTTCTTCTTCACTTGATTCATCATCAGAAACTCCATCTCCAACATAGTAACATTCCTTAGGCTTGTAATCCTTTTTGAACTTTCTAGCTCTAATAGGACACTTAGATGCAAAATGACCAATCTTATTACATGAAAAGCATTTAAATGGTAATTGACCTTCATATTTTCCTTTTCCTTTCTTTTCTCTTTTGGAAATCATAGAAATAAAATCTTATAAATTTTTCTCTTCATCATCATCATCATCAAAATTACCAGAAGTGTTTGCAGATTTCTTACCATGAATTGTTGCTTTGAAGGCTGTCTCACTCTTTGGTTCTGTCTTCAATCTTGAAATCTGAAAAGCTAATATTTTGCTGATTAAGGTCTCTCTTTTGAAATTAGATGTAAGTTGCGTGGTCTCATCAAGGATATTGATCTTGTTTTCATAATCTGGAGTGAGAGTAGTCATGAGCTTGTCCATGATGTCTTCTTCTGAGATCTCTCCACCATTATTCTTGATACTAGCAACTGCTTCATTGATCCTTTGATTATAAGCTCTACTATTTTCTTTAGGTAGAATCTCCAATGCATTGTATCTTTTCTTCCATGTTTTTTTGCATGCATCCTTTTCTTTTTTTTCACCTTAAAACATGTCTTCTAGGTGCTTCCATATCTTATGGGCGGTGTCTAATTTCTTTATCTCTGAAAATTCATTATCAGATAGGGCGTTGATAAGGGATTCTTTAGTAATATCATTCTAATGAAACAATTCTTTTTGTCTTTCAGCAGCATCATCCTTTCCAAGGTCTTCTAGGGTAGGGATCTTGGCTGCTTTGATAGTTACATCAAAAACTTCAAAACCAATGCACTGCAAATGAGTCACCATCTTGTTCTTCCAATCAAGATAATTCTCTCCATCAAACTTAGGACTTTCTTTTTTGAAGTATTCCATCTGATCAACCTGAAGCTATTAAGCTTTCTCTCTGATGCACTTGGCTCTGATACCAATTGTTAGGAATAGTCCCAAGAGATAACTGAGAGGGGGGGGGGGTTGAACTAGTTATCTACAAGATTCAATTCTTTATCCAATTAAGTATACTTAAACATAAAGCATAAACACAATGAAAGAAAACATGAACATAATGCCAATATTTTGGTTACGGGGAAACCCAAATAAGTAAAAACCCTGGTGGGAATTGACACCCACTAATATTCTATACTAGTGTATTATGATCCTTGTTAAAAGATCCTTAACCCTGTTAGGAGTTTCTTTACAATATATTAAGTACAATAGACCTGGTCAAGGGTCAGACCCTGTTAGGAGTATTTTACAATTTTCCCTGTTAGGGGAGAGGACGCACTGTCCGAGAGCTCACTACTCAAAGGGGTGAAGGCTACAACCTTCTAAATAACATATACACACTATATCTGGATCATGGTGAATTGTGCTTAGACCTGATGTCTAGATCATTTCCAATGAATAGAACAAACACTTTACGTAGTCACATAGACCTTCCTCTGATGGTTCAACACTTCACACACTCTGCTATGCTCTTCTTAATCAACCTTTAACCACACTCAAGAAATCACAAATGACTGCCTATAAATATCTTTCCTCTAAATGAAATAATCAAGTCAGCCTATTAGAACCACCTTGAAATCATATTAAAGAAACCATGACAAAATCTAATAATAATTCAGTCAGCTCTACTAAGAACGCAACACATTCTGGGACCTATCTAATAAGATAATTGTAGATGCACGCTACACACTGTTGGCTCTACCAAAACAACTAGATCTTTCTCCTCAAGTTGAATTACTTCATGCGCTCTTAACCAAATATCAATAAATCTTCTCTAAGCTTAACTCCAAGGGAACATACCCAACAGATAGGTGCAACTCCATAACCAATACAATCTCTGTTAGCTCTTCTGAATAAAGATAGGAAATTGCTACTGGTGAATAGTGATTACATAACTTCACTTCTACTAATCAACAGACTATGTGTCCATGACTGAAGCATCACTAAGATGTATTAAACATATATCCAAGCGCACAAGGCTCCATGATAACTTTACGGATAACCATACATAGAACACTACCTATTACTCTGTCAGGAACACTGGTGACACAAGCTACTATATAACTATCTGTAGTAACAATTAACCTTTGTGCCCATGATATCATGTTGATATCATGTTCATGCTACATATACTAAAATATTACTACATAAGACTTCCATGCATGCTACTTTCCATATGTTGTCATCAATGAAAAACATACAGTCAGTACTGGTCTGCTGGCAAATCTCCAACAATTATCATATTAGATAAAGTATGTTTAAGAATTGTTGGGACTGGTCCTTTGGTGTGTATTAAACATAATAGAAATTTTAGCATATTATTATCATTCTATTTCTTTGTTCTTAACATGCCATTGGTTCAGTTTTGTAAATTTATTTTTTTGTGTTAAATGCATTTTTCGTGAGGAGGGGTCTTCTTCTGAGGAGATTGATGAAGATTGTGCACCTCAAAAACCAATTCATAAGATACCAATCATGTTTTCTATTCACTTATATTTTTGGATTTGTAAATATCCTTATAAGTTTCATGTCCTTTCTTTTGATTACTATGGATGAGATATACATCTTACATTTAACATTCAACTTCTTGACATTTTAGAACATGTAGTGTGTTTTTTGAGGATTTTACCAAATTGACTTTTAACATAAACTGAAAACACCAAATTGATATCTTGCCCTTTCAAATTGACAAAATATTTGCATTTGACCAATAACTGCAAGCAACTGAATGATAAATCCACATAATTGTATCTTTTTAAAATACCTGGAACATCAAAAATATGGCTAAGTGGCTGCCGCCATGATTTTTAAATACTGAATATGGGAAAAAAAAAAGCACCAAAAAGAATCGAATAGAAAACATGATTGGTCATTTCAGAGAGCATTCATGATCAAATAAAATGCAATGCCTTCTCTCACATTCGATCATCTTTCACCTGCTCATTTTCTCACACTCCTTTTCTCTACAATCGAAATAAAAATGATTTGGCCTTTCAAAACAGTGAATCAATATCCTTGAGCACAAGCACCAATAACATAAACTATTTTGATCTGTGGGTACCCTAATGTTGGAAAGAGTTTTTTTATTAATAAGATTACTCTGCAAGCTTGAAGAAGTGGTATATTTTGGCAAATGAAGACTGGAAAGATGATAATATTCCTGAGATCATGGATGGACACAATGTTGTAGACTTTATTAATCCAGATATCTTGTAGAGGCTTGAAGAACTACAGAGGGAAGAAGGGCTTAGGATGGTAGCTGAGGGTGATGAGGATGATGAGATGGGGGAAGTGGAGTTGAATCTTGATAAAAAGGAAGCTTTGGCTGCAATTAGGAAGAAGAATAAGATGCTTATCGTCAAACAAAGATTGAAGAAGAGCACTACAGAGAGAAGGCCTACCATACCAAGGAAGTTTGACAAGATCAAGGAATATGGCTTAAACAGAATGGGAAGACATCTTTCTAGCTTGGGCCTAGATCCTTTGACAATTGGGGTACGTAGGATATAGACCCAGGCTAGAAAGATGTCTTCCTTTCTGTTGTGGATAGGCTCTACTGCTGTAACAACTACAGACTACGATGTAGATATCACAACAGCTAAGAAACATAAATGTAGGCATCATGGTCACAAATTTTTGGAGACACAACATAATTGAGTGGTATACCCAGATGATGAAAAGAAACCACTACTCCTCTAGTTCTGAGTTGACACTACGGGATCCAAAAACTATAGATAAGGAATCTATGGTTTTTGGATCTTGTAGTGTCATCTCAGAACTAGAGGAGTAGTGGTTGCTTTGCATTGTCTGGGTATACCACTCAATTATGTTGTGTCTCCAAAAAAATTTGACCATGATGCATACATTTATGTTTCTTAGCTGTTGTGACCTAGGACCCCTTGTGACCCTTTACGACCCTTTACGATCCCTAAGAATACATCTTAGAGGTCTTAAAATGTCGTAAAGGGTCATAAGAGGCTCCTAGGAGGGGCCGAATGAGTTTCCACCTTCACGTGGTTGGCCCTGTTAAGTAGAGAATGTTAAACTATTCTCAAAACAAAAAGAAGATCAATAATTTAAGGTCTCAGTCCATGGAGATGCTGAAAAAATGATGGGAATCAATGATGGAGATTTTTTACATTCTGAGAAGACATATCTAGAAACTTTAGATATATTTTCTCATCCATGCATGAAATGTGCTAGTGATCGTATAAAATTACTTCAGGCCTCCAGTATTGATGAGTTGCACAAGTGTAAAATGTTTTTGCGAGACAGGGATCGATTATATTGGATACTTTGTAGTGTACATAAATGCAAGGTGGTGATTATTCTCGATGATCAACATGTATAAGTCTTCTAGGCCTTACCCAGTAGCTAAAATGACTAAAGATAACATAGCTCGAGAGACCATCATAGTTGGTCTCTTTCTTCGGTCTATATTATTGATAAAATGTTTTACCTTTCATTAGCTCATCAAATTTGAGGATTTAAAAGAATTTAATAGAATATTTTCATGTATAACATACATTATTTTAGTTTGACGCTGAACAAATTTATATACTTCATGCACTTGTATACTATGAGGACAGTCATAAAGAAGCATCCCCTCATGTGGCTTCAGTAATGTAGGCCATGGGAGGAGATGCTTCTTTATCACCATCCTTGTAGTCTACAAGTGCACAAAGTAGATAAATTTGTGCAATGTCAACTTAAATAATATACGTTATCATGAAAATATTCAATTAAATTCTTTCAAATCCCCGGATTTGATTAGCTAATGAAAGGTAAAATATTTTGTCAATAATATAGATCGAAGAAAGAGACAACCTATGATGGTCTCTTGAGCTTTCTTATTTTTAATTTGCATATCTGTCTCTTTTTCGACACTAAAGAAACTACTTTCGACAGGGGTGCTATACATCCGATGGACTCTCTAGTTAGAGTCTACTTCCCCCTATCGCTTGACTGATAAATATAATGTTGGAGACAATTGATTTGGATGGATCATTGCGACAGGAATGCTATACATATGATGGGTATACCTGTCAAAGATATACTACCATACAATCTCTATTCCATTAGATCAAATGTCAGAAGTTTCTCCTTTTTGACAGATAGGTGCAATAGGAATGCTATACCACCGACAGGTCTATCTATCAGACTATGGCTACAGATCTATCATTATTCCAATAGTTATAATGTTGAAAAGTACTTCTTTGTGATAGGTAATTGCGATAGCCATGGCACATCTCCGATGGGTCTTCCTTTCAGGGAATTATTGCCGACTCATCGCTATTGCGACAGATAGTTCTGACGGGACATCTACATGGGGCGTCAGAGTTCTGATAGGTCAACCATAAGAAATATTGTAATAATATTGGTATTCATGTCCAAGTTTCTGATGAAATAAGGTGTCGGCAAACCAGCATTTACCTCTTCTGTTGCAATTTCCAACACAAAAATGACGACGGACACATATGTTGAAATTTCAACAAATAGGTGTTGAAAATCTGACAAATGGCCATCAGAATTTGGCCTCAAATGTACTAGTGCAACTTCAATGTCCCCCCACATTTGATAAAATCATCAAAAATAGGATCAAAATTGAAGAAGTGTTGGTCAAAAGAGGTGAAATCAAATTATTCAAAGATAATAAAACCTATACCAACACCAACAATAACAATTTAACAATAATTATAATAATAATTATAATAATAAAAGATCCAACAATCACAATGATAAACCAAGATTATGGTTGAAAAACACTAATAAGAATCTTGTGAATGATGGAGTTGTGGAAGCACACAACTTAAAGACTACCCCTTTTAATTTATCGAGTGGGCCAAATTCAATATACAATGTTAATCAAATGACCAAGGATCCTTACAATAACAATAATACCAACAACAAAAATACCAACAATCCTTCAATAATTCAATGTCAATAAACCTAAACCTTTCTTTTCCACACATTAAAAGAGGAAATTCACATTTCTAGGTGAAGCTTTGGAAAATGCATTGAGAACTCTCGTGGCCAACAAAATTATTGTTCTACCTGAATCAAGGCCTTACAAACCACAAGTCAAGCCTACATGGTGGAATGATTCTCATCATTGTGAATATAATCATAACAAAGGACATAAAACAAATGAATGTATGAAGTTGAAACACCTTGTCGAAGACCTAATCGATGATGCAACCATAAAAGTGGAAGTATCTCAAAATAATGAGGATCATACATATTTTAAGAACCCTTTCCTAAACCATGAAAAGGGGGAATCATCAAATGAAAATCACAATAACAAAAGGGCTTATGAAAAGCTTAACTTTTCCCACACTTATGACAAAACCATAAATGCCTTAAGTTGTTGCAAAGAGACAATCAAATTTATTGTGGTAAAGGAAACATGAAAGGAAGCAATATCTAATGTTGTAAGTAGGGGAAAGCATAAAAAATCACTCTATCAAGAGGTGCCCCTAGAATCATCCTATCTAATCAAGCATCCCCTTCCTCGAAATAATACAATTTGGTGGATCAACTTCAAATAACCCCTACTCAAATCTCTATCTTAGAGTTGCTTAAACTTTCACCTATCCATAAAGAGATTTTAAAAAAGGCTCTTGTTGAAACTAGTGTACCTTTGAACTTAGATGCGTATAAATTCCAAAACATGGTAGGTCATCTTGTTTCACCCCATTGTTTATCCTTCTTAGAGAAAGATGATATTTCCTTGAATCACCCACAAAACTTGCCTTTTCATATAGAAGTATTTATCTATAAGCATCGGGTTAAGAGAGTCCTCATTGATGGGGGAGCAGACCTGAATATCTGCACTCTAAGCCTTCTTAAAGCCTTAGGATTTTTTGAGGAAGCTATTGACCCTAAGAAAAAGATAACCATTAAAGCTTATGATTTTGAAGAAAGGGCATCCAAATATATAATAGTACTCCCCATTTGAGTAGGTCCAATTCAAAAAGAGACCATTTGTCAAGTCCTAGACCTTGAGTTGACTTACAATATCCTATTAGAAAGGTCGTGGATCCATGAAATGCAGGGAGTACCTTTGACATATCATGAATGCCTCAAATTTCCATACATGGGATAAGAAGTCATGGTAAGTGGGGATTCAAATCCTTTCCCATATTGCAGTAACATGAAACCTATAAATGACTATTTGGTCCCCCATGGTGCAAAAGGTCCCATATCAATCAAGATAGAATAAGGCAAAATCTCAAAAGATCTTCCATCTTTGAAAGGTAAAGAAAAGGTAGAAAAAGAAGATATTATTGAAGATCATCAAATTACCACTAACTTAACTACATCGACTAAAGGAAAGGAGAAAGTTAGTGAGGAAAGTACCCATGAAAAAGAAAAACAATACCAAGAAAGATCCATTCAAACTTGCACCAAGGAAGCCCATTATCAGAAAATGGATGACACGATGAAGAATTTTGAGAAATAATACAAAATCAAACAAAAAGGTGTGGGTGAATAATCCTTATCTATGATGGATCTACCTTTATCCCCAAAGTACCATGGAAAACCATCTAGCCTACATATACCCCATAAATACAATGACCACTTTGTGAGGGCTAGTACTTCCTCATCTATGGATGAAGAAGATAATGAAATATTAAAATGGCTATACAAAGATGAGGAATCAAGTGCCCATGAAAAACAAATTCAAAACATAAGCATTCCCACTCATCAATATGGTAAAGGTTTCCAAATAATGCAAAAAGTAGGATATAAAGGACAAGGACCTTTAGGCACAAGAAATTAAGTCCTACTTGAACCCATCAAAATTTCATGGAGGGATAGTAAAGAGAAAACTAGAATGGGGTATCTTGAGCAAGGATACACTCAAAAGAGACACCCTTTGGTTTATGATCAAATCTTGTAATCAGGATCATAAAGTGATGAGGATTCAAACAATTGGGAGTGGGATTCATTATCAAGTGAATCATGCCAAGATAAAGAAGTGGATGTAATTCAAACTTATACTCCTAGCTAGGAAAAAGAACAAGCTTCAAGATCCAATCATAATCAAGCATCAAGTTCTAACCATGAAGTGCTAGAAAATGTGACAAATCTGTTGGAATTGATAAGCATCAAATCTTCCCAAGAACACCTGCATGCAAAGACTGCTACAAGAATGAAGACAGAAGAGAGACAGAAAGCTATGGCGGCCAATAGGCCAGAGACTGCAAAACCATGTTGCAAGAAAATAATCTTCTATTAACAATGATGAAAAAATACAATCTCCTTATGAATTACAAAGAGGGAATCCTTATAAAAGGATACCAAAACCCTAAAGGTGAAAACCCTAAAGAATAATGAGATGCCTAAGTCTAACTTAAGTGTAGAGAATAATAGACTAATAATTAAATAAATTAATTATTAGCTATAATATGACTACTCTAACACCCCCCCTTAAGTGTAACTTAGGGAGAAGCTAAACAACTAAGGACTACAAGATGCATGAAAACAAAAATGCATGAAAGAGCTATGGGTCCCGGCAACAAGGCCTGATCAGGTACCCAAGTACAATAAAATAAACTAGATGAAGGAAACAAAGCCTCCAATCTAGGGAATGTCCCAAAGAAAGGAACAAGAAAGAGCATGAAGCATCTCCGAAGCATGAAGCTGCAAACACTGTCAGAAGAATACTGCTGGAACCCCCACTGAAATAGTGCATGACCAGGTAGAGAAGACAAAGTCTGAAGAGCTGATCAATCGAAGAGGTGGCCTCCAAAAGCAGGAATGAATGAGTGTCTATATAGTAGATGATCCATCTCACCGAAATGCATAGGTGCCTAGCCACTACATCCGCCTAGTACATAGGAACAAAAACTGAATACGTAGATCACTCAACCGAACCAAGGAAGCAATAGAGCCAACAGGTGAACCCCCCCATAATGCTGAACGGGGTGACAGGAACACTGAAATGCAATGCCAGAAACATCTGCAAGAAGAAGAAACAGGAACACCTATGTGCAAAAGAAGGTACAAGCATAAGATAAAGGGCGGTGTCATAGACACAGTCTACATGGGCTAATGTCGTGGAAGGTACACTCACTTGACAAGAGTGGATGCGCCTATAGTGGCAAATGCATCAGAATCCCCCCATGGCACTTTATAACTGAGTGCGTATACAAACAAACACATAGTGTTCAAGATCCCAAAATGCAAAAGCAGGGCACTTTATCTCAGTGCGTTTACAAAAAAGAAATGCTACAGAAGAGAAGCATACAATGCTCAAAAATCAGAAAGAAGAGTGAGCTATGAACTCAGAAGAAGAGATCCCCGGACCTGTAGAACCAAGCACTCCACCAGAGGGCATAAACTGCATAACTCAGAGGAGTAAAAACTTGGAGTAGAATCTAGAAAAATAACCTCTGCCACTGAATAGCACACAAAACCAGCTTTCTGACGATATATGGTGAGCCCAAAAAAAAGTCCGGATGAGCGAGATATGGCTCCCGGAAGGCAAAAAGTAAACATCACCTTTGACAGAAAAAAAACACTGTCAAAACAGCAGATCCAAAAACTCTAACCTCCATAATCAGAAAGAGCTCGGAAAGAGCTTTCCGGCGATATATGGAAGTCAGAAAAAGACCCCCGTATGCTCCCTGTAGAGCGAAAAAGGCCCAAGTACCCCCAAAAAACTCACCAAGGCATGTTTTAAGCCACTGGGGCTAAAAAAAAGGGCCCCTGGGCGCATGGCGCGCGCAGGGGGCTGGAACCGGAGCTCCCGGTCATCCATATGACTGCCTTTAGGGCCTGCGGGCTTAAAAACCCGTCGGGGGCCCAGGCGGCGGCGCGGCCGGCGGAGCGGGGCCGGGAGGCAGCTGGGGCCGCGGAGCGGAGGCAGCGGCTGTGCAGAGCGGAGCGGGGCCGGGAGGTGGCTGGGGCCGCGGAGCGGAGGCAGCGGCTGTGCAGTCGGCGGAGCGGCGGTGGGCCGGGCGGAGCGGGGGCCGCTGAATGCGGCGGAGCGGGGGCCGGGGCCCGCTTGAACGCGGTGGCCGCTCGGGCAGTGGCTGCTATGCGGTTGCTGCTGGGCGGCGCGGGGGTGGCCGCTGGGCGGCGCCCCCCCAAAATTTATTTTTTTATTTTTTAAAAATCGCCGTCTTGATCCGCGTGCCAGGTCGTACGGCCTGGTACCTAAAAAATTTTGCCTCAAATTGCAAAAGTGTCTAAAATGGACAAATTTTATATGGATTCTGGCTGTCTCGAACCTTCCGGACGCAATGGTGGCATCCGTTTTTGCTCAAAATACCTCCAAAAATTTTTTTTTTCTTTTTTACAGGCAAAAAAGAAACAAAAAATAACGTCCTGCAGAGAGTACCAGAACTGAAATTTTTCTGAAACCCTCCTGCATCTGAATCACTTCAACAAAACACGAACAGCGAGCAGCAAGATGGCTCTGATACCATGTTGGAATTGATAAGCATCAAATCTTCCCAAGAACACCTGCATGCAAAGACTGCTACAAGAATGAAGACAGAAGAGAGACAGAAAGCTATGGCGGCCAATAGGCCAGAGACTGCAAAACCATGTTGCAAGAAAATAATCTTCTATTAACAATGATGAAAAAATACAATCTCCTTATGAATTACAAAGAGGGAATCCTTATAAAAGGATACCAAAACCCTAAAGGTGAAAACCCTAAAGAATAATGAGATGCCTAAGTCTAACTTAAGTGTAGAGAATAATAGACTAATAATTAAATAAATTAATTATTAGCTATAATATGACTACTCTAACAAAATCCAGAAGTCAAAGAAAATCAATGGGTAGGAGAGCCTTATGTTCTATCATGGATACCTACTATAGAAGGATATAATACTAGCTTTAACCCAAGATATTTTTACCCATTAGAAACCCAAGAGGATTCGAGTGAGGAATATTTTGACCCAAGTTCTCTAGAATGTCTAGAAGAGGCACATGTTATAGACTTGATCAATACAATATTTGAACCTTCCAATGAGGTCATGTCCTTAAGCCTTATCAGACCAAACTGAAACATTGATCCCTTGTCCCTTATCTATCCAAAGCTTATTGAATGGGATTCCATCAAACCTACTATCCTTTCCACATTCTTGAACAACAAATCACTTTCTCAATACCTAAATGCAGTTGAACCTTCTTCTACAATCAAATATCAAGAGGAAGTAATGAAGGGAAGTATCTAATCTCTTAGTTCAGATAAAAATGAAAATAAAAAATAAATAAAAAATTGGAAGAATCTAATGTTGAAAACCACATTGTGGAAGCATTAGATTGAAAAGAGAAAGAAATAAAGAATGCTTCCAACAGTGAAACCCCAATAGAGGCACATAAGGAAGAGAGGTTGGATACTTTGCTCGAATACTATGAGGAAAGATCACCTATCTTGATAGAACTGACAAAAAAAGTAAACATTGGCTCAGAATCATAACCGAGGATTATACATTTAGAGACATCCCTATCAAGTGAGGAAAAAGAGGAATTCATAAAAAAATTCAAAGAAAGAAAAATCAATTTTGCATGGTCATATGATGATATGCCCGGACTAGATCCGAATCTAATAATGCATCATTTGAATATCAAAGAGGAAGTAAGACCAGTCAAAAAACAATTAAGAAAGATGCACCCATACATAATAGTTCTTGTAAAAGTGGAGTTAGAAAAATTACTAAAAGTGGGGTTCATAAGAGCCATTGAGCCTATTTCAAAAGTAAACAAATCTATCAAAATTTCCACAGACTTCAGAGATCTTAACCTTGCATATCCAAAAGATGATTTTCCATTGTCGAGCATAGATGCCATTATTGATCTGACTGGAGGGCACTCAATGTTCTCAATCATGGATGGGTTTAGTGGATATAATCAAATAAAAATATCTCCTGAGGATCAAGATAAAATGACATTTACATGCATGTGGGGACATTTTTCTAGAATGTTATGCCCTTTGGTCTCAAGAATGATAGAGAGACATATCAAAGAGCCACAACTACCATATTTATTGATATGTTGCACAAATTCCTTGAGGACTATGTAGATGATATACTTTCAAAATCCAACTCAAGGGAGGAACATCTTTCTATCCTAGAAAGGATATTTACAAGATTGGAGAAATTTAAAGTAAGGCTAAACCTAAAGAAATGTGTATTCAGTGTACAATCAGGATAGCTATTAGGATACATAGTTTCAGCTAAAGGAATAGAGGTAAACCATGCCAAAGTAAAAGTAATCATGGAAATGGGGGCACCTCAAAACATAAGTCAAATGAGATCACCTCAAGGTAGGATTCAATCTATCAAAAGATTCATATCACAGCTGGTAGAAAAATGACAATCTTTTACTCAACTCCTTCACAAGGACAAAATATTTAGATGGGATGATAAATGTGAAGATGCATTCACACTATTGAAAAATTACCTAATGAATCAACCCAATTTTATGCCACCAGTAAGAGGAAATCCCTTAATTTTATACATCTTAGCGATAGAACATGCATTAGGGGCACCCTTGGCTCAAGAGGATGAAATGGGAAAGGAAAAGGCCATATACTACATAAGCCAAACTTTGGTGAAATATGAGTTGAAATATACATTTATTGAAAGAGAATGATTGGTTGTAGTTTTTACTTCCCAAAAACTATGCCATTATATGTTATCACATAAGATCTTGCTCATAGCAAAAATTGATCCATTAAAATACCTTCTCAGCAAAATAGCCCTAAATGGGAGATTCGCCAAATGGGTCATGGTTATAAGAAAGTTTGACATAGAGTATGTGGATCGAAAGGCAATCAAAGGCCAAGTAATAGCTGATCAACTAGTAGAGGCACCGTTAGAAGATGAACATCTAATTCAAGTAGAATTTCTTGATTAATAAATAATCAATGTTAAAGCAAAGACACGAAAGTTATACTTTGACAACTCTTATACACAACCTAGATCAGGAGCAGGGATACTATTGATTACTCCTCAAGGATCTACCATCCCCAAATCATACAAGATATTATTTCCATGTACAAATAATATAGTTGAGTATGAAGCATTAGTCATCAGCATAAAGTTGGCATTAGAATGGAAGGTGACAGAGTTACAAATCTATGGAGATTACCAACTGGTTATTAATCAAATCAATGAAGAGTATCAAACCAAAGATAATAATTTGATACCCTAAAAAAAAATGATTGATAATCTCAAGAAATAATTCGCACTAATAACCTTTGAGAAAGTGTTGAGAGATAAGAATGAAGTAGCATATGCAATGGCTACTTTGGCTTCACTTCTCCAAATAACAAATCAAAGCGCCATATATGAATTCTTGGTAGAAGAAGTTGGATAACCTACATTTGACCCCTTCCATCCTCATACCATTTTATTACTTGTGGGACATGACTCACCCTGGTATGGATCCATTTTTACATACTTGAAAGACCAAATCATACCCATGGACCAAACCAAAAATCAAAACAAAAGTTTTCTCAGACAAGCCTCTCATTATATCCTAGTTTCTGACACATTGTACTGTAAGAGTCTAGATGGAATTCTTTTAAGGTGCTTAGAGAAGGAGGAATCAACCTTAGCCTTACAAGAAATCCATGAAGGAATTTGTGGGTCACATTCAAATGGGTTAACCCTAGCTAAGAAATTTCTTAGGATATGATATTATTGGCCTTCTATGGAAAATGACGCTTGTCACTTTGCAAAAGCTTGTGAGGAATGTTAGTACCATGGGAACTTAATCCATTTGTCAGCTCAAGTACTACATCCCATGACCACACCTTGGCCCTTTATCAATGGGGGTTGGATCTGATATGGATGATTTATCCACCATCATCAAATGGTCATAAATTCATCATTAATGCAACATAATATTTTACCAAATGGGTGGAAGTTGTGCCCTTATCCACTACGACAGGAAAGCAAATTTCCATGTTCAATTTAAACCACATAATTTTTCAGTATTGTGTCCCTCAAGAAATCATAAAGGATAATGCAAAATATTTCAAGAACAAAGACTTTCAAAAGAACTATGTACACAATTCCATATGATAGACCATTCATCTTCAATATATTAGCCACAAGGTAATGGACAAGAAGAAGCTACAAACAAGAACATCCAAAAAATATTGAAGAGGATAGTGGATAATTCAGGTAGAGATTGGTACATTCAAATAAACCCTACTCTATGGGCTTATAGGACAAGCATTAGAATGCCAACAAGAGCTACACCTTTCTCCTTGGTTTATTGAGCAGAATCATTTTTACCTTTGGAGGTAGAAATCTCATCTTTAAGAGTATCCCTACATGGATTATTGAGTGAAAAAGACCAGGGTATGTGCAGGATCATGGTATAAAAAACTATGGCCTTAAGTGGCAATGAAAAATTAGAAAATCAGGGTTAGTCAACTTGACGTAAACGGTTGAACATCTTATGTACCTTATGTGAAAATGTTGTAACAGTAGAATCTATAGGAAATTGAATGTAGTTTCTAAACTACTAGCCCTTGTTTCAATTTTTTTTTGTCTAATTGTTCAAAATTTTAGATTTCAATGCGGTACTACAAAAATTTTAGGGAAAAGATAAAGATTACGTGTATGTCTGACCACCTTAATCATAATCAAATGATGATATATTTTCCCAAGATTCTAGATATAAGTAGTAGACTCATGACCAGATGTGACCCATATTTTTTTGTAACTTTTGGTCAAATAAATAATTAATTATGAATTTTCTGCTACAACTTTTTCAGAATAAAAAAACTCTCATGTTTGACCACCTTAACTAATTCAAATTTTTACCAAATTCAAAAAAAATTTCTTTTTCTTATAGTAGCTGAAGCATAGAATGTGATGCATGTTTAGGATTTCAAAAAGGTTAAACGGTTTGAAAGTTATAGTTGTTTTTCAATCAATATGTCAGTTACGACTTGAAAGATAACTCAATTGAAAAATAAGTAATAATTACTTACAGGACTCAAAATTTAACAAAAATTATATCGATGGAAAGCTGATAATGTCCTTAAGAAACCCTTTTTGTTTCATCAATTTCGGGTAAAAAAATAGTCGTCAGCTAGATGGTCAAAGTCTCGGTATCAAGAACTATCTCCTGAAACATGCCTAAAGGGTTGACCACCCATGTTTGGTAATGCCCAAGCAAATACCAAGCCTAATTGGATATCTAATACAATCGGATATCTGATATTTTTGAATATCTGATAATATCGGATATCTAAAACAACCCGCCTATTTTAAAATTTGAATTGCCCCACTTTTTCCAATTTGAAGTTACAAGTTAAATACATTCTAGGAGGTTTGAGATAGGTTTCAACTTCATAGGAGTTAAGATGCAAATTCTAGATTTTGGGGGATTTCAAAAAATTCCAAACTTAGCCAAATTCTAGGATTTAGCAAGCCTTCAAGAGGGTTACCTCCAATAATCCATCATGGCTTTCTAAGGTCAAACTAAAGCTAGCAAAAGGATTCTCAAAGGGTTTTAACTCATTTTATCACAAATCACTTGGACCCCTTAGGACACACTCGAGGGTTCTAATGTGTCAAAAGAGGTCATGGGGACTTCTTAGGGGCCCTAATGCGTGATAAGGCATACTAGGACCCCTATGAAGTCCTCATGACCCCTTCTAACACATTTGAACCCTCAAGTTTGTCCAAAGGGGTTGTAGGACCCCTTAGGACATACTTGAGGGTTCTAATGTGTCAAAAGGGGTCATGGAGATTTCCTAGGGGTCCTAACGCATGATAAGGCATACTAGGACCCCTAAGAAGTCCCCATGACCCCTTTTGACACATTGTAACCCTCAACTATGTCCGAAGGGGTTGTAGGACCCCTTAGGACATGTGTGAGGGTTTCAATGGGTCAAAAGGGGTCATGGGGACTTTCTAGAGGTCCTAACACGTGATAAGGCATACTAGGACCCCTAGAAAGTCCCCATCACCCCTTTCGACACATTGGAACCCTCAAGTGTGTCCTAAGGGTTTTCACAACCCCTTCAAACACACTTGAGCATTCAAATAGGTGAAAAGGGATCATGGGCAGTTCCTAGGGGTCCTAGTACACCTTATAACGTGTTAGGACCCCTAGGAAGTCCCTGTGACCCCTTTTGACATATTGGAACCCTCAAGTGTGTCCTAAGGAATCCTACAACCCCTTCTAACACAATTGAGGGTTCCAATGTGTCAAAAGGGGTCATGAAGACTTTCTAGGGGTCCTAACATGTGATAAGGCATAGTAGGAGCCCTAGGAAGTCCCCATGACCCTTTTTATACATTTTAATGATCAAGTGTTTTTGAAGGGGTCGTAGGACCCCTTATCACACACTTGAAGGTTCTAATATGTCAAAAGGGGTCATGGGGGCTTCTTAGGGGTCCTACCGTATGATAAGGCAAACTATGACCCCTAGGAAGTCCCCATGAACCCTTTTGACACATTGGATAGCTCAAGTGTGTCCGAAGGGGTCCTACGACCCCTTAGGACACAGTTGAGGGTTCTAATGTGTCAAAAGGGGTCATGGGGACTTCATACAGGTCCTAACATGTGATAAGGCATACTAGGACCCCTAAGAAGTCACCATGACCCCTATTGACACATTTGAATGCTCAAGTGTGTCTGAAGGGGTTGTAGGACCCCTTAAAACACACTTCAGGGTTCAAATGTGTCAAAAGGGGTCATGGGGACTTCCTAGGGGTCCTAACACATGATAAGGCATACTAAGACCCCTAAGAAGTCCTCCTAAGGGGTTGTAGGACCCCTTAGGACACACTTGAGGGTTCTAATGTGTCAAAAGGGGTCATGGGGATTTCTTAGGGGTCCTAACACGTGATAAGGTGTACTAGGGCCTCTATGAAGTTCCCATGACCCCTTTTGACACACTTGAATGCTCAAGTGTATTTGAATGGGTTGTAGGACCCCTTAGGATACACTTGAGGGTTATAATGTGTCACAAGGGGTTATGGGGACTTTTTAGGGGTCCTAACACGTGATAAGGCATACTAAGACTCCTAGAAAGTCCCCATGACCCCTTTTCACACATTTGAATGCTCAAGTGTCTCCAAAGGGGTCCTACATTTGAATGCTTGAGTGTGTCTGAAGGGGTCCTACAACCCCTTTGAACATACTTACACATTCAAATGTGTCAAAATGGGTCATAGGGACTTCTTGTGGGTCCTGACATGTGATAAGGTGTAATAGGACCCCTAGGAAGTGCATATGACCCCTTTTGACACATTTGAACCCTCAAGTGTGTCTGAAGGGGTCATCCATAACCCCTTTTGAAACATTTTAATGCTCAAGTGTGTCTAAAGGGGTCCTATGACCCCTTCAAACACACTTGAGTGTTCAAATGTGTCAAAAGGGGTCATGGAGACTTCCTAGAGGTCATAACGTGTGATAAGGCATACTAGGACCCCTAGGAAGTCCCCATGACCCCTTTTGGCACATTAGAACCCTCAAGTGTGTCCTAAGGGGTCCTATGACCCCTTAGGACACACTTGAGGGTTCTAATGTGTCAAAAGGGGTCATGGGGACTTCCTAGGGGTCCTAACACATTATAAGGCATACTAGGACCCCTAGAAAGTCCCCATGACCCCTTTCTAAATATTGGAACCCTCAAGTGTGTCCTAAGGTTTGGTACAACCCCTTCAAACACACTTGAGAATTTCAATAGGTCAAAAGGGGTCATGGGGAGTTCCTAGGGTCATAGTACACCTTATAACATGTTAGGACTCCTAGGAAGTCCCCATGACCCCTTTCAACATATTGGAACCCTCAAGTATGTCCTAAGAGGTCCTACGACCCATTCAGACACACTTGAGGGTTCTAATGTGTCAAAAGGGGTCATGGGGACTTCTTAGGTGTCCTAGTACGTATTATCACATGTTAGGACCCCTAGGAAGCCCGCATGACCTCTTTTGACACATTAGAACCCTCAAGTGTGTCCTAAGGGGTCCTACTAGCCCTTCAAACACACTTGAGGATTAAAATGTGTCAAAAGTGTTCATGGGGACTTCATAGGGGTCCTAGTATGCCTTATCATGTGTTAGGACCCCTAGGAAGTCCCCATGACACCTTTTGACACATTATAATCCTCAAGTGTGTCCTAAGGTGTCCTACAACCCCTTAGGACACACTTAAGGGTTCTAATGTGTCAAAAGGGGTCATGGGGACTTCCTAGGGCTCCTAGTAGGACTTATCATGTGTTAGGACCTCTAGGAAGTCTCCATGACCCCTTTTGACACATTTGAACACTCAAGTGTGTCCGAAGTGGTCGTAGGACCCCTTCGAACACACTTGAGCATTCAACTATGTCAAAAGGGGTTATGGACGATCCCTTCATACCCACTTGAGGGTTCAAATGTGTCAAAAGGGGTCATGGGGACTTCCTAAGGGTCCTAATATGTCTTATCACATGTTAGGACCCCTAAGAAGTGCCCATGACCCCTTTTGACACATTTGAATGCTTAAGTGTGTTTGAATGGGTCGTAGGACCCCTTCAGACACACTTGAGCATTTAAATGTGTCAAAAGGGGTCACAAGGACTTCTTAGGGGTCCTAGTATGCCTTATCATGCATTAGGACCCCTAGGACATCCTTATGACCCCTTTTGACCAATTAGAACCCTCAAGTGTGTCCTAAGGGGTCCTACGACCCCTTCAAACACACTTGAGGGTTCAAATGTGTCAAAATGGGTCATGAGGACTTCCTAGGGGTCCTAGTACACCTTATCACATGTTAGGACCCCTAGGAAGTCCCCATGACCCCTTTTGACACATTGGAATTCTTGAGTGTGTCCGAAGAGGTCTTACGACCCCTTCAGACACACTTGTGCTATCTAATGTGTCAAAAGGGGTCATGGGGACTTCGTAGGGGTCCTAGTATGCCTTATCACGTGTTAGGACCCCTAGGAAGTCCCCATGACCCCTTTTGACACATTTGAATTCTCAAGTGTGTCTGAAGGGGTTGTAGGAGCCCTTCGAATACACTTGAGCATTCAAATGTGTCAAAAGTGGTCATGGGGACTTCCTAGGGGCTGTAGTACACCTTTTTACATGTTAGGACCCCTACAAAGTCCCCATGACCCCTTTTGACATATTAGAACTCTCAAGTGTGTCCTAAGGGGTCCTATGACCCCTTAGGACACACTTGAGGGTTCTAATGTGTAAAAAGGGGTCATGGGGACTTCCTAGGGTCCTAATATGCCTTATCACGTGTTATGACCCCTGAGAAGTCTCCATGACCCCTTTTGAGACATTTGAATAGTCAAGTGTGTCCAAAGGGATCATAGGACTGCTTAGGACACACTCAAGGGTTTGAATGTGTCAAAAGGGGTAATGGAGACTTCATAGGGGTCCTAACACATGAGAAGGTGTACTAGGATCCCTAGGAAGTCTCAATTACCCCTTTTGACACATTTGAACACTCAAGTGTGTCTAAAGGGGTTGTAGGACCCCTTCGAACACACTTGAGCATTCAAATATGTCAAAAGGGGTTATGGACAACCCCTTAGGACACACTTGAGGGTTCAAATGTGTCAAAAGGGGCCATGGGGACTTCCTAGGGGTCCTAGTGTGCCTTATCATGCGTTAGGACCCCTAGGAAGTCCCCATGACCCATTTTGACACATTCAAACCATAAAGTGTGTCTTAAGGGGTTGTTGGACCCCTTAGGACACACTAGAGGGTTCCAATGTGTCAAAAGGCATCATGGGGATTTCTTAGGGGTCCTAGTATACCTTATCATGCGTTAGGACCCCTAGGAAGTCCCCATGACCCCTTTTGACACATTAGAATGCTCAAGTGTGTCCTAAGGGGTCCTACGACCCCTTCAGACACACTTGAGATTTCAAATGTGTCAAAAGGGGTCATGGGGACTTCTTAGGGGTCCTAATACGCCTTATCATGTATTAGGACCCCTAGGAAATCCCCGTGACCCCTTTTGACACATTAGAACCATCAAGTGGGTCCTAAGGGGTCCTATGACCCCTTAGGAAACACTTGAGGGTTCTAATGTGTAAAAAGGGGTGATGGGGACTTCCTAGGGGTCCTAGTATGCCTTATCACACATTAGAACCCTTAGGAAGTCTCCATGATCCCTTTTGACACATTTAAAAACTCAAGTGTGTTCGAAGGGGTCATAGGACCCCTTCAAACACACTTGAGCATTCAAATGTGTTAAGTATGCCTTATCACATGTTAGGACCCCTATGTAGTCCCCATGACCCCTTTTAACACATTAGAACCCACAAGTGTGTCCTAAGGGGTCCTACGACTTCGAACACACTTGAGCATTCAAAATATGTCAAAAGGGGTCATGGGTACTTCCTAGGGGTCCTAGTATGCCTTATCATGTGTTAGGACCCCTAGGAAGTCCCCATGACCCCTTTCAACACATTTGAACCCTCAAGTGTGTCTTAACGGGTCCTATGACCCCTTTGGACACACTTGAGCATTCAAATGTATAAAAAGGGGTCATGGGGACTTCCTACAGGTCCTAGTATGCCTTATCATGTGTTAGGAACCCTAAGAACTCTCCATGACCCTTTTTGACACATTCAAACTATCAAGTGTGTCCTAACAGGTCGTAAGACCTGTTAGGACACACTTGAGGGTTCTAATGTGTCAAAAGGGGTCATGGGGACTTCTTAGGGGTCCTAGTATGTCTTATCATGCGTTAGGACCTCTAGGAAGGTCCCATGATCCCTTTTGACACATTAGAAATCCCAAGTGTGTCCTAAGGGGTCGTAGGACCCCTTAGGACACACTTGGAGGTTCTAATGTGTCAAAAGGGGACATGGGGACTTCCTAGGGGTCCTAACATGTGATAAGGCATACTAGGACCCCCAAGAAGTTCCCATGACCCCTTTTGACACATTGAAACCCTCAAGTGTGTCCGAAGGGGTCATAGGACCCCTTAGGAAACACTTGTTTGTTTCAATATGTTGAAAGGGGTCATGGGGACTTCCTAGGGGTCCTATGCATTATAAGGTATACTAGGACCCCTAGGAACTCCCCATAACCCCTTTTGACCTATTGGAATGCTCAAGTGTTTCTAAAGGGGTCATGCGAACTCTTAGGACACACTTGAGGGTTCCAATGTGTTGAAAGGGGTGATGGGGACTTTCTAAAGGTCCTAGTGCACCTTATCACACGTTAGGACCCCTAGGAAGTCCCCATGACCCCTTTTGACACATTGGAATGCTCACGTGTGTCCTAAGGGGTCCTACAACCCCTTCAAACACACATGAGGGTTCCAATGTGTCAGAAGGGGTCATGGGTACTTCTTAGGAGTCCTAGTATGCCTTATCATGTGTTAGGACCCCTAGGAAGTCCCCATGACCCCTTTTGACACATTAGAACCCTCAAGTATGTCCTAAGGGGTCCTACAACCCCTTCAAACACACTTGAGGTTTCAAATGTGTCAAAAGGGGTCATGGGGACTTCATAGGGGTCCTAGTATGCCTTATCACATGTTAGGGCCCCTAGGAAGTCCCCATGACCCCTTTTGACACATTAGAACCCTCAAGTGTGTCCTAAGGGGTCCAAGTGATTTGTGATAAAATGAGTTAAAACCCTTTGAGAATCATTTTTCTAGCTTCAGTTTGACCTTAGAAAGCCATGATGGATTATGGGAGGTAACCCTGCTGAATGCTTACTGAATCCTAAAATTTGGCTAAGTCTGGAATTTTTTGAAATCCCCCAAAATCTAGAATTTGCATCTTAACTCCTATGAAGCTAAAACCTATCTCAACATCCTGGAATGTATTTAACTTTGATTTATAAAAATATAAATTAAAGTATAAGAAATTAAATAAATCAAACTTATACTTGAATGTTATATTTGTATAAATCCTTCTAACTTGAAATTGGAAAAAGTGGGGCAATTCAAATTTCAAAATAGGTGGGCTTTTTCAGATATCCGATTGTATTGTAACTTGAAATTGGAAAAAGTGGGGCAATTCAAATTTCAAAACAGGTGAGCTTTTTCAAATATCCGATATTATTGGATATCCAAAAATGTCGGATATCTGATTAGGCTTGGTATTTGCTTGGGCATGTGTACTGACACCCAGGCCTACTAAAAAGTCAACAAAGTTTTTAGCACATTTTTGGATGACTAAAAAGAGGATTTTTTTACATCACCACTTTTTGGCATACCATGATCCTCCACATACCCACTATAGGGCTACTAGGTTACGAGAATTGGAGCTACTAGATGAAAGACAACAACAAGCCTTTGACCATTTAAAAGTGTATTAGAATTTAATGTCAAGGAACTATAACAAGCACATCAAACCAAGGACATTCCAAATAGGTGATCTAGTGTTATGAGAAAACCCTAAGAATCAAGAGGAAAGACAAAAGAAAGGAAAATGGGAAGCAAACTAGGTAGGAACTTTTTTGATCACTTGTTCTTTTGGGACAGGCACCTAAAAACTAGTTGATTGTGATGGGGAGGAATTGTAAGAACCTATCAATAGTATACACCTGAAAAAGTTATACACTTGAAGAAAATGAAAGGGTATACATAAAAATAACTTATCAGAAAATTAGATGAGAGAGCATCCTATTTATTGTACATAGTCAAAAGAGATCTTGCAAATATCAAAAACATTAAAAGATAGAAAAGAAGAAAAAAATTAGAAATGCAGAAAAGATAAAAAATAGCTAAAAATTGAGCATGAAGAAAACCAAAAAATTTATAAATGATCCTCAAAAAGATGTTGTCTTTGTGAAAACCTAGAAAATAGGCACCTTGATGATAAATATAAATTTTTTGAAAAAGAGAAAAATAAAAAGAAAAGAGAAAAGAGAAAAATTGCCTTGGTGAAAACCTAGCAAATAGGCACCTTGGTAGGAAAAATAAAGAGAAAAAGCTTGAAAAGATCAAAAAGAGAAAGTCAATTCATTCAGTGAAAACCTAGTAAATAGACACCATTGAAATTCTAAGCCATTCTCATGCCTAGTCATCATCATTGTAGATATTACATTCGCCACCATTTGTATATATTACATAATAAAACCCCACAATTGCATTTTCAAGTACCTAAAGCTTTTGTCACAAATCTACAAAATATCCCAAGTTCAACAAACACAACAACATCCAACTGGGGGAAAATCTATCCTCTAGATAAGGTAAGTATTCATCAAAGAAAATGTTAATCTAACACCAAATCAATTCATCAAATCACAAGCCAAACACTTAGACAACCGATCAAAATCCAAACATCAATCAAATAAATACAAAATTTTGATCCAAGATCTCACAAAGACCTTACCTTTATCAAGATCAAAAATATGAAATGGATGGAACTATACTTGAAATATGGATTTGAAAAATAGTGCAATTTTTTTTCTAAGTGGTTACTTGATTGATGAAATCATGTCTTTCTAGAAAATTGACGAAAGTTTTTAAACTAGATGAGTGATGATGAAAGAATGATATTTTATTGGTTTCTGAATGAGTGTCTTAAGGTCAAGGTTTTAAAATATGTATCACTCATCTAAGGACATGATCATCAACGAGTCATCGAGGACATGTACATACAATGAAAATTGAGATCTTTGTTTGTTTACACAATAGGATACCTTAGATATTTTGATGTTAAATATCATAATACCAAAATCCACTTGCAACATAGAATCTGATGAAAGTGGTATGCGTACTCTCATGACTGGTTTCAATCAGTGACAGTTGTACCAAGTTTGGGAATGCAACACGAAAAAGGAAAATGGTATTCATATCATCATGGTTGAACTAGTGACAATTGTACTAATTTCAGATCTCAAAAACTGGTCAATGATGAATATAAGCTCCTACATTTTTTGAATAGTGACATCTAGCTGAATCCATACTCTATTAAATGCATTTAAGATGTTTGTTTTTCTTAGTTCAATTTTTTTTTTGAAAAAGAAAAAGAGGGGGTGGAGTTTAATCAAAACTCAAAATCAAAATGTTCATCAAAAACCTTATGTGATAGAGTGTGTTGGAAATCAAAAAATTAAAATCAAAGGTGCATTGCATTAGATTACTTGCATTTTAAATCATATTACATTTAGGTTTCTTCATCTCATCATTTTAATTTGCATTAATTTTTTTCCTTAACCTTAGTTGCATTAAATTCATTTAAAATTGCATTTCATTAGTTTGCATTCATTTTAAATCATGTCATCTAGTTGCATTCATTGCATTTTATCATTATATTTCATATCATTAAATTCATTTTAATTTGCATTACATTATTTTGTATTCATTTTAAATCATGTCATTTAGTTGCATTAATTGCATTATTTAAGCTTCACCTTAGAACATTACTAATTGCATTGCATTTAGTTCATTTTAAACATTGCATTTAATTCCATCTCATTAGTGCGTTGCATTTTACATATAGGAGCATGCATTAAGGCTCATTTCATTTAAACTATGAATTATATTCAAATTATAAGTGTATTAGGTCATCCATTTGCATTAGGATCATCATTAATCATTATATCATTAAAGTCATCATTAATTACATCCATCTATCATTTATTTGCATCCATACATCATTACATAGCATTAATAATTAAATCATATTATTACATTACATCCATACATTACATCATATAAGTACATTAAATCCACTCCATTTACATCTCATTGATCATTCATTGCATGACATTGCATTTCATCATCCATAACATCATAAAAATGCATTCATAAACATCATCACATAACATTAATCATCAAAGAATTAAACCATTTATTAAATGCATCCATCTAATCTATGTCATAAATAATACAATCATTCACATAACTAGGCATAAACATGTGCATCCATATCATAAATTGCATCTAAAAAGCATAAAAAATATAGCATGTAAAGATAGAATAATATAGATCTGCATATCATATAAAATCACCTGACAAAAAGTCCAACACATAGTGACATCATATAAGGTAAATCTATCGAAAAATATCAGAGTCCATGGTAATATCAATGTTCATCAGAATATGTGAAATCAAAGTCCATCAAGCATAACAAGTATCAAAGCATAAACAACATCACCTGATAAAAGAATAATGGGTAAAAATGTCTTGATATTAAAAGATCATAATATACAAAAGAATGGCTCATTATATACATCAACTGCCAGATCAACCTGCACCATTAGTACTCAGGCCTGTATCAGGACCCCGACTTGAGCTCACTTGTAGCCCATACTGACTCATAACATCCATAAAGGTCTGCATCATCACCCCAAGCTGAGACACCTATTATCTCATCTCTAACATCTTTGACCGCAAAGACTGAATATCTAAGCCCAATGCTAGTGTAGGAGGAGCCTGTATTGGTACTTGTGGAGGAGCCTGTGGGGGAGCCATAGAAGAAGATGGAAGAGAAGAAGTAGATAGAATCTAAGAATAAATAGGACCCCATGGAGGAGGAGGTGTTGGGGATGCTTGTGCCTAGTCCACAAAAATTTGTGTGACCTATGCATCCAAATCTACACCAACCTATCTATAAACCCGCACCCTGTGATGAACCCATCTGGCCAGCCTATCTACACCCACCTAATGGAGTGCTCTGAATGGTCCACTTGAAACCTAACCCACCCACCCCTCATCCATACTCCACCTCTGACTAGGGCAATAACAATAATAATAGGGATAACCACCCTACTATCTCGTCTATCTCCACCTACCCATTGTCCTTGATGCCCCTATCTCTTGCCACTTCTGCCATATCCACCATCATCATAAGATACCTCCTCATTCCAAGGAACTAGCTCTACCATATCTGTAAATCTTAGAAAAGGGTTTTGTAAGAACCACTAATCATGTAATAATTTATCATCCCTGCATCAACAATGTGCTTCCTCATGTCCCATGCTAGGTGAGGTAGCTGTATAATCTCATCTCGAGTAGTCCTATAATTAATTTGAGGACCGCAAAGGAATCTCTCAACCTATACACAAGCACAAAGGGCTAACCTCTGAGGCATCCCCTACACCTAACTAGACTGATGTAGAACTCTATGGAAGAAGAATGACTCAATAACCAACGACATCCACCCTATCATCCAACAAGGCATACACATGAATGAAATTTATGATGCATCCTTGGGCCATGGCTCACAACCTAAGTATGATCTCTAGACCACCTAATCAATATTATTGATAATATGTCACCAATAATCCACCTTCCCAAGTGAGCCTACACAACTATGCCCTCGTATATGAAAGCAAAAGGCCATCTTGGATCATGATGACGCACTGTTATAGGTCTAGTAATAGGAATATGCTCCCATGCCCCTAACTAAAGTAGGAATACTCCAACAAAGAGAGTATCCCTGTGTTGATATAAAACATTATGAAGCTCATGATACAACTAAGCCAGCATGCAACATGTTAGGAATAGTCCAAAGAGATAATTGAGAGGGGGGGGGGTGAATCAGTTATCTACAAGATTCAATTCTTTATCCAATTAAGTATACTTAAACATAAAGCATAAATACAATGAAAGAACACATGAACACAACACCAATATTTTGGCTACGGGGAAACCCAAATAGGTAAAAACCTCGGTGGGAATTGACACCCACTAATATTCTATACTAGTGTATTATGATCCTTGTTAGAAGATCCTTAACCCTATTAGGAGTTTCTTTAAAATATATTTAGTACAATAGACCTAGTCAAGGGTCACACCCTCTTAGGAGTCTTTTAAAATTTTCCTTGTTAGGGGAGAGGACACACTATCCGAGAGCCCACTGCTCAAAGGGGTGAAGGCTACAACCTTCTGAATAATAGATACACACTATATATGGATCTTGGTGAACTACGCTTAGACCTACTATCTGGATCAGTTCCAATGAATAGCATAAACATTTTACTTGGTCACATAGACCTTCCTCTAATGGTTCAACACTTCACACACTCTACTCTGCTTAGCTTAATCAACCATGAACCACACTCTAGCCATCACAAATGACCACCTATAAATATCTTTCCTCCAAATGATATAATCAAGTCATCCTATTAGAACCACCTTGAAATCATATTAGAGAAACCATAACAAACTTAGATAAAGATTCTGTTAGCTCTACTATGCACGCAACACATTCTAGGACTTGTCCAATAAGATAATTGTAGACACATGCTAAACACTGTCAGCTCTACCAAAACAACTAGATCTTACTCTTCGAGTAGAATTAACTCATGTGCTCTTAACCAAACATAACTAACTATTCTCCAAGCTTAAATCCAAGGGCACATATCCATAAGATAGGTGCAACTCTAGAACCAATAAAATCTATGTCGGATGTTTTGAATAAACATAGGAAACTGCTACTGGTGAATAGAGACTGCAAAACTTCACTTCTACTGAATATCAGACTATAAATCCATGAATGGAACATCACCAACATATCTCCATCACATATCTAAGGGAGCAAGGCTTCATGACAACTGTACAACCAACCATACTCAGAACACTATTTGTTACTCTGTCAGGAACACTAGTGACACAAGCTGCTATATAACTGTCTGTACTAATAGTTAACCTCTGGGCCCATGATATCATGCTGATATCATGTCCATGCTACATATATTGAAAGCTTACTACATAATA
This sequence comes from Chamaecyparis obtusa, assembly GCA_027943335.1. Classification (NCBI taxonomy): domain Eukaryota; kingdom Viridiplantae; phylum Streptophyta; class Pinopsida; order Cupressales; family Cupressaceae; genus Chamaecyparis; species Chamaecyparis obtusa. The sequence continues at coordinate 590,286 of BSBK01008681.1, read as the reverse complement.
CTTCCATGGATGCTACTTTCCATATGTTGTCATCAATGAAAAACATACAGTCAGTATTGGCCTACTGGTAAATCTCCAATAATCTCCCCTTTGGCATTGATGGCAACATGTGGAATGAAAAACCACCACCAACTGAAATGAACATTTCTTTTATAATATTCTCCATTTCTTCTTCAATACTCCCCCAAAGATGAATCTTCCATCTACTACAATATTTTCCAACATTCCCCATTTCCTCAACTGAACTGTTGTCACAACTGAATACTGCTCCCCCTTAGTATATTACTCCTCCTTTTTACTTCTATTTTTCATGACTATATATTACTCCCCCTTTTACATCAATGGAAAAGGGTGCCATTCATTTTAAGCATGGGTACTACTCCTAAGGTAGAGTAGTCAACCTTTTATTAGTCCCTAAGGACTAATGCCTTTCCTTCTTTCTTCTAGGAAGAATCAGGGAAGGGAATTACTCCCAACTTCTCCCTGAGATACTCAAAAGTATCCTTAGGCAAGGGCTTTGTGAATATATCATCCAACTGATCTTTAGTGCTCACATAGTCCAACTTGAATTCTTTCTCTGCCACTTCTCTCTTAGGAAGTGATACTTGATCTCAATGTGTTTTGTCTTTGCATGCATCACAGAGTTCTTCAAAATATTGATAGTGCTAGTGTTATCACAAAGAATAACAATAGGCTAATCAATTTGAATTCCAAAATCCTTTATCATCTACTTGATCCAAACAATTGTAGAACAATTCAAGGCTGCTGCAACATACTCTACTTCTGCTATTGACTGAGAAAGAAAATTTTGTTTCTTGCTTTTCCAAGTGACAAGTCTATCACCAAAAAACATTGCTCCTCCTGATGTACTCTTTATGTCATCAACGCATCCTACCCATTCTGCATCAGTGTACACATGAAGCTCAACATTTTTTGAATTAGGATACCATAGACCATAGTCTATAGTTCCTTGCAAGTATCTGAATATCCTTTTTACTGCCATGAGGTGACTTTGTTTAGGCTCTGCTGCAAATCTTCCAACTATGCCAACTGCATTGGAAATATCAGGTCTAGTCTGAGTAAGATAGATAAGTTTTCAATCATAGATTTGTACAATGTTATGTCTACTTCTAGTGTGTCATCTTCTTTTGTAAGCTTGCATCCAATGATCATAGGAGTCCCTACTAGCTTGCAATCATCCATCTTGAATTTCTTTAATATTTCTTTCACATACTTGGACTGATTAATAAAAATGCCTTTCTCTGTCTGCTGAACATTCAATCCCAAGAAGTATTTGATAGGACCAATCATACTCATATAAAATTCATTTTGCATCTCCTTAGCAAATTCAGCACTAAGTTTGTCATTACCTCCAAAGATAATATCATCAACAAATATAGCTACAAGTAAAAAACCTTAGATGTCTCTCTTATGAATAGATTATAGTCTATTGCTCCTTTCTTGAATCCAATATTTGTTAGATACCCATCTAGTCTTTCATACCATGCTCTAGGGGCTTCCTTAAGTCCATAAAGGGCCTTCTTCAATCTGCATACCATATCAGTTCTGTCTGATAATGTGAATCCTTCTGGCTATTCAATGTATACTTCTTCTTTCAAATCTCAATTTAGGAATGCTGACTTGACATCCATCTGATAAAATTTGAAGTTTTTTACTGTAGCATAAGCTAGAAACATCTTAATGGCTTCTAATCTACTCACAGGTGAAAATGTGTCTAAATAATCAATGCCTTCTCTTAGTGCATATCCTTTACATACTAACCTTTCTTTGTTTCTTACAACTGTACCATCCTCATTCATCTTGTTTCTGAATATCTACTTTGTTCCAATCACATTTTTATCACTAGATCTTGGGACCAGTTCCCAAGTGTCATTCTTAATAATCTAATCAAGTTCTTCTTTCATAGCATTATGCCAATCTGAATCATTACAAGCATCTTCAACACTTAAGGGTTCAATCTAAGATAGTAAACATACCGCTTTACTGATAGCTGAGTTCTTTTCTTGTGATCTTGTTAAGACTTTTCCACTCTGATCTCCAATGATGTCTTCCTTGGAATGGTTTCTAGATGTAAACTTTGGAACCTTAATTGATGCTGACTCATCAGCCTTAGGAGTTTCTTCCTTACTTGTCTCAGGGTCATTGAATAACACATCAATACTGTCAAACATTTCTTCAATAACTATCTCACTAGTGGAGGGTCTGGGTTCTTCTTCAATCATGGGTGAGTAATCATGATATCTTTCTTGAACCATGAAATTTTCATCAATCTTAACATGAGAACTTTCAATGATCTTTTTCAATCTTAAATTGAAACATCTATAAGCTTTACTTTTATTAGAGTAACCAAGGAATATACCTTCATTGCTTCTTGCATCAAACTTGCCTACTGCTTCATCCCTCTTGATGTAGCACTTGCTTCTAAAGATTCTAAAGTATTTTACTATGGGAACATTACCAAACCATAGCTCATATGGTGTTTTTTCAACGCCTGGTCTCAATTGAATTCTATTGATGGTGTAGACTATTGTATTGACCACATCTCTCCAATAGGTGTGTGCAACTTTTCCTTCTCTCATAATGGTGCACACTATATAAGGGATGATCCTATTCCTACTCTTTGCAATACCATTCTGCTGAGGGGTTCTAGGTGCACTTAATTGTCTCTTTATGCCATGTTCTTTGTAGTATTCATAGAATTTGTCAAAGGTGAATTCTCCTCCTCTATCCGATCTCAAACATTTTATCTTTAGTCTAGATTCATTCTCAACCTTAGCTTTGAATATTTTGAACTTCTCAAATGCTTCTGACTTGTCTTTCAAGAATGCAACCCACATCATCCTAGTATAGTCATCAACAAATAAAATGAAGTACCTTTCACCATAGTATGATCTTGTTTGAGTTGAACCACATAGGTCTGTATGAATCAGATCCAACTTGTTCTCTGCTAAATTGTGCTTGCTCCTGAATGAATTTCTCACATGCTTTCCCATCACACATTCCCTACATATAGTATCAACTACCTTTTCTATGCTAGGTAGATCTCTTAATGCCTTTACATTTCTTATCTTTACTATGTTATCAAAATTGATATGACATAGTATTTTATGCCACAACCAACTATCATTGACTTTAGTAAAAAAAAAACTTGCTTCTGAATTGAGTTGGAAAATATTACCTGTTGTCTTTGAGACTAATGCAATCATAACACCATCTTTGTTGTTAATGATGCATTTTTCACCTTTGAACTCCAACTGATAGCCTTTTCCAAGTAACTTTCCAACACTGAGAAGGTTATGTTTCAAACCATCAACATAGAGAACATTATTAGTACTATTCTTTCCATCCAATGTGATGGCTTCCCTACCAACTATTGGTTTGGGAGTGTTGTCTCCATATCTAACCATGCCACGATTGTATTTGTCTAGATGAAGAAATCTATTTTTATCACCTGTCATGTGATGTGAACAACCACTATCTATAATCCAGTCTGTCCTTACATCTGCTTTGGAAATCAATGCTAGCTCTTGTTCCACTTTCTCATCTTTATGAATTGTCTTATTATTCATTTTTTCTATAATAGCAATGAATCCAATTTCATCTTCACCTGATTCATCATTAGAAACTCCATCTCCAGCATAGTAGCATTCCTTAGGCTTGTAATCCCTTTTGAACTTTCTAGCTCTAGTAGGACACTTAGATGCAAAGTGACCAATCTTATTACATGAAAAGAACTTAAATGGTAATTGACCTCCATATTTTCCTTTTCCTTTCTTTTCTCTTTTGGTAATCATAGCAATAAAATCATCTAGAGTTTTCTTTTCATCATCATCATCATCAAAATTACTAGAAGTGTTTGCAGATTTCTTACCATGAACTATTGCTTTGAAGGTTTTCTCAATCTTTGGTTCTGTCTTCAATCTTGAAATCTCAAAAGCTCAAATTTTTCTGATCAAGGTCTCTCTCTTGAAATTAGATGTAAGATGCATGGTCTCATCAAGGATGTTGATCTTATTTTCATATTCTGGGGTGAGAGTAGTCATTAGTTTGTCCATGATGTCTTAATTTGAGATCTCTCAACCATTGTTCTTGATTCCAAGAACTGCTTCATTGATCCTTTTATTATAAGCTCTGATGTTTTCTTCAAGCAGCATCTCCAATACCTTTTATCTTTTCTTCCATGTTTTTCTGCGTGCATCCTCTACTTGTTTTTCACCTTCAAACATGTCTTCTAGGTGTTTCCATATTTTATGGGCGGTGTCTACTTTCTTTATCTCTGAAAATTCAATATCAGATAGGGCACTGATAAGGGCTTCTTTAACAATAGCATTCTAATGAAACAATTCTTTTTTTCTTTCAGTAACATCATCCTTTCCAAGGTATTCAAGGGTAGGGATCTTGGCCGCTTTGATAGTTATATCAAAAACTTCAAAACCAATGCACTGCAAGTGAGTCACCATCTTGTTCTTCCAATCAAGATAATTCTCTCCATCAAACTTAGGAATTTCTTTTCTAAAGAATTCCATCTAATCAACCTCAAGTTATTAAAATTTCTCTCCAAGGCACTTGGCTCTGATACCAATTGTTAGGAATAGTCCCAAGAGATAACTAAGAGGAGGGGGGGTGAATCGGTTATCTACAAGATTCAATTATTTATCCAATTAAGTATACTTAAACATAAAGCATAAAAACAATGAAAGAAAACATGAACACAACACCAATATTTTGGTTACGGGGAAACCCAAATAGGTAAAAACCCGGGTGGGAATTGACACCCACTAATATTTTGTACTAGTGTATTATGATCCTTGTTAGAAGATCCTTAACCTTGTTAGGAGTTTATTTACAATATATTAAGTATAGTAGACATGGTCAAGGGTCAGAACCTGTTAGGATTCTTTTACAATTGTCCTGATTAGGGGAGAGGACACACTTTCTGAGAGCTCACTGCTCAAAGGGGTGAAGGCTACAACCTTCTGAATAACAGATACACACTATATCTGAATCTTGGTGAACTATGCTTAGACCTGCTATCTAGATCAATTCCAATGAATAGCATGAACACTTTACTTGGTCACATAGACCTTCCTCTGATGGTTCAACACTTTGCACACTCTGCTCTACTTAGCTTAATCAACCATAAACCATACTCTAGCAATCACAAATGACTGCCTATAAATATCTTTCCTCCAAATGATATAATCAAGTCGGCCTATTAGAACCACCTTGAAATCATATTAGAGAAACCATAAAAAACTTAGATAAACATTTAGTCAGCTTGACTATGCACGCAACACATTCTGGGACCTGTGTAATAAGATAATTGTAGATGCATGCTACACACTATCAGCTCTACCAAAACAACTAGATCTTACTCTTCAAGATGAATTAACTTATGCGCTCTTAACCAAACATAACTAACTATCCTCCAAGATTAAATCCAAAGGCACATATCCAAAAGATAGGTGCAACTCCAAAACCAATAAAATCTCTGTCGGCTCTTCTGAATAAACACAAGAAACTGTTATTGGTAAATAGAAATTGTATAAATTCACTTCTACTAAATATCAGACTATGCATCCATAAATGGAACATCACCAACATGTCTCCATCACATATTTAAGGGTGCAAGGCTTCATGACAACTGTACAGACAACCATACTCAAAACATTGTCTGTTACTCTGTCAGGAACACTACTGACACAAGCTGCTATATAACTGTCTGTACTAACAGTTAACATCTATGCCCATGATATCATGTTGATATCATTTCCATGCCACATATATTGAAATCTTACTACATAAGACTTCCATGCATGCTACTTTCCATATGTTGTCATCAATGACAAACATACAGTCAGTACAGGCCTGCTGACAAATCTCCAACACAGCAACCCCAATTGAATCTATGAGGATGCGCGATCATGTCCTGCAGGATCATACCCCACCCAACTAAAAACCCATGTCCCTACTAATCAAGAACCAAGAAACCACCAACAAGCACCCCTAAAATCTCTGGAAGCACTGGGAAAGAAGGAAACTAAGCCCACCAAATTCTCTCATCTCCAATGGTAGGATCAAAAAATAGGCACCTAAAAACTATACCATCATAGACCTGGTCGTAGTAGACTATCTCCCCATGGGTAGGGATTCTCAGAAACTGATTATAAACATCCTCAAGAGTGATCATCATCTCCCCCATCAGCAAATGAAAGGTGTTATGTTCAAAGTGCCAGTGCTTTTCCATAGCGGTGAGGAGACCTTGATTCATGTAGAATTGAGGGAGAAAGAGTAGAAATGATAAACCACATCGGCCAATCACTCAACGCTCTGGCATTCTCAAATCATCAATCATATCGAAAGGCAATGGAAATAAGCCTCAAACAGCTAGCTTCTGAAGTTGAGCCTACAGAAGCAAGTTTAAACACATCAGAAATCAATATCATCCCATATTGGATAATCTTAAGTTAATCGAACAATTAAATCTAATCAAATCACAATCAATTTTCCTGATTCTATTCAGAGAGGATGCAAAATTTATCATCATCCACCATCTAAATCAAGATTAACCATCAAACATTCAATATCAAATGAATCGACCTGACATCACACAACTTGCTTAGACATGACTCAATAACCTAAGCCAATTGATAAATTGATGATAACAGACGGATCATAAAACTGACTGAAAGACTTGAAATTTTTCCAAACATGGCATACGTGCTATTTCATTATTTAAATGCACTAAAAATTAAATGTGTTGTTTAAAATATCAAAATCACAACAAAAACTATTGTACATGCTACAACAAAGTGTAAGTGCTACAAGATTTAATACGCACTACAGGAATCCCCTGTACGTGCTACTAAAATTCTTAAACGCAATCAAAATTGAAAGCACTGCAAGAATTCTTAAAAGCAAAAGGATGTCCTAGATTTAGCATTTGTAAGCGCTAATAAAAATTTTGAAAGCGCTACGGAAAAACGTAGATGCGCAGCAACATAAATTGTGTACGTGCTGCTAGAAAGCTAAAAAGCACAGCTAAATTTTTAAAAGAAAAATAATAAGTCTTTTCCTAGAAAAATCTAAATTTTTCAAATTTAAATGCACAAATCAGGAAAGGGAGGTCGTCGAGGTACATACCGGAGGTTCGTAGCCAAGTGGGCACTGATACCAACAACCACGCTCAAACCTATGCTCTCGAATCAGGATCACCATCACCAAATAGCTCAGAGGGTCAGAGAGGAAAAGTCAAAGGAGAGAGTAAATATGACATCTTACCCCTTTATATAGCCCTTTTTGACCTAAAAGGAGCATTTTTCACTAGATAATAACCTGGGACCCAAATTTTAACACCCATTCGGCCAAATTAGAGGCATTTGTCATCGCAACATCGTAAATACATTATTGGAAATGAAATCAAAATTCATTCTTAATTCAATATTTTTAACTCAAATTGATAAAAAATGCAAAATCTTTCACTTGAAACCAAATTTCATTTCATTTTTGAGGGAGCATACACTTAGACAATCAGGATTGGCATTGTTATCATCAAATCAAGGGCATAACATCAAATCAAAGCTTAATCTTTCATTAAAAAAAATTGCTTATCAATTAAGTGGGGCATCAAACAGTAAATCAAATCAAATTAGACATCATATCGGTAATCCATCATCAGAACGACCATCAAGGACATCAAATCAATCAAAAATTCATCGATCCTATCATCAATATCTGTATCTTTTAACAATATCAAATCAAGCATTAATCTAATCAGTGACTTTGTATCAAAATGATGAGGACATTCTTTGAACTGATACACTTCGCATATCGACTCAAAGAGGGGCATTTGTAATCACCTAAAAATGGACAAGAAAAAATTATGTAAGCAATTAAGGAAAAATCAAAGCAATAAAATCAAACCAAGCTAAAATCAAAGCAAAATTGTAAGAAAGCCATAATCTAATAATAATTGAAAATCAAAAGCCAATAAATTAATTTAAATCAAGCTAAATCAATAAATTGTGCAATTAATCTAATTAATTGTATAGTTCAATTTAAATCAAATCAACCCATTTAAGGGGTACAAATGGCTAAACAAATTAAATAAATTCAATTATTAAATCCCTATTTACCCTCCACCACAATATGGGAGGAAATGCATCAACCAATGGGAAATAAGGATTGGACTCACATGGGTCAAGCTCAAAATGAATCTCAATCACACATAAGGTGAGAGCATCTTGGCCACCCATTTGGTCTCTTTGTCCCAAGCTTTGAGAAAAATCCATTTAAATTGTCTCTAAAGGTGGAACCATGGACTTGACCTAATCCAACCATGATCAACTCAACTCCACCCCCTACCCTTGCCAAAATCTATAAAACTCAAGGCATAAATGAAGAAAAAATCATCCACAAACCTAAGAATATCATCAAACCTCTTACATTTTTTAGCTAAAAAGGAAAATATAGAGTTAATTAAACTTAATTTCATTTTAGAATTGATTTCTTAGTTTGCTTATCATATCATTCTCATTTTAGAGTTGTCACTAATGGAGGCTTGCTAAGAGCTTCGCACTAGCATATTTAAATAGAGAGCCATAGAGTGATTATTGTCTTTTATTTTCATATTTAGCTCACTAATTGTGGTATTTAGCTTATATTATTCATTCATATGACAAACTAACCCTATGAAGGTGCTTTCCATAGCACACAGTTTCATCTTTAGAGACAATTTAAATGGTTTGTCCTCAAAGCTTGGGACAAAGAGACAAAATGAGTGGTCAAGGTTCTCTCACCTTATGAGTGATTGAGATTCGATTTGCTTTTGATCTATGTGAGCTCAATCCTTAATTCCTATTGGTTGAGGTATGTTCCTCCCACATGGTCGGTGAGGTAAATTAGGAATTAAATAATTTAATTTAACTGATTTGTTGAGCCATGTGTACCCCTTGAATGGGTTGATTTGATTTTTAATTGAATTATATAATTAATTAAATTAATTGCATAATTAATTGATTTATTTTGATTTATTTGATTTAAATTAATTTATTGGCTTTTGATTTTTAATTATTATTGGATTTTGGCTTGATTGCAATTAATGCTTTGATTTTGCCGTAGTTGTTCACTTGATTTGATCTTAACCATTTTTAGGTGACTACAAATGCCTCTCTTTGAATAAATGTGCGAAGTGCATTTGGTTCAAAGATTGTCTTGATGTCCTAATGCAAAGTCTTTGATTAATTAATATTTGATTTCGATCTTGATGATTGATTTAATCATTGATGGTAGACCTATGCTGATAAAATTTTGATTGATTGATGTCCTTGGTGATTGTTTCGATGATAGATTTCTGATATGATGCCTTATTTGACCTAATTTGATATTTTTAATGCCCCATTTGATAAATGTGAAAATTTTTACCTTGAAATATTATGCCAATGATTTGATTTTGATGATGATGATCCTGATAATCCAAGTGTATGCCCCCTCGGAAGTGAAATGAAATTTGATTTTGGTGAAGAATTTTGCATTTTTTATCATTTTCATTGAATATTTCCAATAATGTATTAATTTTGATTTAAGTGTATGCACGTTTAAGCATTCATGTACTTTGTACACCCTTCTTTCAGTGCATCTATAGTTTTCTGTAGTGTATCCAACCTTTCGTGTTGTGCTTTCAAAAACAAACCCTATGTCAAGATTTCTATTTTACCAATTCATCTAGTGAGTACAATTTTATCTACGTTTTTAAACCTTTTAGTAGTGCATACAAGTAATTCCTATAGCACATTCAAAATGTCATTGCATGTACACATTGTTGTTGCACATTTGATATTTTTAGTAATGCATTTAAACTTTTAAATAGCACATTTGTATTTTAATGTGTACAAGTATTTTAATAGCGCGTATACCAATTTTTGCAATTTTTTGAATTTTTTAGTCTATGTTTCTACTTGTTTTTATTTTGTCGATCAATCGATTGGCTTGGTTTATGAGTCATGTGTTAAAACAAGTTATTTGATGTCAATTCTAGTCATGTGATGCTGAATTTTGATTGTCAATTTTGATTGGTTGGTCGATTGTGATGATAAATTTTCCATCTTCTCAAAATAGAATTAGGAAAATTGATAGTGGTTTGATAGGTTTTTTGATATCGATTGAATTGTGATGATTCAACATTTAGTATCTTTGATTAGTAATACTTGATTTAACTTGCTTCCATAGGCTTACCTTTAGAAGTTATCCATTCATTCAAGGGTTGTTCCCTTTACCATTTGAGATGATCGATGATCTCAGTGGACAGGAGCATCGACTGATCGATCGATGTGGTCTATCTTTTCTTCTTTCCCTGCCTTGATTTTGAGTGAATCAAGAGCTTCTTACATCTATGGCAAAGAGGTGGCACTCTGACCATAACACCTTCCATTTCCTAATGGGTGAGATGATGATCACCCCTGGGGATATGTACAGACTACTTCGGATCCCTACACATGGGGATATTGTTTACTATTATCAGGTGTATGATGGCACTATCTGTAGGTGTTTGTTTGGTGACCCTACTATCGGTGATGATAGTATTCTCTAGATGTAGTTCCCTTCATTTCTTGTCCTTCCCATGATACTTGGAGTACTAGTAGGTGGTTTCCTTGTTCCTGATCAACGAGGTCATGGATTTGTAGTTGGCCAGGGTCATATCCTTGAGGATATGATAAGTCATCCTCATAGATTTGATTGGGGTCATGTGTACTTGCACAACTTTACCATGAGTTGCACGATGTTTTTTATAGGTGCAAGACTACTCTATCTGTAGGAGTAGTCCTTTTATCACTTTGGAACTAGGACCATCTACCAGTTACATGTATGATTGTAGTGCGATGATGAGGTCCTGGATGGTCGTTCACTTTTATATATGACCTGGTATGTTTGTCTAGGCTCATCTAGGTAACCTTGATTATTGACACCATATTATTGATTATATCGATCAGGTGGTATGGAGGTTGTATTAGGGATGTCAGCCATGGGTAGAGGATGCATTAGAGGTCTCATTTATGTGTATGTCTTGATGGATGATAGGGTGTACCCCATTGATTATAGAGAGATTATGCTTTTTCAGGGTTCTTCGGCAATTTGGCCAACCACAAGGTATACCACATGGATTGGCCTTGTATGCTAGAGTACAGGTTGACCGATCCCTTTGGGGTCCTCAAATTGACTATAGGACAACACACAATAAGCTACTCGACCTCCCTCATTTAGATTGGGATATGAGGGAGCACATCATTGATGTTGGGATGATAGATGATTATGCATAATGGTTCTTGCAGAACCCATTCCCCTGATTTACTGATCCTACTAAGCCTATTCTCGGTATTGATGATAGGTCTGATGATGATGATGGTAGTGATGGTGGTAGTGGTAGAGGTGGTTGTCATGGTAGACGAGATGGTAGGGCTAGACGAGGTGGCAGAGTAGTGATTCCTATTATTGTTGCCCTCCCTCTTGTCAGAGGTGGTGTTTGGATGAGGGGTGGTCGAGCACGAGTTCGAGGTGGCCCCTTGCAGGCTTTATGTCAAGTTCATCAGGATAGACTTGGCAAGTGGGGTCAGAATAGAGTTTGGGTTTTTAGACTGATTGCCCCTCAGGTTGTAGCTGATATTGACGCACATGTTGCTCAAGTTTTGGTTGATCAGGCTGCCCAGGAACCTCATGCTCCTCCTTATTCTTATGCACCTTGTTCCTCTCAAGCACTTCCTTCTTCATAGGAACCTCCCTCACAGGTACCATCACATGCATTTGATGTTCAGTCAGTACAGGCTGAGGTATCATAGATTATAAAATAGGTTAGCTAGTTAAGCACAATGATGTAGACCTTTATGGCTTCTATGAGTCAACACAGGTTATAGGCTAGTTTGAGTCGATGTCCTAATACAGGTCCAGGCACAGATCGTGTTGGGGGTAGTGCAGGCACTTGCAGTTCATTATATATGATGAGCCTCTTTATTGATATATATTATGATCCATGTGATTGAGACATTGTATATTATATTCTTTTATCAGATGATGTTTGTTTAGTATGTGATTGATTTGTTTATGCTCTGGACTCTGATTTATAGAGTTTGATGATACCGTGGACTTTGATTTATTTGATATTTTTACTTTATGTAATTTCATCATGTGTTGGATTTACTTTTCAGATGATTTATGATGTAGTTCTATATGCTCTATCTCTATATGTTGTGTTTTAATTCTTTTCAAATGCAGTTTATGATATGAATGCATATGTTATGCTTAGTTATGTAAATGGATATCTTATCTATGACATAGGATAGATGGATGCATTTATTACATGGTTTAATGTTTTAACAATATGTAATGATGTGAATGGATGCATTTTATGTAATGTAATATAATAAAATAGATGAGTAATGAACTGTAATATAATGAATGGATTTTAATGCACTTCTATGATTTAATAAATTTAATGATTAATGTATGAACTTAATGATAGATGGATGCAATTAACCTACTAGATGCAAAATATTTTAATGATTAATGAAATCACCTAATAATATGAACTTAACTAATGACAAATGGACTTAATCTAATTTGATGACCTAATGCAATCCAATCATGAACTTAATACACTTATATTTTTTAATGTAGTTCAAATTTTAAATGTCATGAACCCTAAATGAATGCACCTTAATGACTAATGCAATGACCTAATGATGCAATTTTTAAAATAAACTTCATGCAATGTAGCCATATGAAAACTTAATAATGCAATCTAATGCAATGAAAATATGGTGATTAATGTAATGAATGCAACTAAAATGATGAAATATATAATGAATGCAAACTAATGTAATGTAATTTGAAATGAATGCACTTTTAAGAACAACCTAAAAATGAATGCAAATGACATGATGAATGTAACTAAAATGCAATTAATCTAATGCAATGCACCTTAATCTAAGTTTGATTTTTTATTTTTTATTTTTTGATTTCCAACACATTCTATCACATAAAATAATGATGAATTTTTTAATTTTAACTTCACTCCACCCCCTTTTTTTTCTCTTTCCAAATCAGTTTTCAAGATAAGAATTCATGCAACTTAAATGGATTTAATCTAATATGAATGTTTTTGGAATTAGGAGAGATAGGTACTAAGAGGGGAGGGGTGAATCAGTGCCTTCAAATCTTTACTTGTAAAACCTTTCGGATCTATAACTGAATACTTGTGTAAATCGATCAAAATAACTTGAATCTAATTGCATAAATCAATCATCTAGTTAACTTAAGAAAGTAAACAACATGAAATCAATATGACAATCACATAACACAAGTATTTTGGTAACGCATAAACCCTTGTTAGAAGGTAAAAACTATAGTGGGGATGACACCCGCAAATTCTTCACTACTAAAGATAGAAAAGGTTTGCCTGTTAAGGCTACAAGTTTTGATCACTTCTGGTGATCTTACCCTGTTAGGAGTAACATATTATATCAGCTAGATCTACCTAGTTATAGGATTTAAAAACACTAATTGAAGTGTGTACTCAGTTAAGAGATTTATACAAAGACTGTTAAGTCTACTCTGTTAAGAGATTTATCAAAAGCTCTATCACAATTGTCAGAAAGTAATAGGCAATTATCTGCTAGTTGACAACTCAATTGTTTGAAATAGATCTATAAAAGCTCATTAAAATATCACCTTATATGTGATGGTTCTCTACTCTGTTCTGCTTGGTAGCCTTCTCTGATTCTTCTCAATCTAATATCCTCTGTGCTCTGTTCTGCTTGGTAAACTAATTGTCTTGAAGATAGGCAATTTCTTCAAGTGCTCCGTGATTCATATATATCATTTCAACAACCCCATAAAATGGTGCAAACATATACAATATATAGTGTTCTATTTTGCCGCCTTAGAAAAAATTAGGTTACAAGAATAATCATAACCCTAAGATCTATGGTGCAAAATAACCTAGATCAACTAATACAAATAAGATAATCATTACATTTAATGAGTATCTATTTACAATAAATGCTCCTCGATCTTGGTAAACCATTTTACAATCTATTGTAACCGTCTGCATAGAATAATGTGCCATTTCTGATTACAATGCCATTTTTTGTGATCATTGGTAAACACTGTATAATCTGCTTAGTGTATACTATGATACTCAGTGTTCACTGACTATCAATGTCAGTGTTGCTGGTGCTCGGTTAACTGTGTGATGCTCGGTGTAAAGGCTTTACCGACTGCTCTGTCTTACTTCTAGTTACCGACTGTCTCAATATAAGTAACCAATTGACCTGTTTACTATCCTTTGATACTAATGACAACCTTAAATGCTCAATAGAGATTAAAAATCTCCCCCTTTGGCATTAGTATCAAAACTTCAAATGTATATAGGCAAAATGTTTCTATATATTCCTTATGTCTCCGCCATATACATATCCACAACAAAAATTTCTAAGTACAAAAGTACTCCCCCTCGGTGCATGCTCCTAGTAGTATGTAATATACATATAAAAAATATACTATTTGGCATATACATGTTTTCCCCCTTTTTGATAATAATGCCAAATGCAAAAAAAAAAATATAATGTATACTTACATCTTATAAAAAATGTTGGGATGGGTTTTCTTTACAGACTCGAAGAGGTTGCCCCATTCCTCTTTCAAGTTGGTAAGAGATATATGCTCAAGACCGACTTGTGCATGCATGTCAAAGATATTATCCAACACCAAAATATCTAGTGTTGCCACAAGTTGTTCAGCTTTGACAATATGTGTTTCAAAAATCTTCAGGTAAGGAGTGAGTTATTTCTGTAACTCTGTAACCTGATCGGTGATGTGTGCTTCTTGTTTCCTTAAGTCTGCTATCAGCTGTCGGAGTTCTTGAACTTAGTTAATATGCTTTAAGAAAGTAGTTGGCTCAGTGATAGCTACTTGTGTACTTAACTGTATTTCTACTTCTAAACCTTTGATCTTGTCACTGACTTCTACAGTGAAGGTATCTAAAGTACAAAGCTTGATGACAAATTGACAGATTATCTGGGTAATAGATTTTACCTTGGTAATGACCTCAGATAATTTTACCTTGTTCAGTGCCACTTTAGTGCTAATCCTTTCTGCCAATTTGTTTTGAATCTTTGACTTTTCCCTTTCTTCTATTCTTTTGTTTGCATCTGTATCAGGGGCATTGATTTTGTCAGCGAGTGTGGCAAGTTGATCTAAGATGGGAGTATTCTCATCAATATTTTTTTCCAGTACTATTTGTTGTAGAATATCCCTCACATCATTTAACACTTCTTTGCATTTGTGTTCTTGCCTTAACTTCTCTTGTGCCGCTTTCCTTCAACATAACTCCCCATATCTACTTAGTTCCTTAGGGCTTAGGGTTCTTGGGTCATATTCTGGTATAATGATAACTTCATCAATGGTGACCGACCCTTTTTCTTTCTTCTTCTTCTTCTGCTGGGAAAGAGGTGACTTCTTCTCACTTATGACAATAGCTTTTTCTTCACTTCTCGGAGTATCTTTCCCAGTTGACACTGTATCATCCTTCTTCTGCTCCTCGGTAGATGGTGGAGTCTTGGTTGTAGTGTCAGGTGGGTTCACCTCAGTTGACTTTGTTTCTTCTGGTTCCTTTGTTTCTATAGACTGTGCCTCTAGTTTGTTAGGCTCATTTGTATCTACAGGTTGCTTAGGTGCTTGAATCTCAATTGCATCTTTGGTTGGCTCAGGATGAGAGACATCGGGTTGTACTAGTGAAATTATTTCAACTGCCTCTGCAAGTATAGGAAGTTCACCTGGTAGAGATGTGAGCACACTATCAGTGTCTACTGCTTCATCTTTGTATGGTGCAATTATCACATCTTCATCATCCTCATCATCAGGATCACCATTAGTGATGTCCTCAATGAGTGCATCATCATCAGTTTTCTTTTGTAAGTGGATCTTAGCTTGATTTGGTGCATCCTGTGAAATTTTGATTTCTTCCTTTTGTTCTGTGATATCAATTACCTCAGTAATTAATATATCGGTGTCTTCTATTTTCTTACCTTTGTTATCATCAATGAAAATACCTTTATCTTTTGAACTGTGTCTCTTTTTAGACAGTTTCAGGAATGCTTCCTGTTCAGCTTTCTCTTCTGCTTTCAAAATTGATGTCCGTAGAGAATCACATATGACATCCATATCATCCACATTCTCATCCATGATTTGCATAGCTCTATTCTTGACTAGAAATCTAGCCTGATACTTTGTCATGTATTCACTTACCACAACATAGCTAAAGTGTGAGGCTGCACAACTTAGTGACTATTCTCTTTTCCTTTTCTCTGTATCAAGTGCAATAGCCCATCTCTCACTTATTTTGTCATCAAGTTCCTTAGGCAATTGACATGCAAATTCCATTGAAACTTTCTTGAATTTAATCATCATTTGGACGATAGCATGTTCTAGCTTTGTCTTGTCCTCAATTGACATGTTAAATTTGTCTATGCTTGGATCATTAAGATTTCCATTCTCAATTATATCTTCAATTACTTCTTCTATAGTACTTTCCCTGTTACAAACTAACTTGAATTGATCAGGATCATTTTCAGTGTCAGTCTCCTCTATATCTTCTTTACTCCTTATGTATTTCCTCTTTTTCTTTGGTGGCTCAGCTACCTTCTTGTTCTTTCTCATGATGTATTTCTTCATCAGTGTAGCTACTCTTCTTTTTGCTACTTTTACTGCTTCTTCTTTCTACTCGGTTGATTATGCTACAGTTGATGAACATGTCCTCATTCCTTCAGGTTCTGGTAGCTGTATTTCTTGTTCATCAATTATGGGAGGAACCGGAGTGTGATCCTTTTCTTTGTTTGACTC
Organism: Chamaecyparis obtusa; assembly: GCA_027943335.1. Lineage (NCBI taxonomy): Eukaryota > Viridiplantae > Streptophyta > Pinopsida > Cupressales > Cupressaceae > Chamaecyparis > Chamaecyparis obtusa. Next base: position 573,375 of record BSBK01008681.1, on the reverse strand, counting down.
CGTCTCCTCGCTATCATAGGGCTTTCCAGCCAACTATAATTGACCTTCAGTTGCCTCATCAACCGATGACTCCTTAGGTGAGTCAAATGCATTTCCATATTTGGCTGAGAGATCTTTTCTCATTTTCTTTGCCCTTCTTGACATTTTACCAATCTCAATGTCTTTTGTGATTCGAGACTTAGCTTCCTCATATACACCAAACCTACTGGCAGTGATGTCTATGGGTAATGCTAGCAATGCATTGATAGATTTCAAAGTGAAATCATGATTCATTTCATAACACATCAATGCTAGCCATTTTGTTCTCAGTTCTATTTCCTTTATCATTGAGTGGTCTGTGCTAACTACAAAGCATATGTCATCTTCAAATTTGCTCACTAATTCCCTTGGAATTCTACTTCTTTCTTGCATTTTTGTTTGAAATTCCTTGAAATATGCATTGAATTCCTTGTTCAGATTATCTCCTAGACTTTTCATCGTTTCACCGATTTGAGCAATTATTGGTTTGTCGAATTGCCAGTTTACTTTACCAATACCTGGTACATATTTTTGTAGATAGAGAAATGTACAGACAAGTAGTGATCTGTACTTACATGTATTGGACTTCTTTGCTTTTATTGTCTTCATATTGTCATGTAGTTGGTGTAGTAGTAGGTCAAGAAGATCAACCTAGTGATCTTTCTTCACAATTGTGTAAGCCATGTCCACGACACTGCAGGGTACACTATTTGGTTTGCTAGATTGGAATATCTTGTACCCGATGACATGAGCTGTGAATTTTACCACTGGATCTTTGATGGTTCCAATTTTTAGTGCCCTACCATCCCATTGAGCTCCAATATTCTTTTCTACATTGGGATGAGATGAACTTTGAAATGCTTTGGCTTTGTCAGTTTTAGGGTACCTAGTAACCCTACTGATAATCTTCTTAGTGACCTCGATAGGTTTATCTAACCAAAATTTTCCATCATGAAATCTGCTTAGCACAATTTTTATCCAGTCATTGTGGAAGGATTACGGGAAGTATGTGAAACACCGTAACCTTGACTCCTCAATCTTCTTGTATTCAGATTTAATCTTACCATCTGGTCCATAGACTTGCTGATAAGTTGCAATGGTCTCAAAATCACATACTTCACCGATCTTGCAGTGAATATAGGCCCTAACATCTTCTGTCAACAAAACCTTATCTGGAATACTAGAAAATGCACCCATATCATCTGTTTGTGCTGCGACCTTGGGATGAGGTTTGAATTTCTCCTTGGCAAAGTGTGCCCTAACAATTAATTCTACTTCCTCCTCAATGTTCTACGATTTGCTTGCGGTTGATGTCAATGCCATAAATTGTTTTTAGGGTTTCAGCAAGCAATAGATAACCAATGTTCAATAGGTAGATGAACTTACTTGTTATCATTGAAGAATTATCGTCGGTTTAATCTACAATAGCTTTGAATCTTTTCTGGAAATCTTTAGCTTGAACTCTTCTCTGTAAAATCTCCTTTATTCAAAATTGCAATGTAATAATGAACTCTGTTTCTGCGTATTTATAGGTTTTTTGATATTCCCGCTCAAACTTTGATGCATTAAATGTGTGACCTAACTTTTGATACATAACAACTGTCAGCTTAGTAATGTCTACAATTTCCTTTGCTTGGTTAACATAGAGTTTCCTCATCGGTTTGTACTGTTGTTGGTCAACCTTGTATAGTGATTACCGACAGGTAACCAACTCACGTTTCTTCTTTTACCGACTATGTGACATTTGTAAACTTATAACACTTAAACCATAGTGCATCTTTATTCATGTAGATTTGTTATTTGCACATCATATATAAGGAACTATATGTAAAATGTGATCATTTAAAATGTCAGTTCCATACATACCTTTGTCATCTTGAGTGGAGGTACCGATGTCACCCAATCCAATGGACAAGGTTTCACCGATAGTATTACTTGACTCAGCATCCTCATTAGATGCCTTCTTCCACATTGTGTTCCTTAACTTCATAATTTCTACAATGTTATATCCACTCTCAAATATATGGTTTTCATCAGGTGCTCGGTCTCTGCAGTTTTTGCTTACATGACTGACCTTGTGATAGTGCATACATGCCATTCATGCATTTGTCCAATTTCTTGATTGTCCAATCGGACTCTTTCTGTAATAGTTTGCTGCAATATGTCCATACCAACCACATATAGTACAGTTAGTCCATGTATTATAATCCCAAACATATGAGTTACCTTGTCTCTTCGGTTGATATGGCTTTCGTTGTAGTTTCCATTTAGGTGTCTAGACTTGTTTCATTTTTGCCTTGTAGTGTGTCCATGCTTATTACAAGTATAGCATATTTTCTCCTCAGTAGTATTATTAGCAATTTCATTCTTCTTAGCTCTACATTCATAAGCTAGATGTCCAAACTTACCACAATAATAACAATATCCATTGAATTTTGGAATGACAGGACGTTTACCTTGTGCTTTGCTTCTGCACACATTTGATGTATGTCCTGGTTTTCCACAATGATAGCATGTCAACACTTTAGGTTTTTGACTTTGATTGTTGTTGACTTCTTCAGCTTGTTATGATGATTCTCCTTCACTGATGTAGCCTATAACGGCTCTACTTCTGAATCTCCTTTGATTAGTCAGGAAATCATCAATCTTTTTAGAACTGTCCTCAGCTATCTTCATCATTTCATTGTGTTGCTTTTGTGTCTTTATTTCATTTCTCAATTTTTCATTATCTTCTCTGAGTATTGCAACATCTTGAAGTCTTCTTGATAGTTCTCCATTTACTCAGTTCATTTCTTGATTAACTGTCATCATCTAATTTGATACTTGGAAGTAACAATCAGTGAGTTTCTGTATTTCACTTTCTTTTTCTTGAAGTTGTTCAGTCATCAGTCTTCGGTATTCAATAGCCAAATTATGATCTAGTTCATCTTGTTTACCATTGTTCATGATTTCCACCATTCTCACCATTTGAGATTCATGACTGATTTGAAGTGCTTTCACTTGCTCAAATAGACGTTGATTCTTTTCAGATAAATTAGAGATTATACTTTCAGATCTGTCAAAGATGCTTCCAGAACTTGATCCAATATGATCAAATATTTCATCAATAGGTTCTTCATGATAACTGATTTCATTCAGCTGAATTGCAAGGTTCTTCCTTTCAACTAGTAATTTCTTCAATTCTTCCTTGGCTTGTTTATACTATTCCACAAACATCTGCATTTGTATCTTTTGATTCTCAATAGTCTTGTCAAGTTTGTATCTCTCCATGACTTAGATCTTTTCCCTTCAGTGGTTAGATTATTCAACAAGAGAACAAGATCTGATACCAATTTTTGGAATTAGGAGAGATAGATACTGAGAGGGGAGGGGTGAATCAGTGCCTTCAAATCTTTACTTGTAAAACCTTTCAGATCTATAACTGAATACTTGTGTAAACCGATCAAAATAACTTGAATCTAATTGAATAAATCAATCATCTAGTTAACTTAAGAAAGTAAACAACATGAAATCAATATGACAATCACATAACACAAGTATTTTGGTAACGCATAAACCCTTGTTAGAAGGTAAAAACTGTGGTGGGGATGACACCCACAAATTCTTCACTACTGCAGATAGAAAAGGTTTGTCTGTTAAGGCTACAAGTTTTGATCACTTCTGGTGATCTTACCCTGTTAGGAGTAACATATTAGATCAGCTAGATCTACCTAGTTATAGGATTTAACAACACTAATTGAAGTGTGTACTTGGTTAAGAGATTTATACAAAGACTGTTAAGTCTACTTTGTTAAGAGATTTATCAAAAACTCTATCACAATTGTCAAAAAGTAATAGGAAATTATCTGCTAGTTGACAACTCAATTATCTGAAATAGATCTATAAATGCTCATTAAAATATCACCTTATCTGTGATGGTTCTCTGCTTTGTTCTGCTCGGTAGCCTTCTCTGATTCTGCTCAATCTGATATCCTTTGTGCTCTGTTCTTCTTGGTAAACTGATTGTCTTGAAGATAGGCAATGTTTTCAAGTGCTCCATGATTCATATATATCAGTTCAACAACCCCATAAAATGGTGCGAACATATACAATATATAGCATTCTATTTTTTCGCCTTAGCAAAAATTAGGTTACAAGAATAATCATAACCCTAAGATCTACGGTGCAAAATAACCTAGATCAACTAATACAAATAAGATGATCATTACATTTAATGAGTATCTATTTACAATAAATGCTCCTTGATCTTGGTAAACCATTTTATGATCTGTTGTAACCGTCTACATAGAATAATGTGCCAATTCTAATTAATATGCCATTTTTTGTGATCATCGGTAAACACTGTATAATCTACTTGGTGTATACTACGATGCTCGGTGTTTACTGACCGTCAATGTCGGTGTCGCTGGTGCTTGGTTAACTATGTGATGCTCAGTGTAAAGGCTTTACCGACTACTCTATCTTACTTCTAGTTACCGACTGTCTCAATATAAGTAACTGACCGACCTGTTTACTATCCTTTGATACTAATGACAACCTTAAATGCTCAATAGAGATTAACAAATGCAACTAGATGTCACTTTTCATGATTTCAAAGCTTATTTTCATCATTGACCAATTTTGAGACCTAAAATTGGCACAATCATCACTGGTTCAACCAGGATGATATGAATACCTTTTTCTTTCCGTGTTGCGTGTCTAATGCTAGTATAATTGTCACTGATTGGTTGTAACCATGAGAGTATGAATACTGCTTTCGTCAAATTCAATGTTGCAAGTGAATTTTGGTATTATGATATTGAAGATCAAAATATCCAAGGTATCATGTTGCGTAAACAAACATAGATCTTAGTTTCACCATATTTACATGTCCTTGATGATCATTTAGTGATCATGTCATTAGACGAATAATACATATTTTAAAACCTTGATCTTAAGACACTCATGCATAAACCAATAAAATATCATTCTTTCATCATTTCTTATCTGGTCCAAGACTTCATCAATTTTTTGTATTTCAAGTATAGTTCCATCCATTTCATATATGATTATTCATTTTAATCCTGATAAAGGTGAGGTCATTGTGAGATCACGAATCAAACATTTGCATTGTTGAATCAACATTTGGATTAGGATTGATCATCTAAGTGTTTCTCTTGTGATTTGATGTATTGATTTGTGTCAATTGATGTCTGTTTGATGAATCCTTCTTTGTTTTTAGGATAGCTTTGTCCCCAATTTAATATTATTACATTGTTGGACTTGGACACTTTCTAGACCTATGACAGAGGCTATAGGTATTTACAAATGCAATTCTAGGGTTTTATTATGCAATATGTACAAATACTAGCGAATGCAAAATCTGTAAGGATGACTAGGCATGAGACTTGACTTGAATTTCAATGGTACCTGTTTATTAGGTTTTCACCGATTGATTTCATTTTCTCTTTTTCTCTTTTTATCTTTTTCTTGCTACCAAGGTGTCTATTTGCTAGGTTTTCACCAAGGCACTTTTCTTCTTTTCTTTTTTTTTGTATTTTTCTCTTTTTTCATTTTTTTTTGTATTTTTCTCATCAAGGCGTCTATTTGCTAGGTTTTGACCTAGACAACATATTTTTGAGAATCATTTTTGAATGTTTTTGCATTTTTCATGCTCAATTTTCCACTATTTTTTATCTTTTCTGCATTTGTGATATTTTTTCTCTTATTTTCTTTTTTAATGTTTTCTAAATTTTTCTAGATTACCTTTGACTATGTAGAATAAATAGGATGCTTCCTCATCTAATTTTTTGATACTCTTTTTCTATATACCTTTTCATCTACCTCATGTATAAAATCTTTTCAAGTGTATACTATTGACGGGTTCTTGCAATTCCTCTCCATCACAATCAATTAGCTTGTATGTACCCATTCCAAAAGAAGAAGTAATCACAAAAGGCCCTAACCAGTTTTCTTCCCATTTCTGTTTCTTCTCTCTTTCTTCTCAATTTTTAGGGTTTTCTCTCAACACTACATCACCTATTTGGAATTTCCTTGGTTTGATGTGTTTGTTATAATTCTTTAACATTCATTTTTGATACACTTTAAGATGTTTGAAGGCTTGTTACTTTCTTTCATCTAGCAAGTCCAATTCTTCTAATCTAGCAACCCTATATTATTCTTCACTTAGCAATCCATGTAGTGAAACTCTTAAGGATAGGATTTCAACCTCCAAAGGTAGTACTGCTTCAGCTCCATAAACCAATGAGAATGGTGTAGCCCCTATTAGTGTTCTCACACTTGTTCTATATTCCCATATAGTAGGATTTATCTGAATGTGCCAATCTCTACCCGAATTATCCATCGTTCACTTCAATATTTTTAAGATGTTTTTATTAGTGGCCTCCTCTCATTCATTTTCTTGTAGGTACTATATTATAGATTAATGGTGTATCATATGGAATTTTGCTCATAATTCTTTCAAGTCCTTGTTCTTGAAATTTTTAGCATTATCAGTTATGATTTCTTGAGGGACACCATACCTACAAATTATGCGGTTCAATATGAACATAGATATTTGTTTTCGTGTGGCAGTGGATAATGGCACAGCTTCCACCCATTTGGTGAAGTATTCAGTTACAATAATAACAAACTTATGACCATTTGATAAAGGTGTGTAAATCATCCCTATTAAATCCAACCCCCATTGATGAAAGGGCCAAGGTGTAGTCATCAGATGTAATTCTTGAGCTAGCACATGGATCAAGTTTCCATGGTAATTACACTTCTGACAAGTCTTCGCAAAGTAGCATGCATCTTTCTCCATAGAAGGCCAATAATATCCTATCCTAAGAAGTTTATTGGCTAAGGTTAAACCATTTGAATGTGACCCACAAATTCCTTTGCAAATTTCTAAGCTAATATTGATTCCTCCTTCTCTAAATACCTTAAAAGGATTCCATCTAGACTTTTGTGATACAATGTGTTAGATACAAGGGTATAATGAGAGTCTTGTCTTATAAAGTTTCTTTTTCGGTTTCAGGTTTGGTGCACGGGCAAAGTTTGGTCTTTTGGGTACGTATAAATGGATCCATACCAAGGTGAGTCATGTCCCACTAATAAGAAAATTGTGTAAGGATGGGAAGGGTCAAATGCGGGTTGTCCCACTTATTCTACCAATAATTCATATCTTGCGCTTTGATCTGACATTTGGAGAAGTGAGACAATGTAGCCATGGTGTCTGCTACTTTGTTCTTGTCTCTCGACACTTTCTCAAATGTGATCAATGTGAAATAATTCTTGAGATATTCTATTATATTTTTGTAATCTATCAACTTATCATCTTTGGTTTGATACTCAACATTTATCTGATTAATGACCAATTGAGAATCCCTATATATTTGCAATTCTATCACCTTCCATTCCAAGTCCAATTTGATGCCAATGACTAACGCCTCATATTCAGCTATATTGTTTGTACATGGAAATAGTAGCTTGTATGATTTATGGATTGTTTATCCTTGGGGATTAATCAATAATATTCCTACTCATGAGCCATGTTGAGTATAAGACCCATCAAAATATAATTTCCATGTTTTTGCCTCAACATTGATTATCTCATAATATAGAAATTCTACTTGAATAGGACATTCCTCTTCTAATGGTGCTTCCACTAGTTAGTATGCTATTACTTAGCCTTTGATTTCCTATCTATCCACATACTCTATATCAAATTCTCTCAATACCATGACCCATTTGGCTAATCTTCCCGTCAAAGTTGTTTTGCTTAGGAGGTATTTTAGTGGATCAATTTTTGCTATGAGTATGATCTTATGAGATAATATATAATGTCATAGTTTTGGGGAAGAAAAAACTACCACCAAACATGCTCTTCCTATCCATAAATTTATCCATGCGATAGATTTAATAACTGTCTGATAAAGTTATATGTTACGATCTTAAGAGGAGATGAGTGTAATGCCCAAGGAAGAGAAGGCACTCATCTTCAAAGTCTAGATAGATTATTTAGAACATAACAATGAGTTCATATAATTTCAGAATCTGATAACATTAGAAGAAATATACAGATAGAAAAAAAAAGGATTGAAGATAGAGGTTAAAGTAAGGTAGTGGTGGAATAACTAGTAGAAGAAGTAAGATAATTAGGATAATTGAAGGTATGAGTAGAAGATAGTATTCAAAAGAAACTTATCCTTGAAGTCTATTCCATTTGGAGATAAAAATAAATAAAATCAAATTATAAGGAGACTATATTTGCTCGAAAGATAGGTTTCCCCACCTTGGTTTAGCATAACCAATAGTCTAGGTCATAATCAAACCTTCTAAGGATTGAATATCGTTCATTGGCCAAGGCAAGTGTGGAGATATATTATGGAAATTGGGATAGCCTTAGAATTCTACATATTGTTGATTTGGGAACTAATAGACCCTATTATCATCTCTAGGTTATTTTGCAATGTGCTTTTGTAGATATTTTATATTGATATAAATTTTGAGATTTTGCCTTTTACGATAAAAAACTAACTCACTTATATAGATATAATAATTTCCTACCATGCATGCATAATAATGTGTATGTAAGCACAATTCTATCATAAAATGAAATCTTAAAAATCTAGAAAATTGACATAAAGAGAAACAAAATCAAAAAAATCCGATGCCACAAATTGATAGAAGCAGTTGCTAGGTTAATCTAGAAAAATGTTGAATAAATAAGAAAATAGAAATGAGATAGATTTTTAAAAATTGGTATGTTTGTGTTAATTTATTAAATATATTATTTAATTAAATTAGTATGGTTATGTTTAGAGGATACTATTTCTAGATTGAATTGTGTTCATATGTTTTTTAGATCAATGTTTTTTATCACACTATTGGGATAAAATAAAGCCAAAGCATTCAAGATTAAATTGATGTTGGATGTTTTAACTCTATTTTGTCCAACTATGTGCTCCAACATGTTGATAAAAAAAGTGAATATTTTAATTCTATTTTGTCTAACCATGTAATAAAAAATGTTTATAAAAAAATAGACAAACAAAAAGAGAAAATAATGATTTAAAAATATATATTTAACCAATGCCACATACTAGCTATATTTGCCGTTAATATTGTAATAAAATAAAAAATATAGAACAATAGTTTCATTCTAGTGTTAACAATAGAACAATAGTTTGGATAAATTGATTGTAGTTTATCATCTATTATGAATATGAAATTCTAAATTTGAAGTGATATAATTTATTTAGAAATGTAAATAGACACTAATACATTGCAATTGATTTTAATTTTAAAAAATGATGTGACATTAAAAAATCCGCAACACTGGAATAAAATAAAATCCCAGCCAGAATAAAATAAAAAAATAGCTGATTTATTTTATTGTTTAAAGATAGACATAAGCATAATGCCTTATTTAATTAATGACTTATGTACCTTTTGTTTATTTTATTTTTTCTTGAAAGAAGGTCGAATATTCGGTAATTTTGTTCAACATTATGGACTAGCTAAATTGATGCAATATAGCTGAAAATGTGCCATTAAAATTGTTGTCTTTTTATATTCCAAAAATTTTGTGTATAAGACTCAATTTATTTTAACTAATCATATCATCAATAAATAATTTTAACAGTTTATTAACTTAAAAAATGTGCATGTCAACTATAAAAAATATTAAAAATTTTACACAATGATAAATATTTAAATTTAATTGATGAGATTGGTCCAAATAAATTCATTTAATCACTAATTAGAGCTAACAATCCAAAAAATGATGCAATAATCCTAAAGGACATTTTACTATTTAGGGCTACAAAGCGAATCCTCCTTCATAAATTTGGGTTTGGAGATTGAAGATTTAATCACTAGATTAGATTAAGAAAAACTTATTGAAAAATTAAAACGATTACCTAGCACAACTATTGTATTTTTCATTTGACACTATATAAAAGCTCACTATATTCCACAATGTGAAGGCCTATTAGTGTTCCTTTATATGATCAAACTTTTTGTCGATTAATAGAAGTCTGCTAAAAAATGGCAGATCTATTTTAATAGAGGTTTTACTTTTAAAAAGGTGCTTGAGAATGGAAATAGCTTATTTCATTTAAGTTTCTTTTTTTCAATCTTTTTTACTATATTTCAAAAACTTGTGTGCAGAAAATTTCATTCATTGCTATATGTGTGCCATTAAAACCTTAAGATGGTGACAAAGATAAGAGTTTAAATACTATTTAAAAGAGGTTATCATTAGTAAAAGTTAAGTTTGAAATAGGAGGATCCCAATGACTTGAAATAAGGTGTTCTTTCTATCAAAGAATTGAATTAATATCTAAAATTAGGTCTTTTTTATTAGCGAATAGATTTAATGACTGAAATTAGGTGTTCTTCCTATTAAAATTTTGAGAAACGACTATCCAGCCTTATACCTAGCTCATGGAGCCTCGTAATTCATGCAATAATTGACAGGTTATCGTACCAGTGAAGGTTTGTCCTTGATATGTGATGATTTGGTGATCTCACCATAATTCAATGCCAATGATTCTCTCGAGCAATAGAGAATCAGTTTTGTAGAATTTTTTGAGTACAGTCTATTATCTTCTAACATTTCAAATTCTTTTATATTAAAAAAATGCAATTGTTACTTTCGAAACTTGAAATTATTTCTATCAAGGGGTTGTATTTCTGGTCTTCTCTCAAGTGGACTACTATATTTTCCATACATATCTAATTTCCTTTATAAGTCGACATTCAAATTTAACAGTAAATTAAAAGCATTCAATAATTTAGAATGATATGTGTATTAGATGAAAATAGAAAGCTTGCCAAAACATGGGAAAACTGGAAGTAGAAAACTTAAAGGAATCATCTCTAACTAGAAACTTTTATCTTGTGTAGAAGAAAAAGAGTTGAGAAGTATTAATTAAGGACCTGCACCCATGTGTTGAACGAAACGGATAGGCTTTCCACGTACTTACCTCATCTTTTAATCTTCGTGATCATTAATAAGGGATTGACATTGTGTCTAAGCGTTACTATTTCCTCTTTCATTGCAATCTTCTATTAATGTTTAGTTGCAGAAATCATCTAAAAACGTTGATTGAAAAATTATCTAAATCAAGAAAGAATACATATGGTAAATGAATGAATAAATATAATAGAATAACAAGTCATTCAAAACAATCGATGATGTAAGGTGAGATTAGTTGAAAGGGCGAATGAGATTAGTCACGAAATTCCTTGGTTGGATGTCGATGCCCCCATGTCATGTCATGCCATGCTTATTAAATATAGGGGATTGTCTAGGAACCCTATGTTGATGTTACCTCCTCCACAATGAAACTTGCAATGGTATAGGATAAACAAATAATGCATGTTGAAATGAAAGATTACATTAGTTATTAAAAAACCCTCTTAAGGACATCCACTTAAATAAATGTAAAGATATTAGTACATGACATAAATGAGCATAAATATCATGCATCAGACTTGAACATACTCATTTTATAGTAAGATTATATATTATGGGTGGCTGCAAGTTGGGTCCCACTTTTGGCCAAAAAGTGGAAGTGTTTTCTTTGTTTTTCAAAATTTATGTCAATTGATGTCCAAATTTGAAGCACTTAAAGATTGAATCTTGAAAAACTTCAATAATATAAAATTTAGTGCTCAGAATCTAGTTTTCAAATATGTAATTTATTTCAATACCCACATGGTATAAATTGAATTTTAGTATGCATGTCTAAAAACCACTTTTTCAAAATGCATGTTTCAGGACCACACCTCACGCGTGTACGGATACCCTTTTTTGAAGTAAATGAATGTATTTTTGGGAATCCTTTTGGGAAAAAGTACCTAAAACATTGAATATTGGTCAGAATATTTTATCTTATTTTTTTAATTTATTTTTAATTGACTATAAAGTACATTTTTGAAACCTCTGGTGTACGGACACCATAATTTGATGATAACTTCACTTTTTTCAAAAAAAATAAAATAAAATTGAAAAGAATTCTATGTAGTTTGGTCACATATAACTCATTTTTCAAAAAATAAAAAATAAAAAAAATTATTAAAGTTTTAGTTAACCTTGGTATTTCAAGTTTAGGTACCACGTTGGCTTAATAAGTGTTGTATAAATATTAAAACTCATCATATCACTATAAAATTTATATTTTTATAATATGCACAATAAGAGCTAAAAATGGGTTTTCATTTGATTGAAAAATTCATTCGGAAAGTTGTCCTAAAAATTATGGCAAGGCATAAATTTTTCTCTGTAATGCCTTAGCCATTTTTTTGCAGGGTCAAGCATAGGCTTGGTGAGACCAAGCCTGTCCTGAACCAAAATCCAAGCCAGGAGGTAAGGTTCCCGCCCATAGATTTACAAATTGGGCGCCTGTTTTGTAAATCTAAAAATGGGCGCCCATTTTTTGAAACTAAAAATGGGCGCCCATTTTTTGAAACTAAAAATGGGCGCCCATTTTTTGAAACTAAAAATGGGTGCCCATTTCTTAAAGAGTCGTTGCAACCAAAAAAACCAGACTGTGGGCCTGATCTAATGATTGATGACTTTTCATTTTGTTTTCTATCGATTTGTAGCAGACAAAGAGAATATTTCTACCAACATTCCTTTTTTTTTGTCTTATTTTGGATCTGACATTCAAAAAAGATTGTTTGAACTCAAATTGTGGTGCAAAAATGGGATCAAACCGATGTAGAAAGAGGTCAATGAAAGTTCTGACACCTGAGGAGATTGTAGAAAATAGAGAGGAGGAAAAATGACAACGAGAAAGAAGAGAAAGACTTCAAAACCTGAATAATGTTGGAGCATCAATTTCAACAATTGTTTCAAAAGAGGAGGACAATGAAGACACCATAATGGATGCAGAGGTTGAAGAAGCAAAATCAGGTGCATTTTCTAATCCAGTATTGGATACAGGTATGTCTTCACATCCAATTGTTACAACTTATTCTAATAAAGATGTTCATGATTTGCTAGAAGCAGGTTACAATAGAAATGATTTAAATTTTATTCCTAAAAATAGATTAACAAGTTGAATTGCACGTGAAATTTTAGAAATTAGTAATGTTAATCATAATGATAAAGGAGTTCTGAAAGTCAAACTCCAATTGAAACTGAAAATCAAACACCAATTCAAATTGAAATCAATAATATAAATGTAGACATAGAAACACCGATTGAGAAAGAAACTCATTTGAATGATAATGAAATAAATGAACAATTTCAATTGAAAATTGATGTGTTAGACAATCTGCGTGGTTTGGTTTCATCGAGATAGATTAGGACACACGCGAGAAGATTGTTTAGACTATTTTTTTATAATAAGAAATTTGGGTTTCAATGTCAATTAAAGTTACAATTAATTAAAATGTCTAAAATATGAAAAGTGATGAAGAGGTTAGGCATTTATGTGAAAACTAAGAAGAAGGATGAGTCTCTAAAACAAGTTGTATCAACTGTTGCTAGTGCCTTTGACATAATTGGAAAGAAAAGTCATTCTAAAGATAGTAATGCAGCACAGCGAGCAATAACAACAGCTTTAGTAAACAAAACTACTACGGATAAAGAATGATTTCAAACATAAGTGGATATCTTAATATTAATCGTAAAACTTTAACAAGAGTTGTAAAGAGAAGAGTTAACTTTGAAAGTGATCTGACAAACCATTTATGGACCTTCAATGGCAGACTCCTGAGGTCTGACATGAAACTTACTGGTGAAGTCAAAATTTTGATTGAAATTTTTTGGCATGATAATACAAGAGTATCACCTAATGCTAGAGATGTTCTTAAATTAAGAGTCAGTTCAAAAGTTTGTGATCCACATCCAAAACACCTTTTAGATATGAATCAAATAGAATTGTATAAAAAATTTGTGGATGATAAGGTGTTAACTATTAGTATTAGTCAAAGATCTTTTGAAAAATGTAAACCATGGTATGTAAGAATTAACAAAGAAAGAATCACATGTTGTTGCAAAACTCATGTTCAATTTCGTTATCATTATGATATTTTTCGATCTATACATTCTACTATGCATAGTAATGAAATGTTGCAGGAATGTGGTATAAATATACCACCTAAAATTGTAAAGGAGTTTATATCAAATTCATTTTGTAACCCACCTAATGATAAATTTTATCTTTTGAATGCATGTGTTTCTGGTGTATGTGGCAATCTTACATTATTAGATGAATGTTTGCATGAAAATGTTTCATTTGATTTTGGACAATAATTAGTTGATGTACAAAGATTTAAAAATGTTGAGTATCCATTGAAGGATGGAAAAGTTGGAAAACGGTGCGACCTAATAACTAAAAAACTTAGTGTTAATGCTTTTATGAATGAATTCAAGAGTAAGGTCGTACCTAAATATGTGAAACATTCTCACAATTCTAGATGGCTTGATGGACAATTTCGCATATGCAAGAATACATTTCCAATTGGTAGTATACTATCAGTTGTTGACTTTGCAGAGAACTACACACTTGCACCACAAGATGAGATCCCACCACAATATTATAATTTAGTGCAAGTAACAATTTTTGTTCATATTGTCTATAGACATGCACCTGATAGTATAGAAGAGGATCGGAAAATATTGAGAGAGTACCATTTCTATGAGTGATAATAAGTTACACTCATCAGAGTTTGTCCAGTATTGCTTTAATACCTTTTATGAAAATTTAAGGGAGAGAGAAATTCATATAACACAACATCTAATATGGTCAAATAATTGCACAGGACAATTCAAGAATGCTAGAATGTTTTATTGGTTGAGTAGGATGCACAAGAAAATAAATATCCAACATATCTGGAGTTTTTTTGAGGCTGGACACGGGAAGGGAGAACATGATGGTGCCGGTGCATGTGTTAAGAGAGCTCTTTGTAGAGAGCAACTCAAATTTGAGGAAAAATCAAAATTTAAAGATGCGTGTGTAATTGTTGAATGGTGTAAAACTTGTTTGTCTACAGGATCAAGTCAGAACTCTACAATCAGACATTTTTCTAGCTAGTTCAAGAGAAGAATATCCTTTCAAGATATGATTGTAATACAATCAACGGATCGGCTAAATGGCATTCATTTAGGAGTTCTAATTCTAACACTTGGACTATATGGACTAGGGAGCTTGCATGTTTTTGTCAATTTTGTGTTGCAGGTGAATGGGAAGAATGCGAGAATACAGAATGGGTTGAAGAATGGCAACAAAAATCCTTAACACCTAGTGAGAGACAAGATGAAGATGTTATAATAAATGAAGACCTAGATCATGCCTTTGCATCAGAAGATTATGATCGTGTTTCAAATCTCATACAACCTGGTAATTTAATACAATTTATTGTAAAACTTTAAATTATATATTAGTTACATGTGTATGTCATATAATTTATGATTATATATATATTTGAATTATAAACCTTTAAACAAGTTTTATTTATAGTGCACATGTACTTAATTTTGTTTTTGCAAGACATGTGTATGCTGTTGTTGCACCTGAGGATAATGAAGAGCAGACAGAGTATTGGTTAGCTTGATGTGTAGAACCCAAGAAAAAGTTGATATGTCATCAAGTAGATGATGATAATTTTTAGTATCCAATTGGGTCTATTGTGGTAGTTGGTACATGGCTACGCAAATACCTAACAAGAAATAATGGTTTACCAGCTTTTGAAGACTACCAATCAGAAAAGAAGATTATACACTATTCCCATTTGGTAGTGGCAAAAAATATCAAATTGGAAAGATACAAAGGGAGACCTGCTAATAAAATTTTATGGACACTTTCAATGGAAGAGCATGAGGCAATCATAGACGCATTGCAGAAAAGAGAGGATGTTGATGGTACATTAGGTTGAATCAAATTTATACATGTAAGTTTTTATTCAATTTTCTTATTAACTTTAAAATTAAAATTAACTTTAAATAAACTCGAGTACATAAATTCTAACATTTCAACATGTTTATTTTTTATGATGCAGGATGTCAAGAAGAACATAGATACATTGCAGAAAAGAGAGGATGTTGATGGTACATTATGTTGAATCAAATTTATACATGTAAGGTTTTGTTTAATTGTCATATTAACTTTAAAATTAAAATTAACTTTAAATGAACTCGAATACACAAATTCTAACATTTCAACATGTTTATTTTTATGATGCAGGATGTCGAGAAGAACATAGATTTGCATTGCAGAAAAGAGAGGATGTTGATGGTACATTAGGTTGAATCAAATTTATACATGTAAGTTTGTGTTCAATTGTCATATTTGTATATGTTTTCTACATGTCTTCTTTGAAGTGTCATAATTTATAATTTAGAGATATAGATTTGAAATTAAAATGAAAATTAACTTTAAATGAACTTTTATAAATTCTAACATTTCAACATATTTATTTTTATGATGCAGGATGTCTGGAAGAACATAGACATGAACTATTTATGTAGTACAATGCACTCTTGTATTCGTACAATTTTGGGTTAATAATTTAAGATCACATGAACTCACTTTTATACATTGAATTTTATTTAAATATTTAAGTTAAATTCATAACTTTGTATTCACCTAAAATTGTTGTAAATATTAAACTATGCACATTGGTCAGATTATGTTCACTTAATAGATCTCATTGTGTAATAGTTATTAAGTAACATCCATATTGTTCTTGTCAATTACATGTATTAATAGATGTCATTGTTAGATCTAGATGATTTTTTTTATAGTTAAACAAAGTGTTCATATTACTTGTAACACATATCTAGATATTGTACTTAGATCAATTACACATGAATTAATAGATCTCATTGTTAGATATATGTTTTTTTAAGGATAAATTGATAAATTACATAACAAGTCCTGATTAAGATAAATTGATAAATTACATAACAACTCATGATTAAGATAAATAACATAACAAGTCCTAAAATAATTTACATCATGTATCATAATGTCCATCATATCAACTCATGATATATACATACAATCACAAAACAAAGTCCTACTCTAAAAATAAGTCCAAGTACAATATATGATAACAAGTGGACTAGTATATATAATGCAAGTCCTACTCTAACAACAAGTAAAAATAATATGAACAAGTCTAAACAAGCCCAAATAGTCATCATAAAACAAGTCCAAATAGTCATCAAAAATAATATGAACAAGTCCAAATAGTCATCATAAAACAAGTCCAAATAGTCATAAAAAATAAAATGAACAAGTGTAAATAGTCATCATAAAACAAGTCCAAATAGTCATCATAATCTAACTCTACTCATCTAGCTGATCTACAGTCCTCTTCACTCCACGTGAAGAGGACTGTGATGCATCAGCATGCTCTGTCTAGTCCTGAGTACCCTCATCCTGCTTTGTCTGGTCTCGAGTACCCTCATCCTCAACTACATGAAAAGTGGATGAAGCCAAGTCCTATAAAAAAATTTGAAGTACAAATTAAAAATTACTTAAAGATACACACAAGACATTGAAAAAGATCTAGATACACACAGGACATTGAAAAAGAACTAGATACACACAGGACATTGAAAAATTACTTAAATTAATCATCACCTCAAAGGATAGTGTCGATGGATGCATTTGGCTTAATCCTATAGCCACGCCAAGACTCATGGTGGTGTCGACCTGAACAACATATATAAAGCATGAATCAAACTTATAGTACATATATACATAAATTATAAAGTATATATAACTTGATTAAATATATAAATATGGAATTAAAACATGTGTACATTACCTGTGTGTGACAAGTAGCTAATGTCACTGATGAGTCAGGACGTAAATGTGATTGTGCAACATGAGACAATCCAAAAGCCTACAATTACAAAAAAATAAGTGTGAATCAAAGTTGTACATAAATTAGTAAGATACAAATACTTAAATTTTTTAAATGAAAAACATACTACAGGTATATGCGGCTGACTCTCGGTGACTGGTGGGGCAGAGAATGAAGGACTGCCAATCTCAGTGGTACATGAGAGACCCTACAAAATCACAAAAATATGTCAAACACATTATCAATTACAGTTTATTTTGTTTAAAGTTTAAATGTATCAAGATCAAGATCAAGAGGAGAGAGAGAGAGAGAGAGAGAGAGGAGATTTATATTATGCACATTGGTTTTCTAAATTTATATTTTGATTTTTTAAGTTTTGGTTTTCTAAGATAATAAAAACAATAGTACGTAGAGAGGAGAGAGAAAGAGGAGAGAGAGAGTGTGTGTGTGTGTGTGTTTTTAAATTTATGTTTTGGTTTGAACTAAATTTATGTTTTGGTTTTCTAAATTTATATTTTGATTTTCTAAGTTTAGGGTTTCGTAAATTAATTTTTTATCTAGGTTTACATTTTTGTTTTATTACCTAGGGTTTTGGTTTTCTATGTAGGGTTTTGCAATGTAATTTTGTATACCTAAATTTTACCAGTTTTCTACTTTATTATGGTAATTTACAAAGTAAATTGAAATAAAAAAGAATTACAAGTTTGAAAGATAAAATATAATTAAATTTATGCAATAATTTTGAAAATAACATTAAACTATACATTTTTAAATTAAAAATAACCTGAAACTACAATTTTTAATGACAAAAATCATAAAAAAATAATAAATAAGAATGGTATGTACCTGGAAGATGAAAAAAATGGTAGATGGGGTCGACAGGGTAAGCTAAACCGGGCACCCGAGCTGTACCAAACATGATCCCATTTTTGTTGTTGATGAAAATGACAAGAATTTCATATATATATATATATATATATATATATATATATATATATATATATATATATATATATATATATATATATATATATATATATATATATATATATATATATATATATATATATATATATATATATATATATATATATCTATATATATATATATATATAGATATATATATATGTATGTATATATATGTATATACATATATATATATATATATATATATATATATATATATATATATATATGTATATATATATATATATATATATATGTACATATATATATATATATATATAAAGATTTTCAAAACGGGCACCCGATTTGTTCAAATATATGTATATATATATATATATATATGTATGTATGTATGTATATATATGTATATACATATATATATATATATACATATATATATATATATATATATATATATAAAGATTTTCAAAACGGGCACCCGATTTGTTCAAATCGGAACAAATCGAGCACCCGTTTTGCTTTGGGTGCCTAATCCTAAACGGGCGCTCGATTTTTAAATGGGTGCCCAATTTTTTTAATTGCATCGGTCTCCCGAACCTAAATGGGCACCTGATTTGTAAAAATCGGGCGCCCATTTTGTATTCCTAATTTTCCAACCCTGCGGACTTCCGCGAAATTGGCCCCCAACTCCGAACTCTTAACCTTATGCTTAATTAATTGCTTGAATGAGTAAATTTTTTTGTCATCAAAATTATCTTTTGAAACATTTGGGAAAGGTTTTTCATTTCATATGTAATTAACATCGTTTAAAACAACTTTTTTGTTAGGCCAATGAATGAAGGTCATATTTACACTCATCACTAGGCTGATTTAAATCATCCTTGGAGCCTGATTTGGTAGGACATGGGAACCCAGTGTCCAGTTCTACCAACAATATGATATTCAATAGCTTCAACAATAATGAATGTGTCTTAGTTTGTCCATCCAGACCTAAAATGATCATATCATGAACATAATATATTATAATTACCCAAAAACCCTTGAACATAGTTTGAAATTGTAAGGCTATACAATGTTCTACACTAGAGTCACCAAATAGGTTTTTTGTATTCCAATATTATGAATAGATGAAATACATAATGTTTTAATTAATTTCCCATGCATTTATCCTCTCAAAAAAGGTTACAATTGGCTACAATATTTCCTATCATCAATAAAATCACAAATGATTTCTAAAAGCATTTAGAAATAGATCAAAAAAATAAAATTATTACATCGAGAGGCATTCCTATACAGTCGTAGTGGAAGAGCAGGACACCAGCACGGTATATTCCAAGAAATATGTTGTGTACAAAATAAAGATTTGAGTTCAGTCACTAAAAAAATTAATTAATAAAATAAAAATATTAAAAAGGCTAATGCTCTTAAAAATTTAAAAAAAAAATTTAAAAAATTAAAAAATCCCTGCTGTTTGCACTGTACACATTCCCCATGTGGCAAGCGCGCTACTACTGTCATGCAACATTCGCTACCGACAACTTGGCAACAATCACCATTGTGCAACATTCGCTTCGGGTGGCTAGCATCACGCTCCGTTTCCAACAAATGCGGGTGGATGGGGGTGGTGGATCCCATGATTGGTTATAGTATTCCATCTTTTTCAATAACGTGGCAGCAAAAAATGAACCTAACTGACCTTTTCTATTGGATTTTCAAATGAAGCAACGTAACTGAAATGTAATGCAAAGAATATTACAATGTAATGGACCTGGGCTTTCCAGTATTAGTTGTATATAGCCTAAAAAAGGTTTGGTCTTACCATGTCTTTTATTTGCAGATTCACAATTTAGGAGGTGGAATGTCGCGCGATCCTACTAGGTTTCACTATATGCGTAGATACGGTAAGTTTCTTGATTGAATGAATGAATTTATCTCAATAATATCATAGGGATTAAGCGGTCTAAGGGATCATAGATGGACTATTTTCAATTTTTTGTCGATGTACGTTCCTCTTCCACAACCTCTTCATCTTCTTGTCTTTTCATATTTAAAAAAATAAAAGTCTTATATAAATGATCAAAGGAGACTATATTTGTTGTAACAATGAATGGGAGAGATTTCCCTACTCTGCACCTATGTAAGTCATTGTATTATGTCTATTTTCTATTGTCTATATTTCCAATCTTGTTTTTTTTTTGTAATTATAAACATTCCTTTTGTTTGATAAACTCAACAAAGCTAAAATCATCATTAAGAATAATAATAAAAATATTGATTCTCTCTTTCTCTGAGAAGGGACAAAGGGCAATTTCACAAGGAAGCGCGAAGCATATTTATATTAGATTTAAAGGAAGAATTAAAGGGATCAAATCAGACTTTACAAGAAAATCTAAGGATCATATAGAAGTAGTTTTTAAGGTGGATTATTGCTGAGCTATGAGCAAAGATTTATGAAGATCATAAGGTTTTTTTAAAAGAAGCAATTATTGAGCAGAATTGTGCTGGAGAATTATATATGATTCAAGAGTAAGATCAAGCACTTATCACTTTATTTTCCAACCTGATGACTTATAAGAATGATTACGTAGAGCCAAAAGAAGCTAACCAAATATATGCAGAATATAAAAGAACCTTCTTTGAGTCTCATAAAGATGATTTTTGGTTAAAAGATATTTACCATCCTTCATACATTGAATCTTCAATACAAAGGGAACTTCCAAATCCAGATGACTTATTGGGTTAGATTGTCGTTGTAAAGGATAGAATGGAAAGTGTGGTAAAGGAGGATTTGGAAGCCCACATCAAAACTTAGATCCCCATTTCATCTCTGGAATATGTTACACCATTTTTAAGGGATTGGAAGATCTTTTCAAATGTCTCAATGAAAGTGATGGGAAGATTTTGTGACCTTGCATTCTGGAGGCTAGGGATGAGACTTATTTTGAGAATTATATGAGTGAACCAAAAGAACCTTGTAATGTTGCACGAAAACAACATGAGTACAATGATATTTATGCACTTTAGGATGATTAAGATTATAATCTTATGCTGATTAAAATTATATTCTTGCATTTGGTTTAATTTATAATTTTATCTATATTTATATTTGTTTATTCTTATTCTTAGGTTTATTCTTATTATTCTTATTCTGAGAAATGGTTTATCAGGATCTTTATAGTTCATAGTGTCATTGACAATGCAGGTTATTCAGGCACTGGCCTTTCTTATACTATTTCTGCTACTTCATACGTCATCTTCCTCAGCCATTTACTAACGCCAGCACTGCAATATCCGTTACAAAATAAATACATTATTTTTCTAGCTAATATTAAATCTCCACAATGTTTTGTATCTGGCACTACCATATTTGTTACAGATTATAATCATACAAACTCGAAGCTAAAAAATGGAAGCTAAAGCCAAAAATGCCTAAATTAAATTCAAACGCTTCAATATATGAAACATAAATTTAGTGTTTAATAGCCCACTCTTTGATTTTACTACATGCTCATCTTCTGATTACCACCATTCGATCGTAGTGTAGGCATTTCATTCAATTTGGATTTAAGTTTGTGTCTCTATCATTGGTTTAGAAATCTCATTTCTTTCAATTACGGTTGGCAAAATTCCTTTCACCAAATATGTGAGAATGCATTGGAGGAGGATGAAAGGCTATAGTTAAATGATTGCATGTACTTGAATCTCAACATTTTGATAAATAAAAGGACACTCACCTGCTACTTTCACTTTTGAAAGCTTGAAATACTTTGATATAATTATATATGCAGATATATGCAAAGGCTTAGACAGTTAAGAAGGAGGAATTATGCAACAAAATTGGCCAAATGGTTAAATAGGGTGGTATCAAAAAGCATAAATCGACTATGAGCTGTGCAAGTCACCAATAGAGGTCATTGAAAAAGGTTTTCGATTTAGTATTTACAATTGCCAAATGCTTTTGATTCAAGTTTCTAAAACTTTTTCAACAAATATTTTGATCAAAATTTTAGTTTTAGGTAGAAGTGTGATAGACAAACCATGTTTTTGCTACATTCTTAATCAATTTTAATTTCTATTTTTCATTGTAAATAAAGTTCTTTATTTTTGGTTGAAGTGATTCTTATCACATGTAGAAGAAAAAAGAGAAAATTTAATTTAAAAGAAATGTGAATCTTGCAAGAAGTTAGTAGGTGAAGTGTTGTCTTCCACACCACAATAAGAGGATAATTGTTGTTAAAGACAAATAGAATTGTTGTGATTATTAGTAGATTAACTTTTAATAATGTGATAAGGAGTTTATAACTATTATTGGGTTCAACCTTAAAATAGAACTTTTCTCCTAAGCCTCACTCCAACCTTAACCTTGGCCATACCCTAATATGAACCCAAAACAAATTGTACAATGTAAACACCCTAATCCTAACCTTAACCATAATTATAACCTTAACCATAATCATAACTCTAATACTAATCCTAACTATCATTCTAACCCTCATTATGACCATACCCTAACTTGTAATCTTAACAATAGTCCTAACTGTAGAAGTTGAGAAATCCAACTTCACAGAATGCCAAGAACACCTGCATGTAAATAACCTATTACTGAAAGGAAACCAAGAAGAGAAAAAGCAAGGACTTGGAAAATCTCAGCGGTGTGAGAGAAATTGTATTTCAAGATAATGAAAAAACAATACAAGGTTCAACCTATAAAGGTGAACAAAACCCTAAAACTAGAAAAGCTAGGTTGCACATTATAATTAATAAAGATATCAATTATAATGTACCTAAGAGAAAGCTTGAGTAAAGAAGAGTAATAAAAATAAATAATTACTCTAACACCCCCCTTAAACAAAGCTCAGGAGGTAAGCTAACCTAGCACAGCTATGAAAGCAGGAAATGGGTCCCGGCAACAAGGCCTGATCAGGTACCCAATACAAGGAAATCTCTGTAAACCAGAGACAAAGGAGAAAACCCAGTGGGAAAAAATCCTCACCAAAAAGAGATATAAAAGCAAGCAAAAGACAAAAAAATGACTTCAAGAGACTATCTCAAAGTCATAAGTACAATGCGTGCTGCCAACCCCCCCGTGAGAGAGGGTCAGGGCTCCAAAGCCCCCCCAAAATGAAAGAACCCTTGGAACAATGAATGAACCACTTTGACTCCAATACAAAGGAGTGAAAGATAGTGAACATTGAAGAGGTGCCCTTGAAAGATGAGGTGTCATTAGAAGGTCAAGCTGATGCTCAAAGGAGTAGACACGAGGATCCTGAAAGGGAATCCCCAATGTAGGTGGTATGACAGGTGTGTAGACATTGTCAGGAGAGAGGAGATGAGTGTCCTTTGAAGAATCCTCAACAACTGCACCTGGTGGCTCAATGAATGGAGCTAGAGGGTCTAGCAGTGCTAAAGAAGAGTCCTGCTAAAGAGAAGAAACCTTGACAAGATCATGAGGTGAGGTAGTCACAAAAGTGGTCTTAGGAAAAACACAGAGGTTCAAGTGACTTGACTGTCCCACATGATGCTCTCACGTAAGAGGAGAGCTGCGCTCTGATGACAGAGATGGTGGACCAAAGTGTGAGAAGGTGTAGAGATGGGTGGAATGATCAACTATCCCTGTAGCAACAATGCCATCTATCACACTATCCCAAATGAAGACTGAATTTGGTATGAACTCAACTGTCTTCCCTAATCCACTGAGTGTAATCTGATAAATCAAGAGGAGGATTGCAGATAGAGATGGAACATACAATACATCATTCAATGTGCCATCCTGAATGCATTGAAAACCTTTCCCGCAGACTGGCATAACAGTGTTATTCCCCATGAGAATGTGAGGAATAGGAGAAGCCTTAATAGACGAGAAGATCTCCGGAGAAGATGCCATATGGTGAGAAGCACTAAAATCTAGCATCCAAGGGACCTATGAAGGGGATGCAATGAAAGCCCGTAATGCATGACCCTGTCCAAAATCCTATCTAGCTGTCGAAGATGAGGTAGAAGATTGAAAAGCAGACCCCTGTGAGGTAGAAGAGGATGGAGAGGAAATAGTGCTCTTCTGAAGGAGAGCTTGCAAATCTACAATTTGTTTCTCATAGCCATCAAATCTCTTCTGAAAACAATGTGACTCGTCATGAGGTCCCTTATGACAATAGGAACATGTAGGGCTCTCAGTCTTCTGTTTCTCCTTCTTAGAAGAAGATGGTGGGCCAGTGGAGTGCTAAGAAGAGGAATTAGATGTCAGCTTCAGCTTCAGCTTCTGTGTATCCTGAGGTGTCTTGGCAAGCAATGTCTGTGACTGTGAACCTGTAAGTGAATCCATCTGATTGAGCTTGGACTGCTCACGAGTCAACCTGTCATAGAAAGTCTCAAAAGAGGGCATAACATGTCGTGCACCCAGTGCATCCATAGTGGAGTAGAAGGTAGAAGTGAAAATCTGATAAGGGCCATGAAGCTTTGAGAGTATCAGAAAGATACACTCATCATCTGACTTCATCTTTCTAGCAACCTGTAAAATTGATCGAAGAGACTTGAACTTCATCAAGAAGTCCTCAATGCTAGTGAATGATTCAAGTACCAAGGAGGTGAACTCTGCATCTATTTGGAGAACCTTGAACTGATTCATTGTGCCAAACAAGGTGGAAAACTTGTTCCACATATCCCTGGGTGTGGTTAAACCATCCAGGTGAAACAACAACCCATCTGAAATGTTCATAGCAATGAGGCCCATTGCCTCATCCATCCTATTTCTCTCCATAAGAGCCTAATAAGGCCTCTGAAGAACTGGTTGAGTCTCATCGAGACATGACCATAGCCCTTTTGCCATAAGAAATCTAGTCATCTGTCCTTCCAAGTGTGATAGTTGTGAGGTGTAAGGTGAGCGACAGAAGAGTCCGCCATTGAGAGAAAGAAGACAGAAGTAGAAGGGTCTTTCTAAAGTAAATTACAGAAAGTAAAGAGCACCCCCCCACAAATTATAATACTATCCCCCGTATAGCAAGTAAACAATTATTGAAAGCACAAAAAATGAGAAGAAAACCTAGATGTTAGATGTAGAGAGGGAGGAAATTGAAGCCTCTACTTCAACACCAAAAATGAGAGCTCAAATGGATTAATCAAAAAATGAAACTAGCATCATCACGTCCGGCTTGGAAAGACCTTTTCGATGATATTTCATTTTCCAAAAATGGACACCGTATGCACAAGTTACGACTGAAAAACCAACTGCACCTCTGAAAACAAGCTCACTAGAAAAAACCAGTCTTGGGAAAAAAATTGACGGCCGTCTGCACGTCACAAGCCTATAGATGACATCATCATGACAAGGGCTGACATCATCGCTAGAAAAAGAACAGTTGCCAGAAAAATGAAAAGTGACCCGAAAAAATTTGTCGAAAAACTTTTTCGGCAAGTGATGTCACTGGTTGTTTGGGTGGAGGAGGCAGCCAACGGGTGGTGTAGCGGAGGACAGGCGGTGCGGCGACGGTGGGTGGCATAGAGGCCGCGGGCGGCATGGACGCCTGGCGCGGGTGGCGCTGGGGTGGTGCGGCAGCGGCCCGCTAGCAGCACCTCAAAAAACTTAAAAAATTGTGATTTAAAAAAAATAAAAATTCATTTTGCGTGCCGCACGACCCTAATAGGCCAAAAAATTCACCCAGAGGTCACAGTGGCTAAAAAATGCAAATTTTATATGATTTTTGACTCTCTCAGGCCTTTTGAGAGCAATGGTAGCGTCCGTTTTTGCTCAAAATGCTCGAATTGTTTTTTCTTTTTTGCAGGCAAAAAAGAAATAAAAAATAACATCCTGTAGAGAATACTAGATCTGAAAAAACTTGAAACCCTTAACCTCCAAAAGGCTTCAAAAACACCAGAACATGCAGCAATAGGGAAGCTTTGATACCATGTAGAAGTTGAGAAATCCAACTTTATAGAACGCCAAGAACACCTACATGCAAATAACCTGTTGCTAAAAGGAAACCAAGAAGAGAAAAAGCAAGGACTTGGAAAATCTCAGCGGTGTGAGAGAAATCATATTCCAAGATAATGAAAAAACAATACAAGGTTCAACCTATAAAGGTGAACAAAACCCTAAAACTAGAAAAGCTAAGTTGCACATTATAATTAATAAAGATATTAATTATAATGTACCTAAGAGAAAGCTTAAGTAAAGAAGAGTAATAAAACTAACTAATTACTCTAACACTAACAACATGAGGTAAACCTTAATTCTAATAATAATCCCAAACTAACCCTAAACCCTAACTATAAGCATAATGTCAAGTCTAAACTTAAGCATAATTCTAACCCTCAATCTAGCTATACTTGATATCCTAACTTGAACCCAACCCTAACCATGATGTGAACCCTAACCCTAACCATAATATGTAACCTAACCCTAACCCTAACCCTAACCATAATATGTAACCTAACCCAAACCCAAACCCTAACCATAATCTGTAACCTAACCCAAACCAAAACCCTAACCATAATCTATAACCTAACCCAAACCCTAACCATCATCTATAACCTAAACCTAACCCAAACCCTAACCATAATTTGTGTTTTTTCTTACATTTTTCATATCAACTATATCAGATTTTTCATATAAAAAATTAATCAATATTTTAAATTTTTTCCTATGTTTCAAATAAATTAAATAAAGATGTAATATGTTTCTATATTGAAACAATTCTTTGATGTTTTTAAACTTTAATTATAGAAATATGCAATTCTCTACAATTCAACATTAAATAAAATAACTATAAGTAATAGAAATTAAAAAAAAAATAATGCCTCAAAATATGTAATACATGTCTTTTCCACTACAAGAATAAATTTTTAAAATGTACAAAGCCATAGAACATCATGAAAGTAATAATTGAATGGCATGGATTAAATAACCCATCAAAGTTAATAGCATATGTGTTGATATCATTTAATCATAGTGGTCTACAAATATTTTTAAAAATATCCAATCTGATTATCAAGAGAATAATGATGAACCACCAATAAAGGGTAGATCAACTCCTCAATTAGGGCTTAAGGAAGCATATACAATAAAAAAAAAAAAATCTAAAATTTTAGTATAGGGGAACAAAAAATTTATATGGTCTAAGATAAGTTGGATTAGGAAAAATAAAAATAGAAATGTATTTCAAATATATTAAAGTAAATAAATATTTAGTGGGATTCAATTATAGTTACAAGAGAAATATTTTATTTATGTTACAATAAAAATAATGTTAGATTTAAAATAACAAGTGTTATAATTTAATTAGCAATTATGATTTAGTTATAATTAATGTTAAATTAAGGTAAGGATATAATTAAGGGTATAGTTCAACTAGGGTCAGTGATATAATCCAAATTACAATTGTAACCCTATACATAATCCAAATTCTACCTCTTAACCTAGAGTTAACACAAATCCTAATCCTTTCCCACCCCTCAATCCTAATCCTAACTCTAATAACCATAATTATGACCATAACAAAAGCTTTAAGCCTAATGAAAATACTATTCCTAAATATAATACTAAGCATGAAATAAATCCTTACCCTAACAAAAATCCTAACCCTAAACCCTAAGTTGGACCCCTAATTTAAAACTCTAACCCTAGCCATAATCCTAATCATAAACAAGACCATAACTCAAACACTAAGCCCAACCATAATCCTAACCTTAAACCACACATTAAATAGTAGCCCTAACTATATTCCTTACCCAAAGCAAAAATCTAACCTTAACCAAAACTGTAATCCTAACCCTAACCCTAAATTATAACCCTAATCAAAAGAATAACCCTAACCATATAATATTAACCATGATGTAAACCCTTACATGAATGATAATCTTATCCTAAACCCTAAACTTGGCTTGATCATAATCTTCAATAGAGAGAGAGAGAGAGAGAGGTTGATTAGGTGGCATATATAGAGATAGAGGATGGGGCTCATATTATGTTTTTAATAAATGAGTGTCTCCTCATTTCATTCTTTTTATATATATATTTATATAATTAAACATTATGCATCACATCATTTACCCATGATTAACCCTCATGAAATAACTAAATATAATACTAATCATAACTCTAATCGTAACCCTACCCCTAACTGTAATGTACTCTTACTTCAAGCATAAATCGTAATGTTAAATATCCTATTAACTTGAACTCCCACCCTATCGATAACCCTAATCCTACCACTAACTCTTACTCAAACCCTAAGTCACAACACAAAATGACCTACTAAACCCTAACTCTTACCCGATGTCAACTTATTATAATAATTTATCATTTTAAAATAAATATATACTATTTTTTTTATTTAAACCCTAATACTAATCCAAACATAACATTGTGCATCACATCATTAACCCATGATTAACCCTCATGAAATAACTAAATATAATACTAATCATAACTCTAATTGTAACCCTAACCCTAACTATAACGTACTCTTACTTTTTTTTGCATAAATCATAATGTTAAATATCCTATTAACCTGAACTCGTGCCCTATCGATAACCCTAACCCTACCACTAACTCTTACTCTAACCCTAAGTCATAACATAAAATGACCTACTAAACCTTAACTCTTACCTGATGTCAACTTATTATAACAATTTATAATTTTAAAATATATATATACTATTTTTTATTCAAACCCTAATACTAATCCAAACATAACAATGTGCATCACATCATTAACCCACGATTAACCCTCATGAAATAACTAAATATAATACTAATCATTACTCTAATCATAACCCTAACCCTAACTGAATTATACTCTTACTTTTTTGCATAAATCATAACGTTAAATATCCTATTAACCTGAACTCTCACCCTATCGATAACCCTAACCCTACCACTAACTCTTACTCGAACCCTAAGTCATAACATAACATGACCTACTAAATCCTAATCATAACTCTAATCATATAATATATATACTATTTTTTTTAACCCTATTTAACATACTAACCTTAACCAATATTTTAACCCTAATACTAATCCAAACTCAACATTGTGCATCTCATCATTAACCCACGATTAACCCTCACCATATTAGTAACCCTAATCCTATTGCCTTACCCTAATCTTAAACCTTAATGTTACACTAAATATGATAGTAATCATAATTGTAAACCTAACATCATATCCCTAACCACATAATTATTCTCACCCTATCCCTATCCCTTACCCTAATTACAACTCTTACATGAACCCTAACTCATAGGCTAAAATAATTCACTAACCCTAACTCTCACCCTATCCCTAACCCTAACCCTAACCCTAACTCTTACTCAAACCCTAACTCATACCGTAAAATATCTTACTAACCCTAACTCTCACCCTATCCCTAACCCTAACTATAACTCTTAACTGAACCCTAACTCATAATGTAAAATGTCCTACTAACCCTTACTAACCCTAACTCTTACCTAGTTTCAAATTATTTTAATAATTTATAATTTATAACTATATATATACTTTTTTTTATTTTACAACATTAAACCTAATTGTTGCCCTAACAATTGATTTTATTTTATTTATCTGCCATATACATAAACATTACAATTCCTAAAATGTCTACTATTTTGCGCTGCGACTGCCACTAGCTTATATATATATATATATATATATATATATATATATATATATATATATATATAATACGCCAAGAGTAATCCTTCTCGAGGCGCCTGCAATAAGCGCCTTAAAAAGATTACTCTCAGTGTATTATATATATATAAATATATATAAGCTAGTATTAGTCTTTTGAAAGATATTTCTTATCTTCTCTAAGATTTCATTTAAGATTCTAATTTTCATGCTTGTTCTATTTTGACAAGTGGAAAACACCTTACAAGTTGTCATAATGAATTTAGCACATTTGATAACAACTAAGAAACAATTATAAATTCTCAAATAATTAATTAAAAAAAGTAAAGTAGTAACATTTTCATTATAATCCAAATAATACTCGTTGTGAAAGAGGTACAGCCCAATGCCATCGCCAAAACCTTCCTCCGGAGTGATATGACAATGAAAGAGATATTTTATTTGGTGGGTTGAAACTTAGGCCGATTTATTTGGATACACGATGGAAATGGAAGGAAAATGCACATACCGAAGAAGTGTGACATCCCAAAAGAGTTATATGATATCGATTGAATGTTGAGTGAAAGGTAAATGAAACTACAATAAAGCTGTCAACTGATCAGTCACAGGCACTCTCGAATTAATATACATTGAATGAAAGGGGAATGAAAGAGTCTGCAAACAGGAAAATCACAATTTTCTCTGTCAAAGTTATTCAATACAAAATCACCTTTCATTAAGCTGAATTTGATTTCTGATGAGTTGGTCACATGATGGATTAAATAAAAGGCAAATGTACTATGCTAGAATACAAATACCGAATGGTGTGTGACAGTCTGACATAGTTATCAAATACATCAATTGCTCAGTCTGAAACAAAAAAAGAAAAGATCAGAAAGGAAACGTTCTGCAAATAGACAAAGCAATAAAATCACATTGTTAAAACAAGTCTCAAATTGTGTGAAGTACACTGCATCGATTCTTAAATATGGAAAAAGGAGTTTGGGCCATGCTTGCTGTGTGGTTTGTTTGTTTTAAGCGTAAAGAGTGTGGTTTGTTTTAACCCTAAAGATCGTACATGGTGTGAACACATGTTTAGAAATTGATGTGTTCAATCCATTGTAATTTATATATTTAATTTTTTAATTTTTATTATTTAATCATTATTATATTATGTGTTATTAGTGAATTTATTAGTACTTATCAGTAGGCTAAGTATTATTGCATCAGTTTTTAGTTTTTTAGTGTTAAGTAGTGATTAAATGAAACTCTTTTGCCAATTAGAATTTATTATCATTTGTATGTTTTCATAAATTTAAATTTTATAAAGTTTAAATGCAATATTTTTAAGTTTATAATTTATAAATATTATTTCTCTATCATTTGATTGGCTAAATTAAATGATGTCTTATACACGAAAATTTATAAACGATTTGAACTCCACCTTTCTAGCCATATTGCATTATTTTAGGCACAATTTCACGAAAATTTGTGTGTTATTTTAATGATATTTTTATTATCTTTATTATCATAAGATAAATCATATTTTATTTTTATATAATATAAATATTAAATATATTAATAATGTAAATAATAAATTTATACATTTAAATTATCCAAATATTATGTTTTAGTGATTTTATTTACTAAATAATTGAAATTAACATAAAAATTAAATAGAATTAATTATAATTTATAAATTATATTATTAAAATAATGATAATTAAAAATAATATTACTTATTACTACATCTAAAATTATATAAACTAATATAACTATTATCATATAGTTTTATAATCAATTAAAATATATTTAATAATTATAATACATTTATTAATATGAGAATTATATTTACATATAAATTAAAATTAATTATAAAACTAAAGGCTACTAGAATATTATTTTTAAGATTTTAATTATTATCATTCATATATAAAGATTTATGTATAGATAAAATTATAATTAATTTGGGCATTAATTTCTAAGAATTATTTAATACATATATAATTAAATAATGGTTTATAATATCTAAATTTAAAAAATAAAGTTGAAAGAAAAATCTAGAATACAAACAAGGTTGCAAAGCAACTAAGTTCCTACCAAAATTTTGGCGTAGTTAAAAAATACTAAATATGTAATGTTAATGCTAAATAAAGATACATGTTAGTATTTATCACAAATATAATTATTTGTCTTCAATTAAATTATTTAATATTTTATTCATTGTTACTTTTATTCATTGTTATTTTAATATTTTTTATTTATTTTTATTCATTGTTATTTTTACATTGTAATATTTGTATAAGTTTTTATAAATATGATTTTTAATTTAATATATATAATTAATTAATAAGTATAAATAATATTCATATATTACAAATAACTTGATATTAATAATTATTATTTTATTCTATTTAATTTTTTTAAAAGTTTACAAAGATAAAAATATATTAAAAAATTAAATACATTACAATGTGAATAATAAATTTCCATTTACACAAAGTGCAGAGATTTTATATTTTAAATATTATATTATTTTTTTATGTCATAAAATATGTATATTTTTTATAAATATATAATTACTATTATATAAAAATAATAGTTTATATAAAAAATATATGTAATGTAATATATAGTATTATAATATATATTATAAAATTTTTATCATAAATATTATAAATATCAAAAAAAAAATTATAGTACAAAAATTTATGAAATATAATAAGTAAAATGTAATAATTAACTTTTTCTAACAATTTAAGTAAAAAATTTGTATTTAAATTTTGATAAAGTTAAATTATTATAATAGTCTTTCATCATAGTTGTTAATAAATATTTGTGTTGGACAAATAATTTGACATGGTATCAAATGTTTGTGACATAAATTTTCCATAAATAATTTTATAAATTGAAAAAATTAAATATTGTACTTTAACAAATATTAAAATTTGACATAACAAAAAGAAATAATGAAATTTGATTGGCTGGAATTTACTAGTTTAATCACTAGTTAAAAATAGGTCGATGCCTATAGTTCTACAGCCTACGGCAGGAACTAATAACATTATAAGTACATTGTAATGTATACACTTATATTACAATATAGATTTTTAAAAAATTAAAAATTATTTTTTAATTTAGTTAAATAGTAAATTGATAGATTAATAAAATTTAAAGTTTAAATAGCATTTATATGTTTATTTTTTATTATATTATTTAGTAATTTTAATAAATAAATAGTATAAAAAATTTAGACAAAAATATTATGTCGATCATTTGTTAATTATATGTTTATTTTAATAATGCTATTATTTAACAATTATGAATGTATTCTTCAATTTATTTTATAATGATATCTTTAGTAATAACATTATAAGTGCATTTAATGTATACACTTATATTATAATTTAGCTTTAAAAGTATATATTTTAATATTTTTATTAATGAATCATATATTATTGATAAAAAAAATAATAAATCATACATTTAATTTTTTAAAATAATTCTTATTAATATTAATAATTATTATATTATGTAATTAGTTGATTTTAAGATATATTATATGAAAATTTTTAAAATTTAATAATCATTTATATAAGTAAGAGCACAAAATAAAAACATATAATTTTAAAAAAAAATATTAAAAAAATTAGTATTATTTATTCATATATATTTTAAAATTTATTAATAAATTATATAATTAAATCTTATAGAATTTATAATTTTATTTATTTTGATAATAAATGTGTTATAACATATATTTTAATTATGTGTTATTAAAAAAAATTATATTAATTTTAAAATAATTATATTTATTAAAAATATATAATTGTCTATTTATATATACTTTTAAAATTTAAATAATGTTTTGATTTGATAGAAAATAAACAATTGTTCTCTATTATTAAGTGCATAGGTATCACATTTAGTTGTGAAAATTATAAATAGAAGATTTGTTGTTATACTTTTAGAAAATATTGTGTTTAAATTTTTCAAATTTTTAACATCAACATTTTTATTAGTTCTATCTTCTTAATGTTCTAATTATATAAAAATATAATTAAATGTAACAAGTTTATTTATTTTTAAAATTCTTTCCTTAGTTCAAAATTTTACAAAATATATGAAAATATAATAATAAATTATTTTGTATAATACCTTCTAAAATTAATAAAAAATAAAAAATAAATAAAATTAAAAATTAAAACTAAAACAAATTAAATTAGACTGATGCATCTTATTAAAAACTGAAACACATATCTTACCAACGGAACACTCAGTTTTTTTAAGAATCTCTCTTAGTTTTTTTAAGAATCTCTCTTATAAATTATACCATGATCACGAGTATCAAATCAAAAAATGACCACCGGTGTCAAAATTTTCAAATTAAAAAATGTTTTAATTATCATTTAAGACTGCACGGCATTCTCTGTCATCAGCAATTGTACTGTCTGTGCATTTGGTACGATAATCATTCGTATAGAGATGCGATGCATCGTTGCCCAAAACCATCTTCGATTGCATTATAAATTTGACAGGATCACTGCTTTTCAGGCAAATTTTTCTAGGGTTTCTCAGTGAATTGCCTCGTAGTGTCCTTCACAGGCTGATTGTTTGCTACGTCAGGGATTTGTTGTACATGTAAATATTCAATGGTACGTTTAATAGGCTAAAATAGTAAAAAAACTGGAGATGCCAAAATAGCTGTTGTTGAAAACGGAGTAAATATTCAAATTTAAACAACGAACATTTTAGGGGGAGGACTGTTGCGCAACTTAATTTCGGGCTTCTCAAAAATCTACGTGAAAATTTCAAATCACTTTCATTTTTTTACAGTAGCTTACTTGGCAAGTCTCCTACTTATAACTAAGGTTTCAGAGCCACATCATCAAATATGATGCCTTTTTTGCCAAGGTGTCCAAACAGCCCAAAAAAAAAAGTGAGACCAACCATAGTGAATTAGGTATCTTAATAATTGTGCAGCTGATGTGGCATCACACTATTGGCTGCTTTTTAAAACAAAAGTTACATTTCATTCAATTATGGATAGTCATGATTAGCAAAAACAACTTTAACGTCACAACCATTGGTACAATATTGTCAAAAATATTGAATATTAAATCAACAACTATATGGATATTAAGTTAAGAACTACTATCACAACCATTGGAACGTGTTCAACTACAAGTAACATACACAATAAGAACCATCTTCTATCTCGTGGGGCCCGCCTACGACAGCATTGACAAGGACCTGAAACGGCTATCCATTTCCGGACCTGTGATGGGAAAAAAGTACGAGAAACTAATCAAAACTGGTTCAGCTTTATTTAACCGCAGATACTTGTGATCACTTGTAATAATCATGATTTGGATAGCTTTTTAGTGGGTTGCTTGCCTTTCTGCAAGAATTTGGTGGTACGATGTGTTAATGCAAACCAAATATGAGTTGGCTTTGTAAATACTCGCCGAATTAAAGAAGGAATACAACGAAAATTTGCTGAATGATGAAAAGGATCAATTAACTTCAGAAGTTGCAAGTGCTTCAAAGGCTACCATTACGGTGATTGACAATAGCTGTAAGTGTTTTTACATTTTTTCACACCTAAAACAGAGATGGAAGTAGCTTGTAAGTTTAGATCTTCAAATTATATATTGGTGAATGCCAAGCCCTTCCACTAAATCTCTGATAATTAAAGCGTTTCGGTGCAGCGATGCATCTCAGTGTTCTTTAAATGCTGAGACCGCCAATTGTTTTTGTTTTTCTGGAAGAAGCCAAAGAAATTTTGGAACCTCAAGTGCTGCCTTCTCCTCAACCTCTGTACAACCTCTGATTTTGGATCAATACCAGTTATCACCCAGTTTGCAGGCATGTCATGAGCTGGAGAGATGGTATGTATGCACGCTCTCGGATTAATACCTTAATCTGTTAATATTTGCAGCAAATATTTGAGAGATTTGTTGAAATTTGAAGAAATATATTCTGCGCGGTTAAATATTTGAGAAAATTTGGAGTTTGTCAATATTTTGATAATATTTACAGTTTATTTGAGAAAATTTGGAGTTTGTCAATATTTGATAATATTTACAGTTTACTTTTAATATATGGATAAATATGCTCTCTGTGAGGCAATATTTGCAGGCATTTCCCCTTTATTTGCACAAATTTGTAGATATCTCCTCGTTGATGTCAAAATTGGTCTTCAACTTACAATTATTTTGACCCGATTTAATATTTGGCATTATATTTACCCTTATTTGCTATCGATCTGGTTTCATTTTCTGTTAACATGCAAATTTCATGTATTATGACTATGATCTGCCAATACTGGCGTGAATGTGTGTTTTGGCTGAAGCTGCAAGTTGTGTTTTGATCGGTCAGGCATCAAATTGGATGTATGTGGCGTCGATTTGCATTTGACAACATAGATTGCTTTTTTGTGACATCAACTGACTCTCTTCTGGCATTGAAATGTCATATCTGGCCAAAATTTACACATCACCTGTGATTTCTTTTCATCGATTTAACTTTAGTCAGCAGATTTATGTTGAGACTTTCACTACTACAAGATAGGGTATTTTAAGACGATTTTTTGAGACAAAAATTCATTATCGTCTTAAATAGTCTTTTCTTTTATTTTCTATTTATCTTAGTAATCTCTATTTCGATTTTTCGTCTATGAAGAGACATAGAGTGATGAGTTTAAAAAAATCAAGTAAAATTAATTTTGGCGGACAAAAAAATGGCGGTGCAGGAAAGAGCCAAGTGGGGGGATATTGCAGACGCGACGGAGGGTCTTCTACGGCAAGAGAGGCAGAGCATATTCCATAATGGGTTAGGCAAAAGGTATCCTCAAAAGAAGATTTGGGAGTCACAGTGTTTCTACGGTCTGAAGGCGTTCCTGATAAGGGTTTATTGTCTTCTAATAAGTTCTAGTGCCCTATTCCTTTCATTGATACAGATGTGGATCCTTTGTGAAAGCAAGCTCAAGATCTTCATTCGTATCCAGTCTTCATTCAGGTTAGTGTGGAAAACCTGTCTCTCTCTAAACTAGACAAGCAGATTCAGTTCAAATACTATGATACTCTGTATTGTCAAGCTATTTTCTCTTCTATGCTTGTTATTATTTTCGATTCTAAAGATGCTAGAGAAAATGCTTTAAAAAATTTGTTTCTTTGAATTAAAAAAATCTGTTACTGGTCCATCTATGGAAGCTGCATTTTTAGGCGATGCCAGATTTGTCCCCTCTTCAACCTATTTGGTTTGTCCTTCCTAATTTATCATTACAATTTTTTTTTGACTTTGATACCTTGCAAAATATTGGGGGATCTTTAGGTTTTTTTTTAATATAGATTCTTTAATTGAAAAAATGTTGACCATATAAATCTATATAATCTATATTCTTAGGGATCCCAAAGTAATAGCTCCTAGATCCCTTAACTGAAGTCTTGGATGTTTTTTTTCTTAAAAGGCTGAAATGCTATTTCAAATGTGGATATTTCCTCTGTTAAATTCTGTAATGTCTCCAAATAATTTATCATTATCATTTGGACTAAAAAGTAAAGAATAAATAACGAATTAAGAATCTTCGGCTATTCCAACCCATATTACAAGACTGATCATATTATTACTTCATGTTTTGATAAGGAAGAAGACATTGGAGGCAAACCAAAGTGCTTAGAGACCATTAATAGACTCCCTCAAAGTTTACAAACTCGCCTTTAACCTGTCTCAAGCTCAAGCTCTCAAGGTTAAAGAGGGGGCTAGTCCCTACCCTATCTTGGGAGCTATCCTATTGGATTTAGACTGACCCTCTTTGGTGGCCTCTGCCTTCCATTCTCAAAATCAATTTATATTATGTTAGAATCTCATTAATATATTTCAGATTTAATTCTTCTTAATATATGCTCACATGTATCTATATATATAATTCACACACTTATATCTCTTATATATATAGTTTATACACAACATAACTTTATCTGATTTCACTGTTATTCATATATAAATATTCAATTATACTTTTATCAATATATATATATATGACCTCACTATTATATACATATATATTGATTATACTTATTTATATATATATATATGATATAAATATTTATTATAACATTTAATCTTTTGTCATATATATATATATATATATATACATATAATACCATTATTTGCTGTCATACTATACTTAGAGCATAGTAAATAATTTATTTTCTAATTCTTCGTTCAAGAGTATCCATTTCCTTACACTTTCTTTCAACTTATTTACTAGTGTATAATATGGTCACTGCACTAGCACTTAGTTTGTTGATGCAGCATAGTACAAGAGTCTTCAACGGTTATGACTAATTGCAGGAAGACCAGTCTTACTACCGTTGGTATTATTTCCAGTACTGTATAAATACACTGCCTCCCATTCCTCCATGCCTCCTTGGATGTTGTTGTTTATGTGTTTATATGTCCCACCCCATAGGTCAAAAGACACGTATCTCTTGTCAATCGCATCTCCTTATTTCTCTAATCGCACTTCTTCCCCAAAAACATGCCTTTTTGCTAATCTGATCATATTTTTTAATGATCAAATCCTAGTTAATGCCTCCACTACTTTCTAATTTATTCTTAATGAGTCGGCCCTCATTAGCTCTTTGTCTTAATGGTAATTATTGTCTGTAGTTGCTTGCACGGGATGATTGTTGTCGGTTTCTAGTGTTGTATGAACCAAAGTAATGAGAATCAGAATCGATAAGGTCGAATCAAATTGCGAATCGGTGGTGAATCGTTAGTGAATTGGCTACGAATCGGCAAAGTGAAAAAACCCTTAAAATTTAGAGATTTTAATGATTTAAAACTTATTTCATGCACCATTTATTGAATATGACTTAATAAGCACCCTATAACTCTCCATCACATACATCACATGTAAAATGTAAATTGTAGCTAAAGTAAATAGAAATCATAGGATCGTAATGAGTCAAATCATAGAATGTATGTAAGATAAAGATCCATAAGACATCAAATCATAAATGTATGTAAGATGAAGATCCACGAAACATATGTCTATCAGTATTGTAAGATTCATAAAACTAAATCGTTTCATAGT
The DNA here is from genome assembly GCA_027943335.1 of Chamaecyparis obtusa. NCBI lineage: Eukaryota > Viridiplantae > Streptophyta > Pinopsida > Cupressales > Cupressaceae > Chamaecyparis > Chamaecyparis obtusa. The sequence continues at coordinate 533,905 of BSBK01008681.1, read as the reverse complement.
ATGAATCTATGATGCTTGATCATTGATCAATGCCAAGTGTCAAAGTCTTCATAACTAGATCTTAGGTAGTCTTTGTTGATGGCTTGTTTCAAGTCCCTAGGTCCGGCAAATGAGGTTTGAATGATTTTGGCCTGTTGGGAAGTCATGTCTGTCTAGGATTTGGGCGAGAGCTAAGCTAAGTTTGTCATAGAGATGGGGCCAAAACCAAGTGATTTGTGATAAAACGAGTTAAAACCCTTTGAGAATCCTTTTGCTAGCTTCAGTTTGACCTTAGAAAGCCATGATGGATTGTGGGAGGTAACCCTGCTAAAGGCTTGTTGAATCACGAAATTTGGTTGAGTCTGGAATTTTCGAAATCCAGAATCTGCATCTTAATTCCTATGAAGCTGGAACCTATCTCAAACATTGTGAAGTATATATATTTTATAATTTATACAAATATAACTTAAAGTATAAGAAATTAAATAAATCAAACTTATACTTTAATGTTATATTTGTATAAACTTACAAGTATAACTAAGGCAAACGACCAAACAAATAATAAAAAAGTATTGAGTTTTTTGTTTTTTTTTAAGTTAAACTTTTATGCTGTTGCGGTCGATTCAAGAAGTCAAAAATCGGCGATTTTTGCCTGAATCGCCCATGAATTGCGATTCATGTGATTTAGACGATTTTTGGGATTTGAATCGGCCGATTCCGATTCTGACTTAGAAAAAATCGAGAGGGATGAGTCGGATCGCTTGAATCGCGGCGATTCTCGTTACTCTGGTATCAACATAATAATATTATTAATATTATAGTATTATTAATATATGAAGATTACTATTATAATATTATTAATTAGATGTAAAAATCAATATTATAACATTATTAATTTAAAATTATAATATTATTAATTATGGACTGGATTAATTACTAGTATTATATTGATTAATATAAATATTTATTTATAATATTGACTAAATTTATATTCACAACGATGCATATTTTGAGTAGATTATATATATGAATTAAATACATTTATATTGTACATCTATCAATTACGGCTCATGACAAACCCTCTTCGGTTGGAACTAATCAAATGGATCTCTGTCAAAGCCAGAATAATAAGGATGTTTTAAAGGCTACGATTCTTAATAAAAATGGGGCTTCAACATTTCCTTCACTTCATGCTAAAATGACTAAGTCTAATTTATTTGGGGCTACGGTTGAATGCTTTGAATAATAATTTGCTGCTGGAAAATGTGAACCGACCTTATGATTCTTTGTCTATTCATAGTTAATTTTTTGGGAATCCTCAGATTTCAAAATTCCTCTACGTCATTTGAACCCTGAGGACTCAAAACAAACTGGATTCAGGTTTTAGATTTTGAGTAGAATTTTCTTAGTAAACAGTCTGGATTGGTGGACATATTAATAGGTATAGTGTTTTTGTTAATTTTTGTATTGATATTAATTTCTCTAAATCAATCTTAATCATTGATTTTATTTCATTGAGACAAAAAATCATTAATATTTTGACACGATTTTTGTCCCTTTCCCAACTCCTCAGATATGTTGGTTTATGATGCCTCTTTGTCCCACTCTACTGGCACATCATGTCAGTGCTCACACGGCGTTTCTTTTAGCGTAATGCTTACACTACAGACTGGCTTCTTTTGTCTCAGTGATAAACATAACTAATCATTGATATCAGTGTTAAACATTGATATTAGTATCTCTATATCATTCTCTTTCCTAGATTGTTTAAACGATAATTGTGCTTATGCAGCTAATGCTGTCCACTTCAATTAGGATAGTAACTTATAAGAGTGCATTTTTTCTTTCCTCTTTAGGTGGTGCAAGCGACATGGATATAGTAGGATTGTAAGATTAATTTTTTAATTAATTTTAATGGCCCACATGAAGAGGCATATGTGATAGGCAGTTACGGTTATTTAAAAAGGTATTTTATATTTTTCGTATATTATATTGCTTAATTAGAAGAGTAGTTTTCAAGACTCCTGCTTTGATGGACAAGTGGAGTATAACTGTTTTGGGAAAACCGGTCCTCTCTCCACCTATAAATGATCTTTAATTTATCCGTAAAGAGGTAAGAGAGAGAAACCGTTTTTCATCTCATTCAAGCATCAGAAGTAATTCTGGTTTTATTTCATCCAAGTGTCTGGGCACTTCCAGATTTCTGCACTAATAGATCCAGATAAGTAATGTATTTCAGATTATTTAATTTACGCATTATGATATATATATGTGAAGATCATGATAGTTCTAGATCTTGAGATTATAGCAGATGTAAATTACATAACAGTAATTTAATATTTTATTTACATGTGGTATCAGAGCATAGTTAAGAACTTTCATGTTTTTCCATTATGTTTAATAATGTTTTGTCTGTTTTACCTGATCAAATTTATTTTCCATTATGTTTAATAATATTTTATGTGTTTTATCAGATCAAAATTTATTTTGTGTGCTATAAACACAAAATCATGATCTGGTATAATATATGATTGCCGCATAATAAATTTTTTGTATTGATTAATTTTATTTATTGATTTAATGTATATGCAAAGTCATTATATTAATTTGAGAACTATATTATGATAGGGCTCGGTAACCACCAGGTCCAACCAGAATGATATGTAGATATCAAGTTAAATTATTGAAGTTTAATATTTTTCTTTTCCCAGTGTTAAAAAATAAATAATGACTTTGCAAATCGCAATTATTTAATCACTACAATATTAGGTTGGCCCAAAGGTGCACCATTTTTTTAGAGATTAATTAATTGGAATAGGATGGTTGGTAAATATTCATGATTAAAGGTAAGTAGGATACCCAAAGGTAACAAACTTACTTAGTTGTGAATATTTTATCAATTAGTCCTATTAGGTGAAAGGGAATCACCCTAATTGTTAATAGTTTACCATAAGATTAGCCCAAAGGTAGATCGCGGTAATACTATTTATTATTGAACCATGTGTTTTTATATTGGTTATTTATTTATAACTTTTAATATTAATGTTGTGAACATGAATTTATGTTTGCAGTGTCAGTTTCTGTTTCACTACATTCACATGTCTCTTCTGTTCCGATCTTGAATGGAATGAATTTCTCAGATTGGAAAGAACAGGTTCAGTTTCACCTCGGTGTTCTGGATCTTGATACAGCTCTTGAAATTGAGAAACCAGCTGCTATTACTAATAAAAGCAATACAGAAGAAAAAACTATATTCCAAGCATGGGAAAGATCGAATAGACTGAGCCTTAAGTTTATGCGGATGACTGTAGCAAACAACATCAAGTCAACTCTTCCTGAAACTGACAATGCTAAAGAATTTTTGAAATCTGTGGGAGAGCGTTTCTGAACTGCTGAGAAGTCCCTTGTTGGAACGCTGATGGCTAAGCTTACCACCATGAAGTTTGATGGTACGCGTGGAATACATGACCATGTCCTTGAAATGACAAATTTGGCTGCTCAATTAAAGACGCTTGAGATGAAGGTGGATGAGTTCTTTCTAGTGCAGTTTATTTTGAACTCCTTGCCTCAGTATGGGCTATTTCAGATTCACTATAACACTATTAAGGATAAGTGGAATGTGAATGAGTTGGCCAGTATGCTCAGTCAAGAAGAGGTAAGACTTAAGCAACATGGACAACATTCAGTTCATCTCACAACTCAAGGAGCCGAAAGGAAGGGGAAAAAGCCCAGAAAGGGCATGAAGAAAGTACCATCTATGGCGTATGAGCCTAATCGTGGTTCTACGGCTTATAAGAAGGAAAAGAATAATGATAAGTGTCACTTCTGTAAAAATTCGGGACACTATCAGAAAGACTGTCAAAAACGTAAGGAATGGTTCGAAAAGAAAGGTATGAATTTAATTTTTGTTTTTTTCGAATCAAACCTAACTGAAGTTCCTTCTAATACTTGGTGGATTGACTCTAGGGCTACTACTCATGTTTCAACTATGATGCAGGGATTCCTTACAACCCAGACCATAAATCCAAATGAAAATTTTCTGTTCATGAGAAATCGGGTTAAAGCTCCAGTTGAAGTCATTGGGACTTATCGTTTATTTCTAGATTCTGGTTATCATTTGGATCTGTTTCAGACCCTTTATGTTCCTTCTATTTCCAGGAATTTAATTTCCTTATCTAAACTTGATGTTGATGGTTACTCTTTTAAATTTGGGAATAAAAATTTCAGTCTGTTTAAGAGTACCTCTTTTGTTGGTTTGGGTATTCTTTGTGATGGTTTGTACAAATTAAAACTTGATAATCAATTTGCTAAAACTATTCTTATCCTGCATCATAATATTGGTACTAAACATAGTCTCACGAATGAAAATTCCTCATACTTGTGGCATAAAAGGCTGGGACATATTTCCAGAGAACGGTTACTGAGATTAGTAAAAGATGGGATTCTCTTGAACCTAGATTTTTCTGATTTTGGGATATGTGTGGATTGTATTAAGGGAAAACAAACCAAACACACCAAGAAAGGTGCCACAAGAAGTACAAACCATCTTGAGATTATCCATACAGACATTTGTGGGCCTTTTGACAATCCGTCTTTTGGTAGAGAGAAGTATTTTATCACTTTTATAGATGATTTCTCCGGTTATAGTTATGTCTATTTGCTGCATGAAAAATCTCAATCAGTGGATGCCCTTGAGGTGTACATTACTGAGGTTGAAAGACAATTAGATAGAAAGGTGAAAATCATCCGATTTGATAGAGTTGGTGAATATTATGGAAAGTATGATGAAACAGGGCAGTGCCCTGGCCCATTTGCTAAATTCCTTGAAAAACATGGCATATATGCACAGTATACTATGCCTAGAACGCCATAGCAGAATGGTGTAGCTGAAAGGCGTAATCGTACCGTAATGGATATGGTTAGGAGTATGTTAAGTAATTCCAAATTACCCATGTCATTGTGGATGCACGATCTTAAGACCGCTGTATACTTATTAAATCGGGTTCCTAGTAAGTCAGTTCCAAAGACCCCTTTCGAATTGTGGACAGAAAGGAAACCGAGTTTAAGACACCTGCATGTTTGGGGTTGTCCAGTGGAGGTTAGAGTGTATAATCCGCATGAAAAGAAATTGGATTTTAGAACAGTCAGTGGTTACTTTATTGGTTACCCTGAAAAATCCAAAGGGTATAGGTTTTACTGTCCTGATCACAGTACGAGAATTATAGAGACCGGTAATGCCAGATCCATTGAAAGTGGTGAAGTTAGTGGAAGTGACAAATCACAAAGTGTGGTTATCCAAGAAGTTAGGGTACAAGCCCCGATACCTATGGCTTCAAAAGAAATTGTTGTTCCTGTCGTTGTTGAACAACCTGACAACATTGAACAACAAATTAATGAACCACCACTCTATAATGAGACTGTCATCCACGAACCAATAGTAGAAGAACCATCAATGGTAGAAGAACCACCAGTAGTAGCATTAAGAAGATCTCAAAGGGAAAGGAGGTCTGGTATTTTTTATGATTATGTGGTTTATCTACAAGAATCTGGGACATGTAAGGATCCAGTTTCATTTTCACAAGCCATAGAAAGTAATGATTCTGCTAAATGGATTGCTGCCATGAATGATAAATTGAATTCAATGGACCAGAATGAAGTTTGGGATCTTGTTGAATTTCCCGAAGGATACAAGAAAGTTGGTTGTAAATGGGTCTTTAAGACCAAAAGTGACTATAAGGGCAATATTGAACGACATAAAGCTAGACTTGTGGCCAAAGGTTTCACTCAGAAAGGAGGCATAGATTATAAAGAGACTTTCTCTCCTGTATCCAAGAAAGACTCACTTAGAATCATCATGGCATTGGTGGCTCATTATGATTTGGAGTTACACCAAATGGATGTGAAAACTGCATTTTTGAATGGGAGTTTAGAGGAAGAAGTCTATATGGATCAACCTGAAGGTTTCTCCATTAAAGGAAAAGAACACCTGACTTGCAAACTTAAGAAATCAATATACGGACTTAAACAAGCTTCCCGACAATGGTATCTTAAGTTCCATAATACTATTACTTCCTTTGGATTTAAGGAAAACATTGTTGATCGGTGTATATATCTGAAGGTTAGTGGGAGTAAGTTTATATTTCTGATTTTGTATGTTGATGATATATTGCTTGCCACAAGTGATTTTGGTTTATTGTACAAAACCAAGAAGTTTCTCTCTATGAATTTTGAAATGAAAGATATGGGTGAGGCATCTTATGCGATAGGAATTGAAATATTCCTGGATCAATCACGTGGATTGTTAGGATTGTCTCAGAAGGCCTATATCAAAAAAGTTCTAGAGAGATTCGGAATGGAGAAATATTCAGCTGGTGTTGCCCCTATTTAGAAAGGGGATAAATTCAGCCTTATGCAATGTCCGCAGAATGAATGGGAATGAAAACAGATGGAAGGGATTCCTTATGCTTCTGTCGTAGGAAGTCTAATGTATGCACAAACTTGCACCAGGCCAGACATCAGTTTTGTAGTTGGTATGTTGGGAAGATATCAAATTAACCCAGGATTGGATCACTGGAAGGCTGCAAAGAAAGTGATGAGGTACTTGCAAGGAACAAAGGATTACATGCTCACATTTAGGAGAACTGATAATCTAGAGGTGATTGGTTACTCAGACTCAGATTTTGCTGGATGTGTTGATAGCAGAAAGTCCACTTTTGGTTATTTATTTCTATAGCTGGAGGAGCAATATCATGGAAAAGTGTGAAGCAAACTATCATTGCTTCATCCACTATGGAATCTGAATTTGTGGCATGCTTTGAAGCCACGGTTCATGGATTGTGGTTGCGGAATTTTATCTCAGGACTTGGGGTTGTTGACTCTATTGCCAAGCCACTGAGAATTTATTGTGACAACTTCGCAGCTGTATTTTTCTCTTTAAGAATGACAAGTATTCTAATGGTGCAAAACACATGGAATTGAAATACTTTGCTGTTAGGGATGAAGTTCAGAAACAATGAGTGTCAATTGAACATATAAGCACACTGCTTATGGTTGCAGATCCTTTGACAAAAGGATTACCACCAAAAATATTTAAGGAACATGTCAATAGAATGGGTATTGAACGTAGCACATAACAAATGTTACTCTTATTGAATGGATTGCATTATGTTATTGCCACTTTGAGATCTTTATAAAGGTGTTTCTGATTAATAATTCTTGTTTTTTAAATGTGTACGTACATGTATGATGACAAGAGTAGTCTCTTCTCTAACAAGAGACATTGTTGTTGGACCTTATGAATACACTTCTTATTTATAGACTAAATTAAACAGGTTACTAGCGTTGTGGTACATGGAAGGGACTATGTTGCTTTATTAACATGGAACCGCCATGACTCGCATTAGTGGGTTGTTTAATTATAGTATTATGATGATCAACTGAAAGTTAAGATGGATATGATTTATAGCGCACCTAATGATTACCTTATCAAAATCTAACATTAAGTTATCATATGTACCAAGTGGGAGAATGTAAGATTAATTTTTTAATTAATTCTAATGGCCCACATGAAGAGGCACACGTGATAGGCAGTTACGGTTGTTTAAAAAGGTATCTCATATCTTTTGTATATTTTATTGATTAATTAGAAGAGTAGTTTTCAAGACTCCTGCTTTGATGGACAAGTGGAGTATAACTGTTTTGGGAAAACCGGTCCTCTCTCTTACCTATAAATGATCTTTTAGAATACCATCATATCAAGGTCTGAAAAGAATTTATCCATAAAGAGGTAAGAGAGAGAAACCGTTTTTCATCTCATTCAAGCATCAGAAGTAATTCTGGTTTTATTTCATCCAAGTGTCTGGAAGTAATTAAAGTTTGCTGCACAAACCACTTCCAGATTTCTGCACTAATGGATCCAGGTAAGTAATGTATTTCAGATTATTTAATTTCCGCATTATAATATATATATGTGAAGATCATGATAGTTCTAGATCTTGAGATTATAGCAGATGTAAATTACATAACAATAATTTAATATTTTATTTACAAGGTCTTCCAACTATCCACTTCAATTAGTATAGTAACTTATAAGACTACATTTTTCTTTCCCTCTTTAAGTGGTGCAAGCAATGTGAACACAATAGGACTTCCCCCGCAGTGATCCAACCATGTATACTGGATTAACCGGAACTAATTTTTTTTTTCAAATCATACTAGCTGACAGGTAATATGGAGGATATAGCATTAAATAGTGAATTAATTGATGCTTGTGTTATAGCGGAAAGGAATTTTGAGACAGTGAGTAATGATGATAACTTAACTAAGATTTTGCTAGTCAAGGAAATACTTTATTATTTGTCTTGGTTCATTGAATTTGTTAGTTTAATATCTCTTTTGTTGGTACTGATTTGGAATTGTTATGTTGTAGAAATGTGACCTAATTACGGTCTTTGTAAAAGCCCACTTTAATGTGAAATTGCTATGAAATTACTTTATCATAAAGTCTATATTTGAACTTTCTTTCTTTGGTCCACTGAAGGAAACTACATTGAAACTTCACATTCTATATGGCAGATTCTTATATTGTTGCCCTGTCAACCATGAAGTCTGTGAATTGTTTAACGACTTTTTGTTGTTATTGTTATGATGAGCGAGTAGCCGGTTTTTCTCATACAGAAAATGTTGTTGCAAAGCCATATGCATTGCAGAGTTGTTCTTCTCTTTCTAATTTGTCTTTGTTTGGTGGGATTTACTGTTGCAAAATGTGTTCCTGAAAGATGTGGTTCGATCAATGTGAGTTACCCATTTTGGATTAATAATTCTCATTATGGATACCCTGGCTTTCAAATCACATGTAAGAAGGATTCTATGGGGATGCATTCTCCATATCTTTCTGCCTTTCTAAGCAATTACAGTGATTATTATGGTCTGTATTTCAAGATCATGGAGATGAATTATATAGGTCACGTCGTTATAAATTCTTATTTTATCTATGCCTATGCGTGTGATCCAAGCTCTGAGGTGAGAAACTACTTTCAGCTACCTCTAGATGAGACATTCACTCTTTCAAACTCCAATAGGTTGGTGGTTATCGGCTGCGAATCAGTTGGCACCTATAGTTATGGGGATATGGTCTGGCCAGATGTGTTTCAGTCTGTGACCTTCATAATAATCAACCATACTATCCCTTTGGCTGTTGTGAAATTAATCTCCCAGATAATTGGTCGTTGATTAATTTTCAGTCAGTGTTATTCGTTTGTCCAACGATACCAACACCAAAGTCTGTGGTTTCTCAACCATAATGGACCCCTCCATCTTCATTGTGGTCGACAATAGAACAATCCTTAACTAATTTGATTTGCATTAACAGTGCTTCCATTGAAATAGCGTTGTTATGACATGTCTTGGTCTTTCCAACAGACAAAACATTGCTACTTTTCTTTCATAGCTTGTCACTGTGCCAAACTTATATGATGATCATAGCTTCATGACATCATATATCACTATTTTGTAATATTCCTTCACAGTATTTTCCAGACCTTGGATCTTTCATCGTGTCTTAATATTGTTGATATCTTTATTGTTTTTGTGACTTGCCGTTGTCAATGATATGAATATCCTCTATTACTGTCATATTTATTTTTGTTGTTACAGTTTCCTCTGTGGCTTTCTGTTAGAAGCTGCTTTTCTGTGCTTAGTGGCCTTCATTAGTGAATCCCTTTTTCTAAGAGCGGTGACTTTCTTTTCTTTATTTATCTTCAGTGACCAATTCTAACTTCTCTCATACCACATTGGCATGTGAAGACTCTTCCTCGTTGCTGACCTGACAGGCTCTCTGGACTATGTTTGGTGATGTTGATACAATTTGTTCACTAACCCACTTGTGTTCTCTAGCCCATTCCTTATTAATGTTAATCATCACAAAAGTACCATACATAAAACACTTTTTCGCAAGTCTGAAATATGTTTTAGATCTGTATTCACTTACATGCATCTTTTACATGACTATGTTCTTTGGCATTGTTTGTATCGTTGTCTCTAACTTTGATAGTTGTTCTTCATTGTTCATTGCACTATGTGCTATGATATCTGTGTTCACTGCTCTCTGGGTTGCATCTTCCATGATAGCTCACTCGATAATTCATCATGTGATTGTTCCTTTCATAGTGCCCCCTGCTCTGATTTTAGGTTTCACTGTTCTGTGCATTTCATGCTTTGTCTTTACATTATAAATCACTGATCTCATTCTGCTGATCACTGCTTCTAACACATTTAGTGTTTTTATTCACCGATTTTCAATGTTATTGCTTCCAATTGACCTTTGACATTGCTATTATTTCATTTGTATCATCAATTTTTGCATCTGTCAAGCATACGTTTTAGTGTTATTCATTCACATACCAGCTTTCCTCCTGTCCCTTGTATCATCCCTTATCTATTCTTGCTTGCTTCCAAACGTGTTTATGATTTCTCAAAGATGACTGCTATTCAATCATTACTGTCCCTTTAGGACTGTCTCTCTACATTTATTGTCTTTATAGCTGTAGCATTTCTTTGTTCTCTGCTGTGTGATCTTCGTGACATGTCCGCATCTCTGGTCCATGCCATGTCCTTCGCTTTTAATGTGTATTTGATATCACTGTCTTTTGATTTCATAGCTCTTCACTGATTTTGATCCATGGTTTATTGTCTTTGATATTCTTCAACAGTTATTGTTTTTTAAGTTCATTTTAATCACTGTTTTGATACCCTCTATTATTGTCATTAATCGGCAACATATCTTCTCTATATTTTCAACATGTTATCACACTTTTTATGCTCATTTCATCAAAGTCCTTTATCATTATAAATCACTATCCTAAGCAAATCATTGAATATCAATGCGTTTTGCATTAATGTCACTATCATCTTCTTTCTTGATGTCATTATTTGATGATTGCCATATGTTCTAATTCAAAACCATCCTCTATAGGGACCTAATGTTGTTAGCTCTAGTGAATGAAAAAAAATCCCTTGGCTTTGAATGGCATAAGTCTTTGGAGATTCAAACATATCAACAAAATCCCTTATTTTTCAAAAAGACTGCTTTGTACAGGCTTGAAAGGCCTACCTTTCAATGTGCATTTTGACTGAGACCCTTTGATTTTCTTCATTATGTCTACTGTTTCAAAGGGCAAATCATTGGATATCAATGTTTGTTTGTTTTTATTTTTCTTATTTCTTCCTGCTGTTTACTTCGTGAAAGTGATGTTCATTCCATTGAACTGTTTGTTCCTTCATCATGCACTTGATGCTTATCTCAAGAAAACCTTGTTTCTTCATCTAGTATCCGCTATTTTACATGAAAAACCTGATGTTCTTTTGATATTAACAACAATAAACTCTCTGGAATATATTGCTCTTTGAATCAAACATGCCTTTCACAGCTAAAAAGTGCTTGTAAACTCCTGGAAACTCATTTGTAAACTGTTCTCATTAATGGATCTGCTCTTTTTTTCATGAAAGCAACTGTCTCTCCATTTGGACTTCTATTCCTTAATTTGAACCCTTCAAAAATGTTGTTCCTTACCTTTAGATTGTTGTTCTTGCTTCCTCACTCATAAGGTAGGGGCATTTTTTCTTTTTCTTTTTCACCGTAAGTCACACCATTCTAACCAACAGTTACCCTCCTTTGGGTTAAATCAAACAAAATATTTTGACTTTCCTTGCCCTCCATTATCTTCGTAACATGATTTTGGAAATTAATATAATATGGTATTTAAGAAAACCTTATTTTTGCCCAATTCTGACACGGTGACTCTTTTTTAAATAAAATTAAAACTGTCTCATGCTGAAAAACTTATTAACATTGCCCGAAAATGATTTTACCGTTCAGGACAAATTTGCTTTAGGTGTTTGGTTTAATTTGTTGGCTATGCCGGAAAATAAATTTATGCTTGCTCAAAATCTCGTACGCGAGATATCTGTTCAATCAGCTAACAGTCAAAATGTCCAAGCTTTATTTAATGGCTATTATAAATGTTTCGTCATCCCAGAGTTCACAGGCTTTGCAGTTTTCGTTGAATTTTTCTTGTTTAATTATTGAAATGATTTCAATTTGTTTAATTCGTTTTCGGGTCTGTAATATGGATACATTGCGGCATATTGAAAATAAAAATAAAACTATATTATGATGTAATAACAATTGATTAGTTTAAAGATATGTTAGAGTCAGTTGCATATGTATACAATAGCTGGAAACTAATCTACTGTAACTTTCTTTTTTTAATTTTAAAAAAAATGGACAAAAAAAGCATACTAACTTAAGCAAGGCTGACAAAGTTTGATTTATTCATCCAGAATGGAGCTCTTACCAAAATTACACTGCCTCATTTAAATGCTTAGGCTAATCTTTTTGAACAATCAGTTCCAGTAAATGTTAATAAAAGATTTAGTCACCGTTCTTAGATGCACCGCCCCCAACTGATTCTCTAAGCTTTAGAAAACTAACTGTATTTAGTTTAACTGTCACAAACAAATTATAAGATATTGGTGCTTTTGCTGAGCTTTGTTTGGATCATAGTGATTCATGATGGTGACTTGTTTTAAGTGTTTGGTTCTCCGAATGTCTTTGAAAGTGTTCTCTATTTTTATTCGTTGTTATAGTAGTGAAATCTATAATAGTTTTCTTATTTGATAATAAATTATAAAATATAAAAACATAACATAGCTGACATCATTTGATGGCATGGCATTGTATTAATAAAAATATACGCAATTGCTTAAGGTCCATAACAAATAAAACACCCTTCCAACTTAAAGCTGATATATACAATTAGTCCCTAAGAATACTAGAAGTATTAATCTATGGACTTACATGGGAATTCCTATGTAGACTGACCATCAACCATTGGTGATTGAGTCATACTGGTTTCTCTTTTGCTCTGCTCTTATAAGGGGCTTCACATCCTTTTATCATTCTATGTGTGGAATTCCTTTTAAGTGTGCCTTTACATTTGATCTCTCAATTCGGGTTATTTTCATTTTCCCCTTACAATTACTATTTTTGCATTATGACAACATAACCCTAAATTGAATTAGGTTGTATTTTATTCAGAGGTAGTATTCTTGAAGAATTTCAAGGCTTAGTCAACCTACGTGTTCTCCATTTGTGAAATAACAGTTTGCGTGGAAGCATTCTGAAGTTTCTCGGGAATTTAACGTCTCTCCGCATTATTATCCTTTCACATAACAATTTTATTGGTACAGTTCCTTCAGTTTTGGGATTTGATAAAAAAATATGTTATATTTTTACTTTGAGGAGTCTTACTAACCGAGAACATCCTTTTCTAGCTAATTGCTTTATATTGATTGTTATTTCCTCGCGACATCATGACAGGTGGCATTCCAAAAGAATTAGGGAGCCTGCATAGGTTGCAAGAACTCTTTTTGAATCACAATAATCTGGGTGGAGTCCTTTCTCAAGAGTTATGTGGTGCAGTTAGACTATTGGATCTTTACTTAATTGGTATGGTTCCTTCTGTTTTGGGATTTGATAAAAAATATGTTGCATTTTTACTTTTGAGGCATTTCACTAACCGACAACATCCTTGTCTAGGTAATTGCTTTATACTGATTGCTATTTCCTCACAATTTCATGACAGGTGAAATTTCAAAAGAATTCAGGAACCTGCAGAGCTTGAGTAACCTCGTTTTGTATGGCAATAATCTGGGTGGAGTCATGCCCCAAGAGTTAGGGAGCATGCATGAATTATTGTCTCTTGACGTTTCAGATAACTTATTAATAGGTGTCATTCCAGATTTGAGCAATTGCCTCAAATTGTTCCTAGCTAATTTTTTTTACAACTTATTGAGTGGAAAAATTCCAAGTATATTGGCTAGCCACCCAGCTTTACAAGTTCTAGTGCTATCCAGCAACAAATTGTATGGAGATTTATTTTTAAACTTCTCTTCTTCATTTGCATTTATTTCATTTGCTTCAAATGGTTTTTTTGGAAGAATTCCTCTTTCTTTGGCAAATTGTGGAGATCTTAGGATGCTCGATTTAAGAAAGAACCAATTGAGAGGTGAGATTCTCTCAAGTCTCAAGAATTGTAAAGAATTGAAAGTTTTAAGTCTTGCATTTAATGGATTCGAGGGTACAATTCCTCAGTGGGTCACAAATCTAACCAAATTGCATGTTCTTAATATCTCAAATAATAATTCGAGCAGGAGGATTCCCTAGATTATCTAGAAGGATTGGTGGCCTATAAAATTTTATATAATCTATATGACACCGTAACTAATGCATTTGTCATAAGAATCAAAGGAACAAAATATGCAATTTTCTATGTGCTCGTAGGAAACAGTATTCTGGACTTGACATTTAACAATCTTACAGGAGAAATACCCAACAACATTGGGTATTTGACAGCTTTGAGGCTATTAAATATATTTGGAAACCATTTGCAAGGCAAAATCCCCACAAATTTGGGGAAGATATTAACCCTCAAGCAGTTAGATTTGTCCCAGAATAGTTTAACTGGGCACATACCTGAGGAGCTATCAAAGCTATCCTTTTTGTCATCTTTCAATGTGTCTTTCAACTTTTTGTGTGGATACGTAGCGAGAGGAACACAATTTGACACTTTTAATGAGAGTTCTTATATGAGAAATACTCAATGTTCTTATAGGTGAATATATCACCACAAAAACACTGAGGATTTCTCATATAAGAACTCTCGTTGAAAGTGTCAAATTGTGTTGCTCTCGGTACGTATCCACACAAAAAGTTGAAAGACACATTGAAAGATGACAAAAATGATATCTTCGATAGCTCCTCAGGTATGTGCCGAGTCAAACTATTTTGGGATAAATCTAACTACTCCAGGGTTAATATCTTCCCCAAAGATGTGGGGATTTTGCCTTGCAAATGGTGTCCAGATAGATTTAATAACCTCAAAGTAGTCAAATGTCCAATGTTGTTGGGTATTTATCATGTAAGATTGTTAAATGTCTAGTCTAGAATTTTGTTTCCTACGAGCACATAGAGAATTGTATATTTTGTTCTTTTGATTCTTATGACAACTGCGTTAGTTACGGTGTCATATAGATCATATGAAATTTTATATGCCACCAATCCATCTAGATGAGAGAGAATCCTCCCACTCAAATTATTATTTGAGATATCGAGAACATGCAATTTGGTTAGATTTGTGATCTACTGAGGAATTGTACCCTCGAGTCCATTAAATGCAAGACTTAAAACTTTCAATTCTTTACAATTCTTGAGATTTGAAGGAATTTCACCTCTCAATTGGTTCTTGTTTAAATCAAGCATCCTAAGATCTCCACAGTTTGCCAAAGGAGGAATTCTTTCAGAAAAACCGTTTGAAGCAAGTGGAATAAATGCAAATGAAGAAGAGAAGTTTAAAAATAGATCTCCATACAATTTGTTGCTAGATAGCACTAGAATCCATAAAGCTGGGTGGCTAGCCAATGTACTTGAAATTTTTCCACTCAGTAAGTTGGAAGCAAAATTAACTAAGAACAATTTGGGGCAATTGCTCAAATTTGGAACGATACCTATTAATAAGTTATCTGAAACGTCAAGAGACAATAGTTCAGACATGCTCCTTAACTCTTGGGGAATGACTCCACCCATATTATTGTCATACAAAACGAGGTTAATCAAGCCTAGCAGGTTGCCGAATTCTTTTGGAATTTCACCTGTCATGAAGCCGTGAGGAAATATCAACCAATATAAAGCAATTACTTAGATAAAGATGTTGTCGGTTAGTGAAATGCCCCAAAAGTAAAAATGCAACATATTTTTTTATCAAATCCCAAAACATAAGGTATCTTTGGGGCTGAGATTGGGAGTTGGACTTGGCAGAACAGTGTCTTTGATTTACTTTTGGGGCACATCGCAGTGATATCTCAGCCATCATTTCGCTCACTCTCATCAACATCCATACATCCTGAGCCAAATCCATAAAAGGTAATTATTTTACGAGTAATGATTTCTAGTCAACTTAACATATTGCTTTTAGATTCTATATTTATGATGTAGTTAGAGATCTTCGTCTATATATATATATATATATATATATATATATATATATATATATATCATTTAATCCCTCAAGATCTAGCAATTTGTTATGTAGATCGTCAGCGTCCAAATACTGAGTCTCATTCTACACGCTGAAGGAAGAAGACAAGTGTATAATTTTTGTCACACTGGCCAACAAAAAATGAGGTAGAAAATTTATTTGTTTATTAACACGTTCTTTAAATATTTGGAATAACTAGTGCAAAATTATGTTGTCAACAAGGTGATTTTAGCCTTCATTAAAGGTTTAAGAGGTGTAAATAATGAAAGTAATAATTTTAGGATTAAATATATCTCTTATTTGTTAAGATTTATTAAGAAAGTATTAGGGAAATGCTTTTTTTAATTATTTTAAAAATTGAATTTTAATTGTGTTTTTTGAAATAATTTATAGGTCATCTAATTGGTTTTAGTATCTAAGAGGAAAGTGTTATTTATTGTGGTTCTTTTTTTGAATTATGAAATAGAGTTTTCTGTTGGTATTTCTTATTGGAAAATGTTAATTATAGTTTGACTGTGACAAGATTTGATTTGCTAATTTCTTGTTGTTTAATTTTTAGTTGGATGAAATCTTCTATACAGTTGTTGGTTGATGTAAATTCTCTAAGAATGTCATACGACAGAACATTATTATGGTTTTTGGTATTATTTTTCTGTAGCAAAAAAAACTGTGTAAGAAGAAATCCCCAACTCAAGTCTGGGTGATTTTGCAAGGAGAAAAATCTCTAGAACAGGGTCGTTTATGTATGCATGCAAGTTTTATGTATAGTTGTAGCTGCTGTTAATATTTTGAGAAAATATCCATAGCAATAGATCTATCTTTCTTTTAAATTTAGAGTTTATTTCCCTTTGTCTATTCTGTTATTAATCTCTCATCTGGTATCAGATTTGGGTTAATGGCTTCTACTTCTGGTGCATCCCTTGTCAATGTGCAAATCCTTGTTTTCACATGCAAAAATTGTGAGTATTAGTCTTTAACCATAAAATCCCCATTTAGGTCTCAAGACATTTGGGAAATAGTGGAAAATGGCTATGTGGAACCAACAAACTAGGCCGCATATAATGCTCTTACACAAGCAGAGAAGGATGTCGTGAAGGATCAAAGGAAGAAAGATGGGAAGACATTATTTTACATCCATCAAGCAATGCATGAAAGCATACTCCCAAGAGTTGCAGCAGCTAAGCAAGGAAAGGAGGCATGTGACATATTGCAGATTTCTTATCAAGGTATGGATAAGGTAAAGACTGCCAAGTTACAACTCCTTATAAAAGATTTTGAATACTTGTCAATGAAAGACTCAAATTTAGTAGAATCTTTCTTTACTCATGTTGTTGGTCTGATTAATCAAGTCAAGTCTCATGGAGAGGTCATAGAGGATAGGAGAGTTGTTGAGAAGGTACTTATGAGTCTTCCTTCTAAGTTTGACCCTTTAGTTGTGGCTTTGGAGGAAACCAAAAATTTGAGCCAGTTTAGTGTTGATGAGCTTCATGCATCTCTTATCAATCATGTAGACTAAACAGATCACACATTTCATTGGAGAATACATTTTCATCACAATTATCTATAAGCCGTGGAAGAGGTGGGGGAAGATTTAGTCCTAGAGGTAGAGGGAGAAGTTCTCCTAGAGGTGGACATAGTAGCAGTCCAAATATTGGTGGAAGAGGTCGAAATCAGAATTTCAGTCACCCAAGTGGCCAGAGATTTGACAAATCACACATTCAATGCCATTATTATAAGAAGGTTGGGCATTTTGCTTATGAATGCAAGAAAAAACAATATGATTAGCATAAGCAAAGTACAAATCAGTCAAGTAACACACCCACATGCACTATGTTCATTGCATGCATTGAAATTGCTGAAACAATTTCTACAAACTTTCCAGTTGAGTGTAATGTTGTCCAAGAAAGCCCATGTGACATATGGTATTTAGACTCTGGTTGTAGTTATCACATGACAGGTAATAGAGATTTTTTTTCTAGCTTGGATGAATTAGTTCAAATCGATGTCACACTTGGAAACAACAACAAAGTCAATGTTTTGGGTAAAGGCGAAGTTAATATTCTAACCAAAAGGGGGGAGTTGATAGTTATGCCTGATGTATATTATTTTACTAGTTTAAAACACAACTTAATGAGCATTGGAGAGTTGGTACAAAAGGGCTATAGAGTCTATATGGAAAACAATGAGTGTGTAATTATGGACAAGTTTCCAAGCAATCATATCATAGCCAAGGTGAAGATGACTAGTAACCGTATGTTCCCACTAAGAATAAGGCTATATATAAAAGGAAAAACAGCTCAAGCTGTTCATGAAACAAAAAATGTAAATACTGGAGCAGCCTTTAATGTAGAAAATACAAAGTCAGTAGTAGCCATAGATAGCTCCAGAATAGTTCAGCTCAACTCTATAGAAGAAAATGATTCTTGTGTAGAAACTCAAGCAACTTTTCAATCAGTGGTAAAATATGAGTCATGGCTATGGCATTTTAGATTTGGGCATTTGAATTTTGGAGGGCTGAAGCTAATACATATGAAAAACATGGTGAAAGGTTTGCCGCTAATTGAAAAATTGGAAAGATTCTGTGAAGGATGTATCATGGGAAAACAACATAGAGAATCATTTCTAGTTGGCAAGTCAAACAGAGCTAAAGTACCACTTGAGATTGTGCATTCAGACATTTGTGGGCAAATGCAAAGACCGTCTATAGGAGGCTGCACTTATTTTCTTACATTTATTGATGATTTCACAAGAAAAACTTGGGTTTATTTTCTAAAACACAAGTTTGATACTTTTTCTTATTTTCAGCAGTTCAAGGCACTTGTGGAGAAGCAAAGTGGGCCTACATCAAGGTACTAAGGATGGATAGAGGCGGTGAATACATATCCAATGATTTTCTAAATTTTTGTAAATCTCATGGCATACACAAGCAATTTACAGCCCGCTATTCACCTCAACAAAACGGTGTGGCGGAGAGGAAGAACAAACCATTATGGAGATGGCGCGTAGTATGATGACATCCAAATATTTACCTAATACATATTGGGCTGGGGCAGTAGCAACTGTTGTTTACATCATGAATAGGTGCCCAACAAAGAGTGAAGAACAAAGTCCCTCAAGAGGCTTGGACAGGTAGGAAACATAGTGTTTCTCATTTGAAGGTATTTGGCTGTGTTGCATATGCACATATTCTAGGTGAGTTGCAGAAGAAGTTAGATAATAAGGGACAAAAATGTATATTTGTTGGTTATTCAGAGGATACAGAGGCATATAAATTGTTTGATCCTATCAATAGGAAGGTTATAATCATCTGTGATGTTCAGTTTGTGGAGGATGAAGCATGGGATGTAAGCATAGAGAGGACTGTCAAAATTGCAGTTGTTATTCCAGATGTTAACATGGCAGATGAAGTGTTTCCAACACCAACTATAACTCAAACACCAGTCCCTTCCAATCTCGGGACAACACCACAAGTTGTAGCTCAAGCTACGACTTCATTCACACCAAGGAGATCTTCAAGATTGATGTCCACACCAACAGAGCAGCAAACTCTTTCTAGTAGTCCAAGTAGTTCCTCATCTCCAGACCCAACTCTATCAGGCATGATGCCGCAAAAAATAAGGAGTCTAAGTGAGTTGTATAATGTTGATACTACAAATTCAATTTCTATGTTTGCCTTATTTTCTCATATAGATGACCCATTAACATTTCAAGAGGTTGTGAGTAGTGATATATGGGCACAAGCCATGGATGAAGAGATCAAATCTATCAAAAAGGATCAAACATGGGAGTTGGTAGACTTGCTTGAATGCAAAGATGTACAATTAGTGTCAAATGGATCTATAAGACTAAACAAGATGCTGATGGAAATGTGCAAAAGCATAAAGCAAGGTTTGTTGCTAGGGACTTCACACAAAAGCCTGGTATAGACTCCAATGAGATATTTTCTCCTGTTGGTCGATTGGACATGGTTAGGACTGTTCTAGCTATTGCTGCCCACAACAAGTGGCCCGTATACCAAATGGATGTGAATTTGACATTTCTAAATGAATATTTAGAGGGGGAAGTGTATGTGGAATAGCCACAAGGCTATGAGATACCAACTCATGAAGACAAGGTGTATAGGTTGAAGAAGGCACTTTATGGATTAAAGCAAGCTCCTAGAGCTTGGTACAACTGCATTGACTCCTATCTCATTTAAAACAGTTTTCAAAGAAGTGGTTGTGAGCCAACATTGTACATAAAATTCAATGAACAAGGTAACATTTTAATTGTTTTCTTGTATGTGGATGATTTAATTTTTACCGGTGACGTTGGCATAGATTCATTCAAATCAAAGCTGAAGAGTGAAGAGTGAATTTGAGATGACTGATTTGGGGCTTACGAGGTATTTTTCTGGGCATTAAAGTTCATCAATCCAATGATGGTATATTTATTTCTCAATCTAAATATGCAAGTGAATTCTTGAAGAGATTCAATATGGCAAAGTGCAATGCAGCCCCAACACCGGTTATGATAGGATTGAGACTAAGCAAGGACGATGATGGAGCATGTGTGGATTCTACATTGTTCAAAAGGTTGGTTGGAAGCCTTATGTACTTAACAGAAACAAAACCAGATATTATGTACGGTGTAAGTCTGAGTTCAAGGTTTATGGGGTCTCCAAAAGACTTACATTGGCAGGCTGGTAAGAGAATATTGAGGTATGTGAGTGGTACATTCACTACTACAAGACAGGGTGTTTTAAGACATTTTTTTAGACAATAATCTATTATTATCTTTAAATTTTTCCTTTCCTTTTTTTAATTTATCTAAAAATTTCTATTTTAATTTTTTTGTCTCTAAAGAGACAATTATAAGTTTTCAAAAATACATCTAAAGCACGAAAGTTTTGCCCATAAGAAGAAAGAAAATAAAGTTGGAGCGGGAATGTAAAATCATTATAGGGAAGGGAGTGGAAAAGTAAAATCATCGCAGGGAAGAATATGGCCATGGAGGGTTTCAGAAATATCTATCCAAAACCTATGGCAGTCGTCAGCCATCCATCCCACAAGTGGACCTATGCCAACATAGCTCCTGCTAGACATGTCAAAATGAATGCGTACACTGATATCAAGAGGGCAAATACCCATTGTCTGGAAAGGGATCCATTTTATGCGATATGAAATGGAAATGCCACTGGGGAAACTATAACATGGGCAAGGGCTACGCACATTCAAACTGCATTTAGCTTCACCTGGGAGCCCCCTTTCTCAAGGCTGAAATGGATTTACTGCATCACCAATCCAGGTCGTTCTAGGTCCTTGTCAATAGAACAAACACCCACGAGAAGTTTGTTAAATCTTATCCTAAACAAGAGGTGGAAATCAACAGATAGATCATTCCATGTAGATACAACTTGAACAAACAACCTTTTGCATGAAAAATTCCAACAATTTGGTATGCAGATTTGATTTTTCAGTTTTCTTTTTTTGATGAGATAGACAATATCAAATCAATATACTGGTTATTGCTTTTCTTGTTTATATAACAAAAAAAAAATTGCAGGGGCAATAAAAAAGTCAAAGGAAAATCTGAATGGCGATATCATTATATTCATAACTTTCTTTGATGCAGAGGATGCAAATCACGCCCGGACAGCCTTGAATGGAAGGAGAGTTGGGTCGAAGAGATTGAAGACCAAAGTTGGTCATTGGAGTCCTGCTGCGAATCCCATGGTTTTCTTACAATTTTCCTACTCATCTTCAACACAAACTCAAGGACGCGTAGAAGGTAAATCTGCTACTTATGTGTTTCTTTTCCTCTGTTTTTTATTTTTAACTAATATATTTAGTTGTTTTCAGAGTGTAGGGTTTTCTTATGTTGGGTCTTATCAATTATAATCTGTAATTACTATTTCTCTCCTTTCATATATGGAATACTTTTTGTCCTGTCTCATATAGATTTAGCTACAACAATACAATTATTTTGTATGCCTTACAATCGAAGAATACCTAGTATTTTTGGGTACTATTTTATTTGTAAATCTCTGAACAAAATATGGATCTTTCATTTGATTTTCTGCTCTCATTGAACTAGTTTCAATATTTTCAAAATCATGGAAGTACTTCTAGTTTTCTTCTTGATCTACACTTCTTTAATTTGGTATAAGAAACCCTTATTCCCCTTGATCCAAAGAAATGACTAAAACCTTGAGATTTCTATAGATGTAATGTTTGGTTCTGTGTTTCATGTTGTATGGTCACTTTTAGCTCTCTTAAAGTTTAGAAAACCTATAGATTTTTTCAATGTCTTCAATGGTTACTGGTATCTTTTGTTAATGCTTTTAGAAGAGTTGCTTCATTTTTATGATTTACTTTGTCCTGTTCTTTAACATGAATTAAATGCTGATTGGTTTACTATATAATAGTAATTCGCATGGTTGATGATAATATTTGTGTATATGAGATAGACACACATTATATATAGAAACCTGGTTCTCTATCGTTATGTTTAAATTAGGCCAAATTTAGTTCAATCATTTTCATTAGGTTTAATTCAGTTCAATCATATTCTTCATCTTCAGATTCATTTGAACATATACATTGCAAACAAATTAAGCTTTCTAAGCATCCACGAAATTCTGAACATTTTCTTTTTTCAGTATCCAAACTCAATTGGACTATTTTCTCCTAAACTTTACTTACTAATTACATCCATATTTGAAATTTACACCAAGAATTTGAAGGAAAATGGCTCATGCTCGCTTTGTGCTCTGCTAGGGTTTTTTGCCTTGCGTCAATTTTCTGTAGTCTTGTCCTTCATTCATACCGCAGTTGTTGCGGGAAGTAGTTTAGTATATATGGCTCCGGCCACTTTCCACCAAGCAGTTAATGCTAGTGCTGGTGTGGTTTCGGATAGCAATGGCGTTGCCAAGCAAACGTCCCCACAAATTTGTGCCCAAAGTGTTTCACGAGGAATGGCTCAACCTAATATTGTTTTACCCATTAATGAGTTCAATGATGCTTGCACTTGGCTTGAAACGCGTACCCTTATTGGCTATTTTCTAGGTCGCAACCCTCCTGAACATGTTCTCAAGGATTGGGTTGCGAAATCTTGGACTCCTCACGGAATCCGCCTGGATGGCATCTAGAGCCTCACCTAAGGATTTTTTTTGTTTCGCTTTTCAAACCCTTCCCATGTGGATGCCATTTTTGCTAAAGGTCCCTGGAACCTCAGGGCCTTGTTAATCTTCCAACGTTGGTCTTGCGACTTCTCTGTCTCTGATGACAAGAAGTTGAAAGTCCCAGTGTGGGTAGAGTTCCTTGGTCTTCCCTTACCTTGTTGGCCTTTCATGCATGCCATAGCGCAAAAACTAGGTAGGGTTATATGTGTCGAGCATGACCGTTTTCTTAATCCATGGCCTCAAAAGAGGCTCTGCATTGAGGTCGACCTTTCTAGGGATCTCAAAGAATCCATTGAGATTTTGGTTAGTGATACCACCTTCACCCATACCACCTTCACTCAGAAGGTGCTTTATCTCAACCTTCCCAATATTTGTTATTGTGTTAATTTGCGGAACATAAGATTAAGGATTGCCCTTTGGCAGTGCCTCGTACCAAGACTCCTCCCAAGGATTCTGGTTCTCAGTCGGCTGAGGCTAGAAAAAAAGACGAGGGAAAAAAAGATGAATGGGTTACAATTGGTAGCCGTAACAAGCCACACAAGCAGCTTGCTTCGGCTTCTGCTTCCCTTCCGCCACCCTCGGATAATGCGGTTTCTTTGGAAACCCTCATTATCGAGGTTTCAAACCTTGCTCCTCAGGGGAAAGAAGTTATTAACTCCCAGGTTACCGCTCCTCCAGCCCGCATGCCTCCATCAGCCGCAAAGATTGTTTCTTCCAATTCTTTCCGCCGCTCTCGCAGCCCTTCTGGGCGTGTTGAGCCTAAGTTTGATGGCATGCAGGAAAAACAACGTAATATTTCTTTGGAATTCTTTGGGCCTACTTTTGCCCTAGGTTATTTATTCAATAGTTTTGACTCCCTTGGGGAGGAGGATGGAATGGACGACACTGTTATTCCATGAAGTACATCTCATGGAATGTTCGTGGGTTGACAAACCTACACAGAAAATTTTTTGTCAGGGATTTGCATCGTTGTTTTTGTCATTTGAATGTTTTATGCCTCTAGGAAGTTAAGATTTCTAGTTTCATGCTTGATGCTGCTTGTAAATTTATTTGGCCTACAATTCTTGCTCTGTGTTCTTAGAACGAGGCTGGTCGAGGTGGAGTTGTTACTCTCCTTTCTCCTTGTTGGCATTCCTTTCTAGTTAGTCATGGTTCTGACCCCATGCAGAGAGTTGTTTGGGCCACTTTCATTATTGAAAATCATTCTTTTGGTATAGTTAATGTTTATGCTCCCAATGATGCTGATTAGAGATCTCACCTGTGGCGTTGGCTTGCGGATTCTCTGCCACCTGCTACTTGGATTGTTTGTGGGGACTTTAATATGGTGGAGATGGTGTCTGACAAGGATGGCCTTTTGCCTTTTCGATGGACAGCTGGTGAAAGAGAAGCTTGGTATTACATGGGTAATAAATTAAGGCTTTTTGATCCCAATGTGGGCCGCCACCATTTTGATGGGGTCTGGCACACTTGGTCTAATTACAGGGCCTCCTTTGACAGAATTCATAAAAGGCTTGATCATGCTATGATCTCGGCTCAATCTTTTTTCTTGTTTTCCGAGAAACAAGCTTTACCGGTCACTCCACTTGTTGATGTGACCTTATCAAACCACTTTCCCATCCAATTTAATATTGTTTGGAAGACAGCTAAGGCTAGGCCTCCCACCACGCAATTTTACTTTAATACTTCTGTCCTTCATCATCCTTCTACTGTGGCCCACATTCATCGGGTTTGGAACCTTGAGCCTAGACCGACTCACTTGACAAGATGGATTCAATGGTGGAATGATGCCATCAGGCGTACGACTCATTTTTTGCGCATTTATGGCAAACAGTTGGCCAAGTGTCGTTGCAGAGCCTATGATGTCAACACCAAAGCCTTACGTGTTGCCACCGAGGCCTTAGCACAGGACCCTTTCAACCAGAATTTGCAACTCAATCTTGCTAAGTTACGTCATCAGAAGTAGGTGGCTGACAACCATGCTGCTAGAGGAGCCCAGATCAAAGCTCGTTTGCACTGGTTAAAGGTTGGAGACCAAGTTTCGAAAGAATTTTTTACTACCCTCCGTCCTCGGCATACCAGTACGGGCATAACCAGAATCTGAGAAGGTCACACCCTTCTCACGGAGCTTCCTGATGTTTTGCAAGCCTTTGTTCATCACTATGAACAAGTTTTTGCTACTCAGGGTTGCTCTCCTGCCAGTGAGAAAGCTCTTGCTGATTGTTCTGTAGTGGTGCCTCAGTGTGTCTCCCATGCCCAACGTGTCTTTTGTGATCAACTACTTTCCTTGTAGGATCTTCGTGAAGCTGTGTTCGCCATGGCTGATGATAAATCCCCTAGTTGTGATGGCTTCCCTTGCGAGTTTTACAAAGCCCTCTAAGATGCCATTG
Source organism: Chamaecyparis obtusa (assembly GCA_027943335.1). Lineage (NCBI taxonomy): Eukaryota > Viridiplantae > Streptophyta > Pinopsida > Cupressales > Cupressaceae > Chamaecyparis > Chamaecyparis obtusa. Next base: position 508,283 of record BSBK01008681.1, on the reverse strand, counting down.
GTCCTGATCTCCACTAGGTCTACCTGGAAGCATTTCATACCCAATCTCTTGGGGATATCATTAACCAGGAGAATATCAAGTTCATTCCCAAGTCTGGGGATCCGGAGGACATTTGTAATTGGCAGCCCATCACCTTGCTCAATGTCTCCTACAAGATCATTGCCAAGGCGTTGACTCTCAAGATCTGGCACATGCTTCCGCAGATTGTTCGGCTTGAGCAAACAGGATTTATTAAGTCAAGATTTATTCTTGACAACATCATTGCTGTGTGGGAAGGTATGGAATGGGCTCATAAGTCTCACCAGAAAGCCCTTTTTCTTAAGATTGATTTTGCTAAAGCTTATGATCATATTGAATGGCATTTTATCCTTGCGATGCTTCACGCTATGGGTTTTGGACCCAGATTTCTTCAATATGTGCAGATGCTCTTCAATAATGCCTTTGCTTGCATTACCATCAATGGACGCCAATCCTCCACCGTTGGGCTCATTCGTTCCATTTGGCAAGGATGTCCTCTCGCTCCAGCCTTGTATGTTTTGGCTGCAAAAGGTTTTGGCTACTTGCTTGCTCACTCCATTTCCATGGGTATTGTTAGGGGAATTTCCTTTTCGGATTCGTCTCAACAATTGGTCAATGGCCATTTTGTTGACGATTCCTTCCTCACTCTGGAAGAGGATGAAGAGAATATCAAGGCAGCCTTGCAGTGTTTAGACACCTTTTGTCTGGCCTCTAGTTCGGCCATTCAGTGGCACAAAACCCTCTGCTACAGACAGTCGGCTCTTCCCGAGCCTCCCTGGCTTTCTCAATTTGGATGGACCAGGATTCAACATGGGGAAACTTTCCACTTTCTGGGCATTCCCTTTGCATTTCAAGGCAACCCTACTGATCTATGGAATGCAGTTCTTGCTAAAATTGAAAAAAAACTTACCTATTGGATCATGAAGCCGTTCTCTCTCGCAGGAAAATTCCAGATCTGCTCCAAGGTCTTAGCGGCCATGCATGTTTATTATTCCTCTTGTTGGGCTCCCTCCAAAGCCTCCTACAAGAAGCTCGAGAAACTTCTATGGGATTTTCTCTGGGCTTCTGGTATTGATCACTAGGGCTTCCACAAAGTTGCCTGAGATTTTTGTTGCCTCCCAAAAATCTCCAGTGGGCTTGGTTTAATTGACACCCAGAAGCAAGGGCATGCCCTTTGTGCCAAATGGGTTGTGCGGTGTCTCACAGGCAATGAGGCTTGGAAAATTTTGCTTCGACACTGCATTTCCTCTGGCTTTCCTCTTCACAAGCCTTCTTGGAAGGGGACTGGTTTTCAAACCCTTTCTGGTTATGAAGGAACCTGTTCAGATCCAGGGTACTTTTGTTGCCAAAAGTATTTGGAGAGCCTGGGAGTCTGTTAAGCCTTGGCTTCAGTGGGCTAGGAATGGCTTTAGGGATGGTCTTTCTTTCAACCAGCAGAACATTTGGTGGTCCCCTCTTTTTGCTCAACAAGGGACTCCTCTTGCCAGAGTTCAAGGGATTCATGCTCTTCGGTTTCACAAGCGTGGCATTCAAACCCAAAAGATCTTTTTTCCAGAGCCACTATGAATCTTCGATCCTGAGATGATCTCCGGGTTCAATTTCGGCTCATCCGCCTAGATCGTCATACTTTTGACTTGCTGGTTGCGGCTATCTTGCCTCACCTCCTACATAAATTAGGAATTCAATCTGTTAGACCGTGGTGGAAAGACTAGAAATGGTGTCCCGCTATGCCCTTCACCAGTTACAAGCCTAAGCTTGGGTATTCTTGGCTTATGCCTCATTTACCCATGATTGATTCTCTCAACCAGCGTTGGCATCTCTCTTCTTCCCAAAAGAGTTGGGGCTGGAGATTTCATACTATTTGGGACTCTTTCACTGAGCCTAAAATTGCTCATTTTTCCTGGTGTTTGTTATACCAGGGCTTACCTTTGGGAGCTAGACTTAGGCATTTGGGGGTTCCTGATCCTAAATGCCCTTTTTGTGGTCACTCTGAGACGCTCATGCACATTTTTTGGTTTTGTCGTTGTGCCCAGAATTACTGGATCTGGATTCATGACTTATTTGCTCCTTTTAGGCCTGAACCTTTTTCATGGCACATGGCTCTTGTTGACGACTCTCCCAAAATGCCTTCCCAATACACCTAGATAAGGCATACTTTCAGGATGGAAATTTTGTTTACCTTATGGAAAGATCGAAATGCTATGCTTTTTTCTCACAATTTTCTGGATATTCATGTCTCTCTTTATGGTAAGGCATGTATTTGTAATAATGTCATGATGCAGATCCAGGTACAAGCAGATAAAGTGGCCCTTGAGGTTTCTCATTTACAAGAGTTGCTCCAGCACTGGGGCAATGCCCCCTATACTGTGGCTCGGGTGCCTCTAGATTCTCTCTCAGTTGACCGTACACCGCCCAGGGGCCGACGTCGTAGCTGGAGTTCTTCTGCCACACACTCCAGGACTCCATGTCAATGGCACCGCCACTCTACCTCCCCTCCTCCTTGGAGGGATGTGGGTTCTGGTTGGCCTCCTGTGCTTGCTTCTACTGTTGCTGCTATTGCTCGGCCTTCGGCCTCTATTCATGCTAATCAAGACAAATTCCCTCGCCTGGCGCTGGCTATTTCGCCCAAACGAGAGGAAGGAGAACTGGAAAAAGAAGATCTTGAAGATGGCTGGGCCGTTCCTGATCAGACTCCTAGGACCAATGTTTGGGGCAATCCTGATGACAAAGATCATCCTCCCTCTTCTGCTACTGCTCTTGCAGCTTGAGGGTTTCTCATTTTATATGTTTTTTGATGAATAGTTGTATGCTTCCGGCCTAAGTGCCGAGTGACTTGCGGGGTGATTTTTTCTCCCGACCCTTTTTTTGTGAATATTTTACTTTTAGCTTTTTAATGGAAAAGGCCTCTATTCATCAAAAAAAAATTACATCCATATTTTAAGTTAAATAGCATAGTACTTTCTGGCAGAAATGCCTGACTTTGAGACTAGGTGAAATTGATGTTACCAATTATTTTGGTGCAGAGGAATTGTAAGGTTAATATTGGTGCTTGTTTTATTCTTACAATGAGGTTCTAACGAAATTTATATGTTGCAATATTTTTTGTCTCGCCTCATATATATTTACCTACAGTAATACAAAATTATTGGAGAATAACCAGAACTGTTTGATTTGTAAATCTTCAAGAAAAATACAGATCTCTTGTTTGAGTTTTTTCTATCATTAACCTTATTGATGGTAATTTCTTTATTTTTAAAACCATGGATGTACATATCTTTTTCTTCTTGATCTACACATCTTATCTTTGTTTTATTGTTGAAGGCATAAGAAACCCTTATTCCACTTGACCAAACAAAATGACTCAACCAATCAAAAGATCCCTAGCACAAATGTAACTGAAAGATTTCAATAGATGCAATGTGTGGTTCTGAGTTTTGTGTTGTATAATCATTTTCTAGTTCTTTTAAAATTGGGAGAAGTTGATAAATTTGTATGTGATGCTATATTCGTGTGGAAGCGATTGATATTTGATGCTGCTAAGTGATTTTTGAATGATATATATATGTTTTTCAATATGTTTCAGATCTGTGATAGAAAATGGTAAATGGTTTGGGTTGTCATTTTGATGCTGAAAAAACTGGATTTCTATTTCACAACACCCAGCAATGGATTTGTGTGACTGATGTCACTGTCAAAGGAAATTATTAGCTTGTTATGTATAGTTTGTCTTTGAAAATTTCATTTTCCAGATTTTCTCCTCCATTTTTATTTTAGGATTGGTCAAATTTAGTTTTCTCCATTTACTCTATGCATTATTTTGGATATGAAAAGTCTCAGGATTTAGGAATCGTAGGATTTTTCGCATATGTCAAAGGCTTTTCAACTGTTACATCATTATTTATCGTTCTCTCTTCATGTTGAAACTGAGTTTCTTGTAGTACCTTCCCATCCTTCAGGGTAGGATCAACATTATGTATCCCTCTATTTTGATTTTTTTTTATATCATGACTTTTGTCCTGAGTTGTGTGCTTCTTCTGACTTTTATGGAAATACATAGGCTTGCAAGATTGAGGAAGAGAAGAGATATTCAAAGTGGTTGAATGAGAAATAAATTACTATTCTGTTGAAAGTTACATTTTGTGGTGAACAAACACCAAACCATTTATTTGTTGTTGATTCAAAAGACTATGATCCTAAGAATGTACGTGTTCAAACAAAATCCAGATATATTTATAAGTAGACAATATGCATGATTTACTTAAAGTACCCATCACCAACCAACAAATTTTTTTGTGTTGCCTTGTTAAAAAATCTTAGTACTATTGCACTGTAAAACACAAATTTTATTAGGATTCTATAATGAATGATTTTAGTCAAAACTTCACTTTATGTTTGTGCAATATAGAGAATGTTCAAACTGCAATGTATACCATTGTGTGGGGGTTGAATTTTATGCAGGCTTTCAATTATGTTCATGATGCCATGATCGAGGTAGTGCTACATGATAGGGTATTGTATGGAAGATTTATTATATATCTACATAAATCCTAGAAGTGTAAAATAGTTTTTTCTAAAGAAATATATTTCTCACACATGCCACAATAGAATCAACTCCAACTCTCACATATGTTCTATCTCATACCCTCCAAGTGAGGAACAATTATTGGAAATGCCAAGGTGAGCGCCTTCAGCTGATGGGATACATTTTGTATGCTCTTCCTTTCTTTCCTAATACAATCATATACATTCTCCAGTACATTGAATTCATTAAAATCACAATTGAAATAGTCCTATTTGGGGGGCCATATGGGTACATTTTAAAAATCTGTTTCATTTAAAAGTGGCCCTTAAAACATAATTTCTAACCCAATTTCACCTTTTCAACTTGGATATCAAACAAAAAAGATGTGGCCAAAAGACCCACTAGGTGTCACATAGGAAACTCAGGGCCAGAGTAGGAACAGAGTTAGGACAGTCAATTTTTGGATGACCAAATTGTTGAATCTATAAAACTTGATTCCAAGGCATATTCTCCTATGAATCTAGTTTACAATGCAATTTGAATCACTCAATTCCGATATTGTATGAAAAAGTTATGCCCAAAATACTAACTACCTATCCCAAATCTGCACTGCTAAAACTCACATGTCTCAACTGTTCATTAGCACGTTTTACCAATCAATTCTTATTGTATTTAAAACCAAATTCCAATGGATATGAAAAATTAAATTTACTTTCATCTCCAATTGGAATTTTGTCAATCCATCTTTAAATGAAAAAGTTGTACTCAATTTTGTGACTGTTGATAGATATACTAGAATGTTAAAATAACACTGGCATGCAGGTTGTTTCTTAGCATATTTGGCATATCATTTTAATGTATATTCAAAACCTGTTTCTACTGGAGATAGATCTTTAAACACACTTTCATATGGATTTGGAATCACTCAAATCGGGCTTAAAATAATTGTTTTGTCGACAAAACACTATCGGGTAGTCTAAGGATGCCACCACATTTCAGCTGGTAAAAAGTGAATTTTGTTTTGATTATTTGTCCCTAGATTTGTTACATATGTGCTATATTTTTTTTCGTATTTCTAAGATGTAGAGAGACCAATCACCTCTCTTTTCCATGATCTCATAGTTTATTGTAGGTAAGTTCTAGTTTTTTTAGATCTTGATATAATTTCTTATTCTCACTCATTAGAACCAGCCTCTGAGTTCATATGGTAGTATGTGATTCCATTAAATATTGTGTCTATCATGCAAGCTTGTGCAGTTAAATGTTACCAAATCATAATGCAACAAAAATTTTGTGTTCCAAGAGAGGTGCCGCACATTAAACATGCAGATCTAATTCAACAACATTATGAGCAACTTGCATTATTGGAAACATGGGATGCAGGAAAACCTTTGGATCTTGTTAAATTTTTTGACATGATGAAGGCACTTGACATTCTACGATACTATGTAGGTACAAAATTTTAACTATTCAAGCTTTTATCCTTTTTTCCCTTTAGTCTTGTTTTGTTCTCTTCTTCCATGGTGATGAATGATAGAACTTAATTGGAAATGTTGAAGAAATAAGCTCCTACAGTTAATACCAAAAGCTATGCACTATAACATCATGGACGGTGGAGATCATGTCTTCTATTTAAGCATTTCTTTGCAAATTAAGAAAATAATTATATATCAATTGGATTAGATTCAACCCCTTAATTAAGTCTCCAAAATATGGAGGTCAAGGGTAGTTATGCTCCCAATCAGCAAGGAAGGATGCGAGGGGTGAGCTCTTAGATTGGGATCACCCCTTTTAAACTCAACCAAGTTTAAAACATTTCATTAAAACCATCACATTGAGGAATTTCTAGATAAAAGATGTCCTTTGAGAACCATCTCATGTTGAAGCTTTTGTCATTTCATGAGTAGAAATCTCTATGATCCCAGTTAGAACTTTAGAAGAAGTCACAATGTATGAGAAATCAATGTCAATAGCAGTGAAAGACATATGCATCATTGTTATAAGTTCAAACATGTACAATCACTATGGTGAGAGCAGTCACAAGTAACCCAAGAAGCTAAGAGCAGCATACCATGAGTATAGAAGAGATATGATATAGTAATATATGTCCATTAGAAATCACAACAATGATCACTACTATGATAGCTACATGTCATGAAGACAACAAGGAAAGTTTTAGTAATGTGATTATTTAGATTGTGCACAAATAGAAGTAAATGCATCCATGTCATTGATTAATGTCGAGGATAATAATAGTGACGCTGATAGTCAAGTAGATACACAAAGAGAATGAACAATGCTTATCACTTTCAAAATAGTGATAAAGGATGTGAAATTTCATTAAATGAAGAATGGATGACAGTGAATTCAAGGTGAATACTTAAAACAGTTATAAGAACATAATCATAGAAGTGGTTAATGACTATCAAAGGCATCCAAGTGCATATCCAAATTATAGTGATATCTAGTGAAAAGAATATTGAATAAATATAAGTGATAAGGAAGATATAATGAATAAGTGAGCATGTGTTTCAAGGAATGATAAAGCCAAATGTGTCGAGGCAAGGAATCAAATGACAACAAAATTCAATACATGTGCTATGAAGTTCTTATAAAAATGATTTCATATTGACTTGAAACATCTAGAATAGTGCAGGCTTGATCTCCAAGTGTGAAGTATCATACTTGTAATGGAGTCAATGAAATGATGAAAGATAATTTAGAAATTTTATTTCAAATCAATAATAAAGAGAATATTGGTGTTTTATCAGGGACTAGTACTTTGGTAGAATTTATTTTTATAGAACTTGAAGTTGAAGGTGCTTAATAGGCACATTCAATAAGATTGTTGAATGGGGATTGTAAATGTAATTGAATAACTCATTAAACTTTATGACCCATTAAGTTTGGAAACTCGTCATATAGTTGTCCATCTGTATGAGGCTCAAAAGAGATTATCTAATATTAAAGAAATTATACTATAGAGACAACTTAAACACTAACTCAATAGCCACCCTCCACTTGTCATATTTGTGTTGATATAGATTTTATTTTGTTATGAAGTTTGTTCATATAATGTTTTAATTCAGCTTTAGTGAATTAAACATTATATACACGTGAAGATAAAGACCTTTACTTGGACCTTTTTAATCTTTTCCAGAATCAATTCCAAAAACTGAAAGGGTCCATTAAGAAACTATATATATATATAATTGGAAAACAATGTTAAAAGGTGGGGGGATATCCCAAATGTTTTGAAGGATATGCTCAGAAAGGAACATTCTTTTTGTTGCAATGTAAGGGAAAGGGGAACTAGTTACTTTGATGAATGTATTTATGACAAATCTCTCACCTAATACACTGTTATGACTGTATTTTCTTGTCTTTTTAAGTCCATTATAGCGCACAAAGGTCTTTAGACAAATCTCTCACTCCCATCACATGTAAGATTAACTATCATCTACAATAGGGGTGCCTTCTGATTGACTAATCTGCAAACCTCATTCACTGCTTTGAAACTCTTTTGCAATCTCCTTGTTGACGGAACCCCATGACTACTTTGATGAACTTCTATCATGATGTGCCCATGTCATATCCCTATGCTTAGATATTTAAAAATCACTATTTCCATCTTATAACTTAATTGTTTTGTGCCCTTCGTTGTGATGTAATAGGTCACTTTCTTTGCAACAATCATCTTCGCTGATTTTTAATCTATTGACACTACTCTTTTTTTTTTAATCTTCGCTGATTTTTAATCTATTGACACTACTCTTATTGATGCTTCTCATAATATAAGATGTTTGCTTTTCCATTTTCCTTGTCTGTTCATGAATGGATTGCTGCTCCTTTCAAATATATTGTTGTTCATTGGCATGCAAACTACTATATCTGCACTCTTCTTGTCATTCTCTTCACAAAATTCGTTATTCTTCTAATCAGAAAATCATTGTCTCATCCCCTTCCTAAGACTAGTATATCTTGGTAAGAAAAAACTTTATTTTTTTAATGTATGTATTATGGTATTTGAGTTTACAAGTCTGTTTGAAATACCAGCCTTAGTAATTGAACTGTCTAGTGATGAAATTGTAGGTAGCTATGATAAGGAAGAGAATGCAGCAAGAGCTTATGATCTTCCAGCTCTCAAGTATCAGATTCTATCAGCTGCAATAAACTTTCCGATATGACAATATAATACTTTGGTTGTACATTTTATTTGTTGATTTTTTAATTTATAGATTTCTGCTTAACATTTGGATGTTTGGCTCCAAATGTAGATTGGAGACTACGCTAAAGAAGTAAAAGACATGAAATGTATTTTAACATTAGCATGTCTTATTTATATAATAAGGTAATTGAATTTCCCTAATTCTAGCTTAGTGACAGAGTTGTGTATAAGAGTTTCATGTGTATTGATTACCATAAAAGACTACTCAAGTGTGGAAAAAATAGCTATACAGTTAAAGATGAGTCATATATTCTAAATGTTTAGTGAAGTTTCATTATATTTTTTCTTATAAAATTAAATAGAACTTTATAAATGTTAGTCATAATCTTTGTTTTGCTTCTAGTTCTAGTAAAAAATGCTTTCTAATCAAAACATGTTAATTATAATATTTCAGGTGGAGTATTGGCTTTTCTAAGCGTATCTACCATGGAGTAAGATGGTTTGGATTTCATTTAACTAATGATCATAAATTTATGTGAAATACTTGTAGCTAAAATGAAAAAATGGATTTTATATTTCAAGAAAAAAGACTTGATATGAGTGGAAAAATGAAGTGATGCCACTCTACAATTGCAGAATTGATTGAGATGGAAAGTGGAGGGACAAGATTGGAAAACTTGAAGGGAACAATAATTCGCTTATGGGGAAATTTGGTGAGTGCAACATTGATATGTACATTTGAAACTCTAACTAGTTTAAATGGTTTATCTAAAACTACATTAAAAACAAGTTTTATTAAAAGTTGGTCTAAGCCATTCAAACAAGTCAAAGAATATTATTTTTAAGTAAAAGTAAACCTCTTAGATTGTAAAAGGTGATTTAACCTATCTTTATTTTTATCTCTGTTTCAAGTGTTTAGATTGAAATTCTAGTATTTTGAATATTGTGCTATATTTTATATGGATGAGTTCATATTTCTAAATTTTTGTACGAGTCCTACTGAAAATTGGAGTGTTTGGCAGCTCTCTTTTAAGGAAAACTTAAAATATCTCAAGTACATGTATCTTCCTTTTTTCGTAGACATTTGAAATTGCCTTTATGTTCTTTATGGATGAAATAAGTTATCTTTTGTCTGGTAATATAAACTACATCTAGGTTCCATTGTGACAAGTTTCACCTAAATAGTAGCTTTTTTTCCATCCCTTATGCATCCTTCATCGTTGCTTCTCTACTTGAAAGCTATAGTTAACACGTTGCTTGTTGGCCATTTTTTATTTTAGCATATTGGTTCTCGATTATGTTACTATGTTTTTGGGTTTGGGGCCATTGCAAATCTGAATGGGTTTGGGTTCAAAAGTTGCATCTAGTTCACAAGTCAAATGGCTAGCGCATAGCTTTGACATATCGATAATTTTCTCGCGGTAGCAAGTATGTGCCCTAGCTGTTTGTTAGCATTCTTGGTAGGATTTGAAAAGAAAAAGATGCCAAAACATTTATAAAATTAAGATAGGAATTAAGAGATCATTGTAATAAATAAGTTGTGCCATGATACTAAAATCATTGTCTAAAGTTAAAAAAAAATCAAATGTGTTCCATGATACTGTGATGTGGCGAGTGGTGATATTGATGTATTCATGAACATTGGATATGTTTTCAACTTTTAACACATTCTCAATAAGACAATATGGAACATAATACTTTTGTTCCATATTGTCTTATTGAGACAATGTTTTAAGAAAATATATTAAGGGGCAGTCCCACAATAGTGTGTCTCACTTTTTGGCCAATTTTGACACAGAGATCAACATTCTGAGAAAAAACTTCACTTTTGAACACTTGTTGCTGCAAAACTATTAGGAATTTGAAGATGATGTAAACTAGTTTTTTAGAATTTTCTTTTTAGTTTTTAAATATATTTTTCTAAAAAAAATTAAAATTTATTTTTCCTTCTTCAAAAAGTGGTTTGTGTGAAAAACGGTGTTTTAAAGGAGTTATTGTCACTTGGATCAACATAATTTTTTTAAAAAAATATGATAACGATGTAATTCTTTCAAGATTGTATTTTTAACTTCAATATCTAAAGGATGCAACAGGTTTCATTCATTTTGGATCAATATTTCATAGTTTATTAAGTTCTAAAGTGACAATAACTGTAATTTAGACATAAAGTCACTTGGATTGCTCTAACTTGATCTGTGTACATCGAAATTCATTTTTTCTTTTTTTATAGAAAGGTAACACAAATACTCTTTTCCTACATATTTTTAATTTTTTTTTTTTGTAATTTACTATTTTTCCCAAAGTTTTGAAGAGACAGGTTGTTGAATGATCAAACAACCTATGTTTAATTAAAGTAATATTTAAAAGCGATAATGAACTCAATATGTATTAAAATTATATTCATTAGAAAGCTCGTTCCAAATAGAATCATACTACATATATAGGTTTTTAAAATGGATTCATTTGATTTGCCAAAACATAAAGTTAAAGTGATTTTTTGTCAACATTTTAATAGGTGCGAAGGAGACTCCATTGTAGGTATAATGAAGCGTATAGATATCATATCAATGTTTTTTCAATCTAAGAGGCTTTGAGCTAACCATTTGTAATTAACTCCTTTAAATGGAACCTCTCAAGGCTTAAATCGTCATATTTTATTAAAAATGTGTTATTTCAGTAAAAATTAGCATGTCTAAAAATGTGGGACACACTATTGTGGGACCACCCTAAGATGCTCGGTTAAAGACATTTGAGACAATACACAACTTTTTTTTTTGTCTTAGAAGACAATTTATTAAAAATCTATCTCAAAATTTGTCTTTAACCCTATTCTTTGTAGTATTGTTTGGCTCGATCTGCTCTTATTTAGAATTTCAAAGTCAACTTTATGTTATATTGCTTCGACCTGCAATTTTGTTCAAACATTTTGTTGTTTCGATGTGAATTACTTGTAGCTGGGTTGAGGTATTGAGTTTGGCGATCTATTATTCACCTGTAACTAATGTGTTGAGCTGTAGAATATTGAAGTTGTTTTGGGGTAACAAATTGTAGATTATTTTTAAAAACAAATTTGGCCATCTCTTTACCTTTATTTGCCCCTTTGCGTGTTCGCTCCTTTGCATATACTTGGAGCATCTAGAGGGTACTTTTAGTTTTTTAAATTGAATTTCACTAGGCATTAGATGACAGATTTGGCATAGCTGTTGGTGTGAATCGTCCCCACAGAAAAGCTAATTGGGCATTGGCGCTAGGTGGCTAGTTTAAAATATCTTTTTAGATCAGCCTTTGTTAGTTCTTGCCATGGTAGAGAACTCTTGGGAAGGGCTAAAATATAAATGGTGATTAAATTTTTCATTTAGAGTTAATAACATTGTTTTATTTTTTCTTTTGGTTATGTTATCGTCAAACTTTGCTAATAAAAGATGATGGATGTTTAGGGTTTCATAGTCTAATATGAACACATGCACATTTCTGCTACCTAGATTGGAGGCTTTGCAGGTGTCTATACAAGAGAAGGAGCCAGTTGTTGGTTTTCAAAATGGTTTTATGCTTCAGCAGCTACCAGTACACTTCCTACAAATTCTAAAGAGTTGCCAACTTCAATTATCAAACCCCCATTAATGAATGGACCAACTAATAGGATAAAACTCCCCCTACACTTTTGGTTCTACAAAACTAAGATGGGTACACTTGAATTCAATAAAATACTACCCTCATTACACACATCTCTGATTTTGATAAGCAAATTATCTCACAAATAGCTCAACAATAACAAGAAAATACTAAATAATGGCTAACTACTTATTGATTCTCAATTGATTCATTAAACACAAATGCAAAAATATGGAAGACTCCACTTTATTCTCCTCTCAGCCCCACTCATTTTTGAAGATTGTGTTTAAAATATAACCCTGATTCATCATTTATATATTGTGTGTAAAAAAAATTAAATCTATTTATTATTCTTACAATCCTTAAATAAATGAAGTATAAATGTAGACATTGCTTTTCAATTTTAAAAATTGGATAGCTATTGATTGTAGAAATTAATATTAAGTGTAAATAGTTTTTTATATTTAACTTACAAGATTATGAGAAAATTAAAGATACTTTGAAGACGAGAAGATATTTTTGATGGCTATGTGAAAATAATTAGTATTACTAATATCCAGTTCATATATAATTCCATTCATAATTAACACAAAATATATTTCATTTTCTTTTTAATTAAATACATTTTAGTGTTAATTTGTATAATAAGGAGTATTAAAATTCATATACTAAATTGAGAACATATTTTTTGTGTAAAATAAAAATTCCTTCCTACTACATGAAAAGTAGCTATTTTAAAAGTTTTAAGGTTTTCATCTCAAACTATGCCATTAAGCTAGATTCTAATTTTAAGCCGAATATGCCAACTGCTCATCATAACAAATTCATCAAAAGGGGGAGAGTACTTTTAACACCATCCATCTTAGCATCGAGTTATGATTTGAATGAAAATGTACTAAACCAAATAAAACATAGAATACAATACATCTCCTCATAAAAAGGGTTGCAAACTATTTTGAAACCAAAGTTTTACATAATGTGTGTTAATAATGTATGTTAATAATCTGATAGATTTTGATAATAATTAATTTTCAATGATATTATTTAATGTTTGCAAGATTTTTTCTTTATTTAATATTTGAATATTTTACGATAATAGGTTCAATGTTCTGATTAAGTTCAAATGGGAAAGCCCTTGAATTTTAGATTTAATGTTATTAATTAAGAGAAAATTGATTTGAAATCTCAAGTTAAAACCAGCACACAACCAAACAAAACCAAGACAATGCAAACAGACAGCGAAAACATGGAACCACAGACCAGTTTGCAAAATCTCTAGACTATCATTTATCCTTATAATATTCTCATTACTATTCTTTAACTTTTCTAAGTATACTATCATATTTTACTATCATATTATAATATTCTCATTAATATTCTTAACTTTTCTAACTATACTATCATTATATTATACTAAATTTTCATTTTTCCTTATAATATTCAATCCTGTAGCAGTCCTGGCATGGTTGAATGAGTGGTTGCCTACTAACTTTAGATTTAATGTTAATGTTGTTTTGATTTAATGTTGATATTGTTAGAAATGAATTATTTTTACACTTTACTATTTATGTTTGTTACTTGTTAAAACTAAATACATATTAATAATTGGGCTGATTTAATGGCTCATTATTGAAATTGATATAATTTAAATCTGAATATTGATATGTATATATTTTATGATTTACTATTTATATTTAGCTAATACTAATTTAATTTTTAATTTTGATTCAAGTTTGAATATGTTTGTTACCATTTTAGGGTCTCTAAATACGCATGATCTTTTCTGAATTAATTAGAAGCGAGGAGAAAAGAGAAGAGCACAGATGTTTTGCCATGGCTGCTACTGCATCAGTGATAAATTTGATCATTTTGTACTTTGTGGTAGGAGGATTTATTCTATGCAACCTTCTTTCGATTCAGTCCAATGCTGATATAGAGGCCGAAGCACTCATTGATATCAAGAGGATGATAAATGACCCACAAAATGTTTTAATAAGCTGGGATGAGAATTATAATGATAAGTATAGTCAGATCTTTCGTATATCATATAAAAGTTTACACAACACTAACGTAATGTTTACTTGCTCTAATATTTGACAGGAATCTGCCAAGTAGTGGCCTTTCTGGTCCTCTGTCACCAAGGATTGGTGAACTTTCGAATTTAAAATACGTGTAAGTTTATGTTATACATAAACATTTTCAGAATTGATATGTTTTAGTTTTAAGGTGAATTTTCTTTTAACTTTAATGTATTATCATTTCAGAATTTTATGCAGCAACTTATTGAGCGGAAACTTGCCATCAAGTTTGGGGAAGTTAAGAATCTGACTGCCCTTGATCTTTCCATCAATAAGTTTACGGGAAATATACCCGATTCACTTCTCCACCTTCCCAACCTCCGCTTCTTGTAAGTGACCATTTTCCTTTGCTTTCTTTATTAAATCTAACTCTATTTTGGAAATTATTCATTAGCTAATGTTTGAATGACTTCAATTTTTCAGGAATGTAACAAACAACCCACTCAACAATGTTGTTCCAACAAACAACACACTCGAGATTTAGATATGATAGATTTCTTATAATTTTTTATGTTTTATTTGGCTTGTATAAATAGTTATCCATATGAATTACATCTTAATTATTGTTGCATGTTCTATTACACAGTGCACTTTTGGAATCAAATTAAGACGTGCTTGTGTACATCTGATCTTCTATAATTTTTGGGTTGTTAAAATTTTCGGGTTGTTAAGATTGTCCGAATGATTTGCATGCTTATACTTTGGAGATTTATATAGAAGATTGGAAAGAATTCATATATATAATAAAATATTGGATAAGATAATTTCATCTTTATTGTTGTATATGTGTGAAAATTATACCTATTTTCTATTTAGAAATTTTTTTTTGGGTATATAGTAAAACATTCCATAGAATAATTTTATCTTTATTGTTGTATATGTGCGAAAATTATACCCACTTTCTTCTAAGGACGAATATTGCAAACATGATTTGAGTTTTAAGATAGTTATCCATGCCAAACACCTGCTATCCAGCTGTTATTTCCAACACCTTCCCTCGCCAATCATTATAAGATAGTTATCCATGCCAAACACCTGCTATCTAGCTGTTCTTTTCGACACCATCCCTCGCCAATCATTAATGTGTGCCCAAATGATTTCCAAAACACACTTCACATTGACGTTGCTTCTCCTATATAATAAACGCAGGTGGACGGAAACAAAATCCTTCGCCATAGAGAATGATAATGAATTTCTTACTTTTCATTCTTGGCATACCAAACTGTTTTGCCTTTTTATGTGGTTATTTTAGCTTTAATGTCATTGTAGACCACTATGAGCCAAATAAATTCCCACATTTTCATTCTTGGCATACCAAACTATTTTTCCTTTTTACGTGGTTATTTTAGCTTTAATGTCATTGTAGACCACTATGAGTGAAATAAATTCCCACATCAAATGCATACTGCCAAATTTATAAATTATAGTAGGCCCCTCACAATTGAGATTATATATTTTTATAGTAAATTTTAGTTGTGGCAACTATGAGGTCTACTATCTCTCATGTATGTATAGTATTCTTTTTACCCACCAATAATTTTATAGTATGAGGCCTACCTTAACCCCAATTTGTTTCGAGTGCGATAATAAGGAAAATTAGGCAAGGGACATTACATTGATGTGTCTCTCTTCTTCATCAATCCAATCTTTTAAGCAAAAGATAGAATTTCATTACCTTTGAATAACACTTATTTGCATTTATATAAAGAATGGAATGTACATTAAAAAAACTCATAAAAGATTACACATGAAGTCTCGATCATATTGCCTCATCGTAGCCATCTCTACCCCTAATCATAAACAATTCACTTTTTTTAATAAGCAGAAACAAAACATGGAAAAGAATCCCTAATAGGGTAAAAACCTAAGGAAAAAGAATTACATCAATGAAAAGATAACAAATTAGTAGAGGATTTTACTTATCTTGAGTGTTTTCTAAATAGTAATCATCAACTTTGTATAATTTTGTGTAGCTCAAAGAAAATTAATAAACCAGTGCTTGATACAATGATTGATATCTAGTTGTCTTAATTCTTAGGAAGATTGTGATCCTGCCAGAAAAATCTTTTATGGTGTACATGTACTAACCAGAATGAGCTTTTATTCATTGTAATCAAAATTTGGCTACTGCTATAATTGAAAGTTTCTTCCAAAAAAAAATATAAAAGTAAACGTGGAAAATGATCTTATGAGCTTTAATCCCAAAGGGACACAAAACAAATCCTATGTAAAGCCACTTGGCTGATGTATCGATACTTACACCTACACGACATGATCACTCTAATTTTTGCCTTAATAGTTGTAACCTAGAAGAATTTAATTTGAAAATGCATTCACCGGATGCATGGGAAAGAGAGAAGCAGAATTAAGGAGATATCTCAGAACTTGAGAGAGTTGGAACTTTAAAATCAGCATCACCATTATGTTCCATTGTTAAATCTTGGCTTTTTAATTCACCTGCTGCCAAAAAATGCAACTTACGGTAAGAGAAAGCTAAAATTGTTTCAAATAAGCTATATGGTATGGAAAAAATAAAATAAATAAACAACTGAACTGAAACCCTTCTACCAAAATTCGAGTTTGGTGTGGCCAATCTTATGAAAATTCAAAATTGATTACTAATATGTTGGGTATCAAAGTGTGTTTCACATTGAGAGATAAGATAAGATAAGATAAGATAAATTTATTAATGTCCAATGGAAGACCAACAAGGGTCTATGGGACAGGAATCATACAACCAAAATAGCAAGAAACTAGCGGACCACCAAACAATGGTCGGGGGAACATGCTAAAAGAACAAGGAACTAAACAAGAAGAAGTAGAGAACAACGAACCAAGAACCACCAGGGCAAGGACTAGGGGTTCTTCTCGAGCAGAAATAAATCCAACACAGAAGGATAGTGACCCGAAAGAATATGGGTATGGACCCGTCATCATGATCTATTGGTGGTCTGCTGCTGATTGGTAGAAGCACTGCGAGGTCTCACAGATTTGGAGTGACCAATGGCAGAAGCACATGAGGGCTGCTTCACACCCCGAGCCGGGGGCGAGGGAGAGAAGAAATTCGTAATGAGCTGCTCGGTGACTTGCTTTTGAGAGAGAAAGGAATAAATTTAGGTACTACCTCGGATGAAAACTTTAGGTATGTTTTTGATTAAGTAAAACAGGTTTTACAGGGACCTGAAACCCACAGGTTTTAATAATATAAGAAAAGAAATCTTTATTATTAATCTATTGGTTATCGAACAATGCTAGTAGAGGTTGTGAATTTGGCTTTGCACCCACGAATACATTTGAATTAAAGCTCCCAAAGCCATTTTCCAAATCTATTTTCTATGAACCCTGTTTCAAAGACAATACACTGCATTAACTCTAGTATGGGCACAAAGAATACTAACAAAGGCTGTTGAAATTTGGCAAATCTAATTTGTGTTATTCCTGCACTCATCACAAATCGTGAAACAACATTTATTTGAGGCATTCTATCAGATAATTCATATGTCATGTCTATGCTTCCCATTATGCTTTGATGGGTGCCCATACCTTGTTTTGCAGCTCCTATCCTAAACGCACAGGCAGAGGGGGGATTGGCAAGGTTAGTACAAATCAACATTACATCTGCTATTGCATTTGCTTGAAAGATTCATATCCTTTTCGACAAGTTTATTCCTGCAGACCCTCAAATAATTCTGATGAATTTACTAAAATGCTTCTTTGAAAACAGTAAAACCTGAAATAGTCACGGGGATCAAAACCTGGTCCATTCGCATTGTAGCATGTATCATTGCAACATAAAAACTAAACATTCCATCTTTAATTAAATTTTTCTAATGGAATAAACTAATAATACAGTTTTGCAAGCTACAAAATATATAAAATGAAATACCACTTTTGCTACCATGCAACATTATTCAAGTAGTTTATTGTTGATGTATGGAATGTATTGAAGAGCTAAATGTTTAATTTGAAAGCTGCAAAATGGAAATGGAGAATACAGAATATGTACCTGATAATCCTCTAATTTCTTAACCTAATTCTATTTTCTCAACTAGTGTCATTTTCAGTGACTGCATTCCTTCACTACTCACTCTCCCGTACAAGTCCGCCTTAAAGAAGATATCTTTTCTGAACTCAAAATATAGTCCAATGAATAAAGAAACTAGAAATTTACTTTCATCTTGCTTATATGAGATACACAACTGAAAAACTGAAAATAGAAAATGGGAAAATGGCAAGCTGCAATCTAGGAGACAAAGGCAAAGGCTGCTATCCAAGGGTGGAAAATTAATAAATGCCCCTACCTATTCTGTTGTAGACGACCTTCAAAATTCACTAAGCCCTCATATGTGTTGCGAAAACTGGATCGTCCTATAGAGATAATATATACTGGTGTGATATTGTAGAATACAATTGCCTTCGTTATTGATTGATTCTACAATAACAATAGGGTATATGTATATATTGAATAGTCATGTAATGAATAGACATGACCGTATATACTTATGGTCATGTCACTTCATTACATAACTATTAGTTAACATATCTTAACCAATAGTTTATTCATACTTTGTATAATATATATATATATATATATATATATATATATATATATATATATATATATATATATATATATATATATATATATATATATATATATATATATATATATATATATATATATATATATACTTACTTTTCAATTATATTATATAGTATATATATATATATATCTATATTTATATGCATATCATGATTGTCTCATCATTTATTAAACACGAATGAACAATACTTTAACACTCCCTCTTGAGAGAGAGTTTAATAGAATTTGTAGAATCTTTTCATATCATGATATCCGGCACATCCGGGATAGACCCTTTCGGGAGTCGATCGTGATAGGCGTCAAGATATCCGGCACAGCGGGGACAGACCCTTTCGGGAGTCGATCTTGACAAGTTATTACACACCAAGTAATAACATAAGCAACAAGATATCCGGCACATCCGGGACAGTCCCTTTCGGGAGTCAATCTTGAAGCCTGGTTAACTATTTTCAAGATCGTCACCTTGAAATAGTAACCCAACACACATGAAAGATCGTCACCTTTCATAACACAAAATGAATGGGCCCATAAAGTCTACCATGACTTCCGACACTTCGGGACACACAATTTAATGTAGTCTCGTCATGAAAATAGACTTGAATATCATGATCTCCGCACAGTCGGGACACACAATTAAGTAGTCTATCATGATATGGTTTCGTTATTACACATCCAGTAATAACAAGAGTCAAGATCTCTGCACAGTCGGGACACACAATTAAGTAGTCTATCTTGACACTTTGGTTCACTATTATTAAGTGAGGAAGGCTTCCACCTTAAACTTGTCTATCAAAGACAAGAATCATTTAAGATACAAAGTGATAGATCACTAAGGCTGAAAATCAACATCAGGAATACTCCCTCTAAATTAATATGACCATGATCTTGGGTTGCCATCTTAATTTGATCTTGTAGCTTCTCCCACTGACATGAAAGCATAGCCTTCTCACATGGTAATTCATCATAATTCTCTGCTACAGTTTCTTGATCACTAGGTAACCAACAAAACATGGTCTACTCCCTCTGAATCAAGATCTTCGAATGTCCACTGATGCAGATCCTTTTGCTTCCTCTTCTGTCACGGAGGCATACCCTATTTATATGCTCATCTCAGTGTTACTGTAGGACGTGACTCCATACCTTTCTTCCTGAGAGAATCGATGTCTCATACATGAATAATCTGAATAGACATAAGGTTGCCGACTCACATTGACTAGCATAGGATGCATTTTGATCTTTTTCAAGGCCACAACACTAACACTCCCTCTTGGACTTGAGGGAAGATAATAAAGACCTCTGGTATGATGTTCATCTTAATAAAATGTAGTTTCAAGATGTATGAATTACTTCAATCAGAGATCCTATCCATGTGCATCTCATATGTGATTCTATCCACGAGTTTCCACTTCTATAGCCTCAGAATTGTTTCACCTTTAGCAATGATCTCCCTCTCAATCAGTATGATCAATTTTGTCACAAGTTGACTGAATCATCTGCTCCCTCTGAAGCTCAAGCTCATCAATTCTTAAACTTTCTGAAGATGTCAGGACTCCCTCTTAATCTGAATTTCTCATGCTTTCATCCTTTTATATTCCCTTTCGTAAGGTGAGCCCATACAAAAAGTATTTTGAAGAATCCATCTCACTATAGTCCAAAGGTTGTACACAAATCCATGAGTACTTATTATGAAATTTCACTGTCGTAGTGTAATCAAAATCTGGAGTAGTGTAGTTGTAGGAGCCTGTCAGTGCCACATGTGCAACGGACCCTGCACTCAACAGTCCATAAGTACTTGTGATCAAATAATCATCCTGCACTTATTATAGTACGGAACAACCCTGCATAATGCCTTGATTGCATCATTCTTGGAGACAAATGAAAAGATCAAGGCAAATAGCTCTTATAGTACAAACATGAATACATATAAGAAAATGACTACAAAATTATAAAAAAATTTAACTCAAAGATGAATACTTATCTTAAGCTTCAAATATTTCTTTCTTTAAAGTGAGCCCATAGTCACTTGATATCCTTGATTTTTAATAAGGTGATCATGAATCTGTAACAAGGTGTCACTGAAATCAAGTCTTCAATTTTCTTAGTATTTCAGCTTTGAGAGTTGCATACCAATCCTTGTCTTCTCACCCTTTCAAAACTTATAATTATTTCATCTAAATTGATATTGTTTGTTCCTTTATGGTAATCGTTGATTATCATTAGATATGAACTTGAGATAAACATAATTTCTTTCACCTCTGTAAGTGTCCCGCTAAAATGTCTTATTATAATTTATATCACACAAGATTAGATGATTTCTAGATGAGAATTGCTACTTTCGTGATATGTATAACATGATTTTCTTTGTAATTAGAAAGAGACAAATCATTTCTGATGTCAGATGTAATGATTGCAAGTATCACTACTAATGGTTATTCTAGTTCCCAATCCTTCACAAAGTAAGAATCTTATGGTTATCTCTATTCCATGCTCTTTCTTTAGAGGGAACTCACTAAGATATCATCCCCTCTTATCAATATAATGGGATTTCCATACGACATGAATTACCATCTTTAGTACCTACGATGATATTAATTACTTCCTCCAATTATCCACAATGTGATTATCAGACTGAGAAAATATTCATTCATTCTTCAACTGTAAGTTCTCCCAGGTCAAGGAATATACGACTACTTGATATTCAAAATTAGATGATCTTCGGCAAAGAAATCCAAGTCATCGATGCTCCTATGCCTCCCGTTTTGCCTTTGATACTTGCTGCTAGAATGAATAAGGAGAGTAATTTATTTGTTTCTCCGTTACCCCTTCATATTGAACTATGAATTCTCATGTCAACTGTATTTGCATACTCGATAATCATATGTCGCCCAATCTTCATAATCTTTGTTCTCCAGCTCACCATTCCAATGTGTGTTATCCATTGCCACTATGTGTCTTTGTAATGATCCCTAATAGTCCTCCTTGGGATTAAGGACATCTGGCCCAATTCTTATAAATCTTAGTTCCTGATATCACTATTAACGTTGGTTTGATCAATAATAGATATGATTTAGTCCTATTTGTTATTATGCAATTGATAATTGCTGACCAACGTCTTCCTTCCTAGCACCTCTGTAAATTCCATAATGATGCCCCATGCTGTGATATAGAACCATATTTTCGTATCTAGAGTTAACAGGAGACACTAGTGTTAATTTCATAAACTTTCTTTACACGCTGTCAAATGTATTTATCTTCTCTTGTTCAATCAAGATATAAATATATGGCAGAGATGACACCCGATGAAGACCTAAATGTTATCCATGTTCTATGAGCATCCCCTACTTGATATAGTATCTTGATTATAATTAATGTCTACTACTATAATGTCCCCAAATCCATTATCAGATTTCAATATTAGAGAAATCAATTTTACTCAATGACATTGCTTTAGTTGGTTGTTGTCTTCTACTATATAACCTTATCGCTTGTGTAATGTGCTTCTTGGGTTTGATTATTCTTGTTTCGCTTTATAGTTCCAAAATAACTCTTGTCGTGATACTTCCTCCTTTGTATATTGGTAGATGATGCCCTCAATACACATCGACTGCTGAGTATATTCTTTCTCTACCTGTCTTCGATGATTGGTCTACCGAATTCATTAGTATTATCGTAGCTTCTTAGTATATGTAGGAACTGCTATTTCAAAGCCAATGTTGGTGGTCTGAGATGAATCGTGACTCTAGGTTATGAGACGCCTTGCTTATGATGATCATTTTACACTTCTGTTATTGTAAGATATCTGATATGAATTCAGTGATGATACTTCTTCAGTGGTATTGTTTCTTATCACTAGTGAATTGACGTTCGTTGTATACTCAAATTGCTGACTGTAGTTATTAATTGTGATATGTTAAGCTTTCATTCAATCACCAATATCATCGCTGGCTTAATCATTTATTTATTATTTCTATTGTAGACTATAAATTTGCCGATTGTATATAGTGTTGATTGTGTGAGCCTCCTTTACTGCCAACTGAGATTATCTATTGCTGACTCCGTATCTTTCCTTCTTATTCGCTAATTGGTGTTGAGTATATCTTCTATGCTAACCTGTGTTCATCTTATCTCCTCCCCATCTTGAGATTTGTCAAGTGTAGGATTGAACACGATGTTTCCTTATTTTGCTTACACGATGTCTCGTCATTTATTAAACACGAACGAACAATACTTTAACAATATGCAGTAGATAGTTGTGAAGGAATGAGGCGGAGAACGAAGCATAAATGAGAATTTTTTGAAATGCACCAAACCAACATGCACGGCACCACACAAATCCTCTCGCAAATGACATGCATGTTGTCTTGCAAAGCACCACGCTCCCATATGTCCAGATCTTTTTCCCCGTAATTTTAGAAATACAAAATTAAAAAGACTACAGGAATCGCCTGCACCGGAATGTTTTCTAGGTGTAAGACTACCCGAAAGTATGAACAAACTGTCGGTATCTCCTCAGGAGCAAGCCTAGTGGCTTAAATATACTATCACTTGTATCTATGAGAGGTGCAATGGTCACACCGATAGTTAATATATAATGGGGGTCTCCTCCTCCTCCTCTGCATCCTCATAAATGTTTGTCACCATCCCCATGCCCCCAAATAGAGAGGTATCTAAATAGCCTTAGGGATGCCTCACTAGGGTCCAGTGGTACAATGGTCAAATTCAAGAAATCCAGTCATCTTCTGAAAGTGAGATTTTAAGAAAACCATCAAATGTGGATTAGAAATAATTAAGAAGAGAAAGCATCTATGAGAATGATCATGCCTAAAAAAATAATTGTTTGATGAATGCCTAAGTTTTTCACATTAATTAACATGTGATAGAGACATATACTAAGTCAAAACATGTAGGTACAAACATTCAATTTTTAATATAATATTATTATGTCCTTTTTGAATCACTTACCATTCTGATATGGGTTCCCTATAACTTGTAGAGTTTTCATGTCCTAATAAAAATTATGCATTGAATCAATGGAAGTTTGATAGGAAGCACATTATTGAAACACAAAAGTGATAAGTGATTGTTCTACAAAATTGAACTTCTAATCGATAATGGATTGATGTTTTGAGATTTAGTTTGGTGATTTTTTCATATCAATATTTTGAATCATACTTTATGATCCATCACCTAAGAAAAGAGTGATAGATCATGAATTGTAATTCAAAACATCCACAAACAAAAAAATCTATAAATAAACCAAAAAAAATAAAAAAACAACATTATGAACTTTAAAAATCAAAACACAAATTGTTATGGACTGAAAATCAACTAATGTGAAATAGAAAGAATACTAGGTGGAGTGTTGTGGAACAATAGGAGATCGGGATAGAGGATGTTTTTTCAGCAATGATCTCATCTGATTCAAAATGTTCTCTCTTGTGCAGAAGTAAGATGTCGATGTCCCATTCTCTGAGGAGATGAAGTGATCTGGCTATTCTAAAAAGTTGTTCAATGTGTCACAACTGAAATTGGAGATGGTGGAAATCCTATCATTCCTCACAAAACAAATTTTAAATCCCTTCCTTCTTGGCCCTGTAATGTCACTGCAAACAAAGATGGGAAATTTCTACAGTTAGAAGAATCAATCATCACATCAGGATCACTTTTGGTCTTCAGCAGATTGTTTCTTAGTGACCACTATAAAATGTGACTAATGGAGTCTCCCACAACCAAAACATTACCATACGCTCCCACCAACCTTCATGATAGGTACCAAAAGTATATTAGTATAAACTGAGAAGAGCTTTACACCATTAATGGAGATGCGTAATCAAGATCTAGACTAAAGAGTGCCTACAAAAATCATCTCTATCTACTAACTTACCAAGGGACAATTATCACTCGTCCTCCATACCTATTTCAATTCTTCCCTAACCTAAAACACCATCAAGATTTATAAACAAATTTCACTGGTAAATTATATTTTCTAATACATATCTTGTATGAGATCATTTGTGCATATTATAGTCCAATTTCCTACATGAGAAGCTAGTATGTCAACCCATTCACCCATTGTGTTTCCTGCAACGCTTGAATGATGGTCATCACATTGACTAGAATATGGATCTGCAACCCTATTCCATGGCATAAATCTTAGGGTTGAATTATACACCCATTTTCCTGACTCACTTCACATTAATTAATTACCACTTAATTACATCTGTAAAATAAATTCCCATCTAAAAATAGAACAATGAAAGAGATAGCCTGAAATAACCATTCCCAAATAAATAGCTGATAAATTAATGGTCATTCTAGAGCCCATAAACAAAACCAGAAACCAACCTGAAATAGACAAGATGAGCCCTAAAGGACTCAACAACTAAATAAAGATAAAGGCGAGCATTAAATTGAAGATATTTTCATCACTAGCACTCTACAACTTAAAGCCAAGGAAGTAAATGCCACTTAACCCAATCTGGCTCAACAAAATCATAACTATGTGATTGAAAGACAACATTAACAACAACATCAACTGCATACCGTCATCTTGAATACAAATGAAATATAAAAGTAATTAACCAATATGGTAAACAATCTATCAATCTGCAAAGATCAATATGTTGGAGTTGCTTCACAAATCATAGAGCCAATAAGATTTACAACAAAGGGGGTGCTTGGAACTACCTATTGTGTTAATGATACAAAATCTAGGAGGTAGTCAAATTAACGATTATAACAATACTTGACCTTATCTAATCCCTACTCCAAATCCTTGCATTGAACAGAGCAGACCTGAAGTGATCAAATTTGTGGTGCGACCTTTATGGAACATATCACATGTTTTTCAATATACTACAAATAATAGATATAAACACATAAAAATGAACAGTCTAGTCTAAAATGGAAATTTTGTGGAATAGTGTATGGACATGCATTGAAACATAATGGTATTTTTACAAAAAATTAAGAAATCAATGAAATAAAAATCTGGTAACATGCATTCAAGAATGAGGAATCAGAGCCAAGACACCTGGATTGTATGACAGAATGCCTCAAAAATATGACTGCCCAATGCAATTTGTTGAATAATAAGGGCTCTCAACCCCCTCCATCTTCTCAAAAAGAATACACTTCTTTGTGATTACTCCTCACACTAAGGACAACATCTAGAATGTGTTATCATGTCCTGTAACAACAAAGAAAGATTGCCAAAAAGCCTACCTCCTCAACTGCTCGTGCACTGTGTTTTCTTTCAATCCACCATCGGGGAACTGCCAAATCTGGTCAGGAGATTTTTTGACCATGTGTAACTCTCTTCCATTAAAAATCAATTCACGTATTTTTATTCAAGTAGATGCCTCTAACTTTGAAAGACCGAGAAGTCGTCCCCCTTCAGACTCATAACCACAATTGTTGTTTTAGTTTTGGTCGTCGCAGTGGGGATCTTCTCAATTTTAACGTGGCGGAGGTATCGGCAGAGGCTTTGGCTATGATCTATGGAGAGGCATCTAGATACCTCAGACTCTTTTCTAAGAATGTTTAGTTACAAGGAGTTGAAGATCGCAACTATGAATTTCAAGTCTAAGCTAGGGAGTGGAGGATTCGACATGGTCTATAAACGACAGCTAATAGATGGTACATTTGTAGCTGTAAAGAAAATGGAGGGTTCAAGACAAGATGAGAAGCAATTCTGAGCAGAAATTAGTTCTCTTGGAAAGATATAACACATGCCAATTTGATCAAGCTTTGAGGGTTTTGTGCGTAAGGATAGAGAAGGTTTCTGATTTATGAATTCATGCCTAACGACTCTCTAAATCCCTTACTCTTCTCAATTAAATCCAAAGGTAAACAAAAGATACTCGACTGACAGATCCGATTTGAGATCGCGTTAGGCACGACAAGGGGGCTACTCTATCTCCATGAAGAATGCAAAGATTGCATCATTCATTGTGATGTTAAGCCCAAAAATATTGTGAAGTGAGTATACAAAGAATCACTTAGCACTCGATATTGATGATTCAGTGAGTATATAGATTTTTCAAATAACTTGAGACAAAGCACATTCTTCCAAAAGTGTCATCATTTGAATAGAGAAAGGATGAAAAGGAATTCCCAAGAAGATAATTATTTTGAAAGCTCTGTAGAAAATAACATGTTTTTTAATTCGTCAATGTGTTACTATTAGTATGTTCAACTTTTAATTATATTATATATTATTTATTAAATTCTATATTTAATTATTTTTATTTTGTGTTTCTT
This sequence comes from Chamaecyparis obtusa, assembly GCA_027943335.1. Lineage (NCBI taxonomy): Eukaryota > Viridiplantae > Streptophyta > Pinopsida > Cupressales > Cupressaceae > Chamaecyparis > Chamaecyparis obtusa. Next base: position 481,020 of record BSBK01008681.1, on the reverse strand, counting down.
TAAAATAGATTTATGTAATTTTGATAAATATTTTTAAAATTAAATATTTAACTTAATAAAATGTGTATATTACAATAAAAGTTTATTCAATTTATTGTATTTAACTCTATCAATTTTATAAAAAAATTGTTAATTTCTATTTTCCAAATTATTCATTTTAGATAGTTTGTAATATTTAGAAATGTGTCATGTTTAATACTATTTTATATTTTTTATATATATTAAAAATTTTCACTTCATAGTGAAAAATATATATTTCATAATTAACTAAGTAAAATAGTTCTACATATATATTAATTTGTAGAAAACTAATTAAAATCAATCTCACAATTTAATTGTCATTTATTAATATTAATTTGTGGCAACTTAGTTTAAATTTATCATTTATATTAAAAAAATAGAAATTTATGATTCACGTGTGTACTTTAATTCTTTAATTAAAAATATGTAATTTATTATTTGTTTTTGAAAAATATTAATAAGTGATTATATATTTGAAAATAATTTCATGTAGGAATAGATTGTTTATTTTATATTTTATTTTCTAATTCTCTTGAAAAAAACATTTTAATGCTTATTTTTATTTTGAATTAAAAAATAAATAATTTTGTCTTTCCAAATTTGGGATAGACGATATTATAAAAGCTCCATGTTAAAAAGTTTACCAACTTTTTAAAAATAAATAAACAAATTTATAAAATAAATAATATAAAAATTCTCAAATAAAAATTATAAGAAATTAATTATTTCAAAAATATGAAATAAATCTAATTAAATTATTTTGTTTTACTTTAATAAAAATAAAGAATAATTTCTAATTTTTTCTATAATTTTTTTCAAAAATAGATTATATCAATTGATTTATTTCTAAAGTTCTCCATAACTATAATATTTTAAATATTCTTAAACTGTATAATATATTTTATTTTTAAAATCAAATAATTATTTCTTGGAAATCAAGTATTTAGTATTATTATTATTTTCTTTTTAAAATCTAAAAAATGACTTGTTGGTGTAATTAAATATTCTTAATTACACTTTACTTAATCTTACTGAGGTTAATGCATTGCATACTAATTTGTGATTGAGACACCTAGGAGTGTGCACATCTATTAAGCACATGGTGTAGGAGAATTTTCACTTTAGGTGTGATAGTTGTCATCACATACCTCTTTGTGTGTGAGATCCACCTTTCGTGCTCTTATCACATTATTATCCTAATCCAATGCACATACTTTATTGCATATTGGAGGATGATCCACATTTGGTGGACATGTGATTACACCTAGCATAGGTGATAGCTTATCAGCTCCTTATCATTGTCTTTTATTGCCTTTCCTATATAAGGAGGCCTATTATGTAATCATTTCATTCATTGGTGAATATCATTAATTCATTGGATCTATTCAATCCATCCTTGCATTCATATTTTCTCTCTCTTGTGCTTTTCTTCAACTTCTTGATCTTGGTTCAATATTTGCTATTTGCAAATTCTTACATGGTATCAGAGCTCTCAAGGTGTGAAGACCTCTTCTCAAGAAGTGCAATCTTGGCTTGATTCAATTGTGGGTGTAGAATAAAGGTATTTGGACATCACCATTGCATAGTCTATTTGGAGAAAATTTGGGGTTTTGTATTTTGTGGCTTTCTATTGTAGGTCAATATTGGTGCTTGCTGGTACAAATCAAAGGTTGGCATCATATTAAATCAGTCCAAAAAATTCTAAATCAAATTTTATTTCATTCAAATCGGACACCCGAGGCCAAATCTAGAGCTATTTGAATTTTGGAAGTGCGACGGTGGCGATTCAGAAAAAATAATTTCAGAGACAATTTTCAAACAGCGATATCTCAGTCATTTGGACTCCTTTTTTGGAGCAATTTTTTTGTTTTGGAGTAGAATTTCATGATCTACACAATGGTTCAGGTGGTTTCTAATCTCTATTCTTGAATTTTTCTGAAAATCGCAAATCTCAATTTTTGCAACTTCCAAGGCCTCATTTGAGCTCATATGAACTCCTTTTTAGGTGCAATTTTTTTTGAAAGTCCATAATTTTTTTTGTATTTTCTAGATCTGGAATCAGATTTTAGTGATTGTGACCAGAAACTGTACTTTCAAAAATTGGCTTAGTTTTTTCATTTGTAATGCATAAGCCTTAGCTTGGTCTTTTGCATAATGATCTAAGTCTATTATAGCTTGATTTTGGAGTGTACTAATTTGTTGATTTCAATTTGTAATGAGAGAAGTGTATCATTAATATAATCATGGGTTATGAAACACATCCTGTAGTAGTACTTTTGACTAAGGATAATTATGAGTCATGGGCAAAAAGAATCATCACACATTGTAGATGGCTTAATCTCTTGCCTCATCTTTATGGACTCATTCCTGAGCCAAAGTCATAGGGGAAGCAATATGTTTGGAGAGAAAAGAATGCTCATATTATAAATTTGATTATTGGTAGCATCAATTTGTGTCTCTTCTATGACATCTACCCCAGATTTAGAGGTGTTCAATGTCCACACATAATTTGGACAATCATTTGGGAGATTTTTGGTGATCCACATGTTCCTCCATTCCCAGATGATCTTGCTTCAGATTGCCTCATTCCTCTTGATAATGCAGATAATATTCCCTATGATGATTATACTTTAGATGCAATTGAAGAATTTGCAGCAATTGAGAGCGAGGATGATCCAGTGGCTCCTCCTATAGCTCCTACTTCTCTAGTTGAGATCACACAATCATCTCTTGTTGGTGATTCCAGTGATTCATTACAAGAGATATCTATTTGTCTTCCTGATTAGGATTCTTACTTGCTAGTTATTGGTTCATTATTTGTGGAGTCTCATATTTTAGATTTGGGAGACATACTTGAGGGGGTTTCTCTTCTCTTTGATGACAGTTTCATCACAGTTGGAGATACTTCTTCACATTCTTTGGAGATTGACATTCTTGATTCTTCTTCTTCACTTGGTTTGTCACATGATGTGATAGATTTTTTAAGCTTGGAGATTCCTATTCAGTCTTCAGAGATGCATATTTGGAGATCTTCCTCCTTATTTCTTTTGGATATGGATTGGTTCATGGCATCATCATCATACTTCATTTGGATTCCACTTCCTAGTTCCTATCCACAATGGGAAGTATTCCTACATTTGTACTTGGTATATCTTCTTCCCAAGGGGAGAAATGTTGTTTGTAGTCATTGGAATATACTTTGTCTTCAAGCACTCACCATTTTTGTAGGAGATTCTTCATTAGGGGGGGGATATCATGTTTCCAACTATCCTTCTTATGGGGGGATAATTCTTTGTATATACATGATGTATGTAGTTCTTGGGGGGTCTTGAGTACTCCATCCATCCATGCATCTTGTTTTCTTCTTTCTTTTTGGGGGAGGGTTTTTCCCATGAGGTTTTCCCTCTTTCTCCACTTTATGAGAGTTATGCATTTCATGTATTGCATTTTGTACATGGGTACCTAACATGGCCTAGTAGCCGGGACCCATCTTGCATTGTGAGTTTAAGTGCATTCCCGTAAGTTTCACTTAAGAGGGGGTGTTGGTGTAATTAAATATTCCTAATTACACTTTACTTAATCTTACTTAGGTTAATGCATTGCATAGTAATTTGTCATTGAGACACCTAGGAGTGTGCACATCTATTAAACACATGGTGTAGGAGAATTTTCACTTTAGGTGTGATAGTTGTCATCACATACCTCTTTGTGTGTGAGATCCACCTTTCGTGCTCTTATCACATTATCATCCTAATCCAATGCACATACTTTATTGCATATTGGAGGATGATCCACATTTGGTGGAGATGTGATTACACCTAGCATAGGTGATAGCTTATCAGCTCCTTATCATTGTCTCTTATTGCCTTTCCTATATAAGGAGGCCTATTATGTAATCATTTCATTCATTGGTGAATATCATTAATTCATTGGATCTATTCAATCCATCCTTGCATTCATATTTTCTCTCTCTTGTGCTTTTCTTCAACCTCTTGATCTTGGTTCAATATTTGTTATTTGCAAATTCTTACATGACTCAATCACTAATGCAACTCTTAAAATAGAATATAGAATATTATAATTCTATATAAAATATAACATATATGCAACTTAGATGAACCAAATGCCTATTAGTAATCATAAATATTTGTTATATCAAATTTTTATATCCAACACAAAAGGACCAATACGTCGACATAAAAAAATTATTTATTGTTATAAAAATAACACATTGTTATATAATATACAACTAATATCTAACACAAAACTTTTTGACAATCTCACACATTTCATAGGAAAATACAAGTCATTTATTATATTCGCCTTTTATATTTGTGATAAGATAAATTATTTTTGATAGATAAAGCAGCAAGAGGGTGCTGGCCCGAGGAACAAAGGACTAGTAGCACATTAACAACACATTAATGGAACTAGTCAAAGTAGATAGAACAGTTTAATAGCATAATCCCAAGTCTAACTCTGCCCCTATCAAAAATATAAACCATAGTACTGATCAACAGGATTAAAATAGAGTACTTAAAATGAGCAGTAGCATGTAAAGTATCAGTCAATAGCCATGTAGGGCTGAGCAAAAGGAAATAAAAACTAACATTAATCCCAACCGCAAAATAGGGGATCCGAGGGCCAAGCCCAGCCAAAATTAACCAACACATGGACACCAGAAATTAGTAATCCCCATCCAGCTGCTTAGACAGCAGGGTCCTAGTCCACTCCTCCTACAGAAACATGAAAAGATCCTTGTTGTCCTCGTCTGCTTCCAAACTGCCGCCCGCCAACTTTTCCTGCACATGACAGAGGGTCGTAGCCGAAGCGTGCATGACCTTCAAGGAAAATTTGTTAGTCCTCTTGCATTGGTTCATCAAATTCTGCATATTCTTCTTAATCTCCAGAATATCCTTATCCAAATTCAAGAACCTCCTTTTGAGGGTGCCTTTAAACTTGTTATTGTCCTCCAGGGCTTCAGTACTGTGATCAGAGGTGGGGGGGTTAACTTGGGGATCCTGAGAAGGGCTCAGGAGCGGGGTAGGGTTATTGGGGGTGTCCATGGTTTGCTGGAGGTTGGGCAGAGGAGTGTTACCAATCCTAGGGGGACTCATTTGATCATCCGAGGAACCTTTCTTGGACTCGGTGGAGTGGGAGTCTTTTTCAGACAGGGACTGCTCTTTAGAGGCCGTTTCCAACAACCTGGTTTTACACTGTTCCTTGGCAATTCTATTTGACCTCCAGTGACCCGAGTTACTTAAGTCCACCTTGAGGTTAACCTGGCTCTCCATCATTCTCCCTCTTTTGGGCCTACAGTCAGTTTCAGGAGTGTTGTCGGCCTCCTTCCTATCTTTGTTCTCCATAGACTCAGAGACATAAGACTCCTCTTGACCCTCCTTCCTATTGAAAGGGTTTTTAACACATTTTTTGTGAGTTTTACCCTCTTTAGCAGCCAGCTCAGGCTCCTGGATGACACAGATGGACTAGGAGGAGGAATGGGTGGGATTTTCAATTTTGGCCGGGGACTCCTCTTGGGTTATCTCCTAGATAATTGGGGGGGGGGGTTGGGGCGCCAGGTAGATAGCTTTGTGAAAATGGTAAATGTAGAGAAGGAGGCCCTGATGGAGGATAGGTATTGACTTATCAGGGTTGTCCTTAATATCAAGGATATTACTCTCTATGGAGTTCAAAAGATAGAAAGGTATGGAAATTAAATCCTTGTTTCTAATATGATTCAGGAACGGTAAGTGGTAGTAGTAAAAAATAGTGAACTTACCTTCCAGCGTGAAATGTTTCATCACAATGAGGCAAATTTTCGGCCAGAAGTCCTGTAGCTCCTCCCTGTTGAAGCCCCCTTATTTTTTCACCAACTGCTCACCATCCTTGAAAAACTAGTTGAGGCTGGTTAGATCAGGAGTCCGACTAATTTTTTTGTATTTCCTCCCCACCATAGATAGCCCAATCACCTTAGCTATGACCTCTTCATTCAACTAGAAGTGGATGCCCCCAACCGAAACACTCCTGTTGTTCCAGGAGGTGACAAATTGTTTGGAGATTCGCTCATCATGCCCACCTTTCATTCTCTCCATAAAACCCCATATGCTGCTTTCTTTGCAGTAATGAGTTACCAACGCATTAGAGGTGAAAGCTTCGTTGATTTTATCAGGCTCAATGCAGAGAGTATTACCTCCCATTTCTAAGGTCTGCCCCTCCCGCGCCAGAATATCCTAGAAATCTCAGGGCCGAGCATTATTGCAGACCATAAAAGACCCCTTGTTTTTGCAAAGCCTTTTCGAGGAAAGATTAAACTTAAAATGCTGGCTTTGAGAAATTTTTTGAAAAATGGGCTTCGTACAGCCAAATCTAACAGATCTCTAAGTGCCATTAATAGCAATAATACCAGGGACATACTTGCATTCCTTATTAGCCAAGTAAGCCCTCTGATTCAGACAGCTCTTACTCCACACGTTTGAAAGGTAATGATGATTCTTTATGGGAATTTGAATCCTCCTTTCCATAATCGCAAAAATCACCCGAGCATGCCAACACGTGATCCATAAAGGATTCGTAATGAATATGATAGCTTGGCACATTTAAATAGTAATATTCATCACTTATATGTGTATCACTTAAAAAATAATATGCTAGTGATAATATGAAATACTAGCATATTATTTTTTAAGTGATACACATATAATAGATAGCTATGATATTTTATTTGAGACAAAAATTATTTATTTCACTTATTTATGAATTATTTATGGGTTTTCAGTATAACATTTATATGTTCTCATGTGTTTAAGTGTTGGTCCATTTTTATCAATATTTGGAAAACAAATTATCTTTAAATATTGACCCTTCTCCCCTAAATGCGTGGTCAGTTCGAACAACCTTCTACAACCTGAATTTTTTCAACTTTCTTATTTTCTTCACCCTGTACAACCCAATTTTTTAAAATAATGGAATCCGACAGGTACATTACAAAGTTAATTATTTCTAATTAGAATGGTTTTTGTTTTAAATAAATGTTTCTATGTTCATAAAAAAGAACACACTAGAGGGAAAACCCAAGAAAGTAGTTTGAATTTCAATCAATTATAAGACACCTACATCCAAAAACGCTCCTATTGGGATGAGAATAGAGTGGCTTTAAAAATTCAGGTGGCTTATCTTAGTCCATTAGATCATTTTTCAAAATTTTAATTCTTTAATTTGCAAAGACAAAGAATACACAAATCAATAGAATTATCTCTATTTTTTCCACTTGATGTAGAGGGGATAATTATGGATTTATATATAGAAGACTTCACTTTCCTGTTGATTTTAGTGCCTCTATCCATAAATTTATCTCTATTTTATCATGCAGTGTCATGGAATAACTTGTTCTTTTTAACCTTCAATCTGTTGATATATTTTTTTAGCTCAGAAGGTGGAGTGGAGTTGCTTTAAAGCAAATTGAGTTGGATATTTAGCAATAGCTTCTTCTTTTTTATCCTTTAATGGATTATTTCTAAGTTTTTGAGGTTGAATAAATCAAGAGTGATTGTATATATGATTTAAAGTCAAAGAAAGTATTATTGCAGACAAGTGAAGAAGTTGGGCTCTATATATGTAAGATTGTTGTAGTAAACTTGTATTGGATTCTATTGGACATTGAGAGAAAGTTGGTTGTTAGGCTGAATAGAAGATCTACAATTTGCATGTTTTTCCCCACATTGGACTTTCCTGGGTATATCTATGTTATTTTCTTTTTGAGATTGGCTTTTGTTATTATTTTTGCTTCCACTATTATTTGTTGTTAATTAATTTGGAGTATTGATTGTTATAAATTAGATAGATTTTCTATTATGTGAATTTATTGTGCAATTAATCTATAGTTGAGTTATGAGACATTAACATGATATCAAAGCTCTAAACTCTTAATACAAAACCAAGATTTGTGACATAGATTTTAAAAAAAGAAAAAAAAATAGATTTTTGTCTCCAATTTTTTTTGTGGCTATGGAAATCAGTGATCAAGTAAGGTTAGGTTCTAGGGAGGCTATGGTGGTCATCCTTAGTGTGGCGTAGAATTTGCATGGTGTAGATTCGAGGAGCAAGGATTTGTTGTGTGGAGATATTGAGATAAAGACATTTACTAAATATATCAAGAGGGAGAGGTTTCCTAGATATATTGAGAGGAAGAAATTTCCTGGAGACATTGAGAAGAAAGAGGTTTTCTAAGAGTGCATTGTGAGGAAGACATTTCCAAGAGAAGTTAGAGAAGAAGGGAAAATAAAATTTTGGCAAGGGAAGAAGACACAATTATTCTTGTAGATTGAAATTGCTATACTTTCTACTATGGTTTTTTAAAATTCTTCTAAGGACAAGTTTTAGAACAAGTTATTCACACAATTTGAAAGTGAGTGTTTGGATAGATAGAGAAAATTGTGAGGTTGAAATAATTACTGTGGCAATCTTGTAATATGTTGAATGAGTTCTTTCTCTTGATGTTGAATAAAAGGTGGGATGAATAGATAGCAGACATCCTGAAAAAGGCTTTGGTGAAGAGTATGTTTGTATTCTTTAGGGATAAGTTGGGTGTTGTGCTTAACACCTTCCTCTCTAAGAGGGGATGTTGATTTTTTGTTTAGCTCAAAAGGTGGAGTGGAGTTTCTTTAAAAATAATTGTGTTGGATTTTAGCAATAGATATTTTTTTTAATCTTTAAAAAAATATTTCAAAGTTTGTGAGGTTAACTAAATCAAGAGTGAGTTTATATATTATTTAAAGTCAAAGAAAGAAAGGGAATTTTCTTTTCTTGAAAGCTAAGTAAAGCAGCTGGTCTCTATATATGTAAGATTGTTGTAGCAAACTTGTATTGGATTCTATTGGACTTTGAGAGAAAGTTGGTTGTTAGGAAGAATATAAGATCCAATATTTGCACATTTTTCCTCGCATTAGGGTTTCCTAGGTATATCTATGTTGTTCTCTATTTAAGATTAGATTTTGTTATTGTTTTTTCTTTCACTATTATTTGTTGTTAATTTATCCAAAGTATTGATTATTATAAAATAGATAGATTTTCTATTTTGTGAATTTATTGCGCAATTAATCTATAGCTAGGTTATGATAAATTAATACAATCATACAATGGATTATATGTCTTGCTGGAAACATTCACGTGAATATAGATTAAAAAATTGCTTAGAACAATAGTTTAAAATATAATGTTAAGTTTATATTTCAAAATTTGAGTCAATAGTGTAATTCTTTTTTATGTCTAACTAGTCATTATTGAGTTTCACATTGATTCAAAAATCCAAGTGGGCATACCACAAAAATCAAAGTGGCTTGAGCTACAAAAATGACATCTAAGATGTATCTTTTCCGTATTTAACTAGTCGATTTGTAAGGTTATACAATTGAACAATAAAAGAATGGAGGCAAGTGATTGAAATTCATATTAATGATTTTTTCATCACCTTTGACAAAATATGTTGTTCATTTTCAATTCTCAATTTCATATTTCCATAATAATGTTCCTAAGATTTAATTCTTAGATGAAATTAATATTATATTTAAATTATTATTTCATATTTACAAATATTAATTAGAAACATATTACTCTAATTCATAATAAAGATGTTTCTATATTCTCTTTATATTTTTCTAATTAGAAACATCATTATTTTTAGTTGAAAAAGAAAATTATTAGAAAATTATTAAAAGAATATAGAAACATGTTACTTTTGTAATGATAATATTAGAAAAAAAAAATCATATTTATAAATAAATGTACAACGAAAAATTGTTTTTAAATATCTTATTTTATTAAAGTGTACAAAAGATTTCTTCAATGACTAAATTAGAATTTAGTATCTAACAAAAAGTAAGATGTTTCTATATTTTCCAATTACATTTCTAAAATTTAAAAGAATTTAAATAAATTAAGATTATAAAAAAGGTTTGTATACTATATATTTAATTATATTATATTTATTAAATTATATATTTAATTTTTATTAATAAAATTTTTTTTTTGAATAGAATTCTTACAACTGAAAAATATTTGCAGGAGAGGCTTTTGCATCCCAAATAGATGTTATCTTTTCCATTTAGATGTTGAATCTATCTCTCATCTTATTCTTCAGTGTCCTTACACTATGGATATTTGGTGCAAGGTCTTTCAGTTATGGGATCTTAAGTAGATCTTCCCTCTATCAGGGTTGGATCTCTTCTCTCAATGGTTCCCTCTAACTTCCAATGTTGTGCTTACTAGACTTTGGTCATTTATCATCCCTCATGTGGCTTGGGGTATTTGGAAGGAGAGAAACAAAAAGGTGTTTAGAGAGATTTATTCTCAGCCAAACATTATTTTTGGGAAAAATTTCAAAGTCATTTCTAAGAATACCAACATGGTCACTTGGCTAATATCATTTAAGAAGAAGTCTCCATTTTATGTCTATGACTTTTGGGTGGCTTCTAATTGTAAAATTCATGTGGCCATGTCTCCTACTATTATGAACAACCCAAGGGATAACTATGTTTGGATTCCTCCTCCAATTGGTTGGGTAAAACTTAATTTTGATGGGGCAAGCAAGGGTAACCTATGCCAGGAGGGTGTGGGTGAGTGTTAAGAGATGAAAATGGATTTTTACTATGGTGGCAACTCTCCCCTTGGGAATTTAGATAAACCATCTTGCCAATGCCATTGAACCTTTTAGGGAATCAAGATAGCTTACCAAGTGAATTACAAAAAGATATGGATCAAGGGAGACTCTAAAAATATTATTAATTATCTTAGTGGTAAGTACATACCATCTTGGACAATTGATAATTGGATTAAAAAATCAATTAAACTCATTTCCTTATTTGAAAAAATCTCATATATCCCACAACTATCAAGAGGCAAATCATGTTTCTAACTAGTTTTCCAATATGGGGGTTAGGAGGTTGGGTCTTGCCATGTGGCTGGGTTAGGACTTGTTGGACCCTAAAGTAGGCATGCTTTTACTTCGAGACAAAATGACATGCGTGAGAAGTAAAATATTGTTTAATTATGAAGTTTAAACGTGATATGAAAGCTGATATTATGGATTTATGCAGTGTTATTTCCAATTCCATGGGTTATGTGTAAAGTGCATCATCTTATTATTTCATGAAAATCTCTCACATATTTTGGGTGTACTTTTCTCTCTTTCTATTATTGGAGTTTCAGTTGCTTGGAAATATTTTTGGTATGGTTCAGAGCTCTAATTTGGATATGGTTAGTGATCACAAATGAGTTTTGTCTATTGACTGAAACCATATCAAGTCCAAGGATAAGGTTTGGAACATCTTGAAGGATAGGGACCTAATTCCTTATCTAGATCACATTCATGGATGGGACCCTAAAATTACTGATTTCTTTAACATTGGTTGGAAAGATGGTTGCATTGTCTTGTTCGAAAGAAGGGTTTTGATCAACAAAAGTGTTATTTATTGAGTCACAAGAACATGGAGGGAATGAAGTTCTACCAGGAATGAAATTAATCTGAGACAACTATCCATAGATTTCCTAAAACTAAGGAAGAACATGAGATGCTCGATGAGGGGAAGAAAGAGAAGGGCGCTACATACTATGACCCAGCTAAGATTAAGACCATCTAGAACCAGGTATTGAGAGTAATTATAGAATATGTTAGTTTAAATTGTCACTACACTAGATCTTTCAGGCACTAGTTTGTTTTATTGAATAACAAAGTCAACCTAGGAAGATAATTTCATTGCCTTTTTATTTTTAGTCCTCTCTAAAAGCTAGTTTCAAAGGGTGCAGAAAGAAACTTGTTGAATACCCCATTCTATATGGGGGTTTACTTTGTCCTCATTTTCAACCATTATAAATCCCTACCTGCCCCTTCTAACCCTATCATTCCTTCAGATGGTGATGATATTACAGAAAGGGGGACATATACTTTTTCAATTGGGGATGAGGAAATAGATTCAAGCAAGACCTCAATGCTAGGGGAATCTCAATTTCATCATGACCCACATCAAATTGAGACTCTATGATCTTTCGGCATAAGTGATTTCATCACCACTGACTGATCAAAATAATATCCTAAGAACTCCAAGGATTGGACATCCTTTGACAGTGATTCATTGCTTAAAATTATCACATATCTACTTGGAATATCATGCTAGACTTCATTAAGTGTATCAATCTGAGAACGTGAACTTGAGATGATGACTGCAAAGTTTATGCTTTAGTTCTCTTCAAGAGTCATCACTACTAAAGTAAAGCTATTGCTACAGGAGATTGATACTAGAAACTGAAACTACAGATTAACTCTCAACTTGAAGGAAAAGCTTAACAGTGAAGAGATAATGCTTTAAAAGTAAACCTATGTTGTAGGAAACAGTCAGTGGTTCTGCTACCAGTGGCTACAGGAGCAACAATGCTTAACAACTTCAAAGAAACTTAACTAAATCCTACTTAAACATGAATAGGGAATTCACCTCCCGTGTGGGCCCCCATGAAAGTATGAATGATTTACAACTCAGAGATGGAAATCTGGAACTATCATATATTCATTCAACAAAACATAGATACAATATAGAATATCAAAGTATTTCACTTTGTTGTTGGGTTACAGTATGAATTCCTCAAAAATATCTAACTAGCCTGGAATCATAAGCTCCAGCTTATTTAAAAGCAACTAAGAAAACAAAAAACCTACAAACTAGGTCCTTCATTACATAGCATAACAACTTCAATTAGGAATGACAACATCATTTATGCAAGAAGATAAGCCACATTTAGTGCTTCAAGAATATAGGAACACTTGGTAACTAGATTGACTCGGTCTGAATTAGCAACCACAAAGCTATGGAAGTAGTGGAGCTGCGATGAAATCTGAAACAATTGTTCACCTTAAAAGACCCACTCATCCTTGAGTCCACGCTCCTTGCTGACTTATTCTTCTCCTGCAAAAGGTTATCATACTAGAATCCACAACACAAATCCAAGGCAAAGATTATAATAAGTTTTCCTATTTTAACGTAGCCTTGTCACCCGGCTGTAGGAACACTACCCATTTAAAGCTAGAGAAGAAAAATACCAGATTTTATCATAACATTCATTCATCTATATATATTCAGTCTTGTCCTTTAGTTTCACAAGTATCACATATTCATATGGCTAAAGCTTAGAAACATAAAAGTCTGTATAATGTTTATGAAAAACTATAAGATATTAAAGTCTAAACTTAGAAAATCATAAACAAAACATGCCATAAACTTGACTCATCATTCCCCCTAGCTTAACTATTTGTTGGTCCCACAGAAAATAAATTCTTCAACCTGGCTGTCAATCTGTAATCAGTTGTTGTTCTCTATCCAATTCCTCCTTCTGCAAGACTCCAATAGAACCCTTTTGTCTCTCTTTGTTTCTTCCACCTATCCTTCTCTTTCTTCATATCAAAGTTGTCCAAGCTTTCTGAGTTTCCAAGGAGAGGAGACATCAATAGTGGTGGCTAAAAGGTTAGTGGAATCCAGAAACTTTCCCTCTCTCTTCCCAAGGAAATCTACCAAGGAGCATGTTGATTTTCCATAGAAAAGTTGAGAGGTGAATGTGGTTCTCTACTTCTCATTTCCCTAGATAAATTGTCCCAGCGCCATTGAATAGTAGTTCTAGCCTCAGGAAATTTAGAGTCTACCATTTGTTCATATGCCTTAAATGCTTCCTTTCTCAATGGATAGATTACTTTGCTGCCTAATTCAGAAGGGGCAATTCTTAACCAATTATAATAGTAATTTCGAGGATCTTTGGCTTCAGGCCTTAGATATAGAGGAATTTTTGGCTCTAACTCCCTATACACTCTGGCTTGAGTGTCCTAATTGATTTCATTTTGCACGCAGGAAATAAGGGCTCTAAGATGAATATCCCCAACATAAAGTAAAGGATTCCAAACTCGGTCATCTGGGACTGCTAGGTTGTGGAGATAGAGTTCACATAGTAAATTTTGAATGGTTGCAGGAGAGTTATGGAAGGCTTGAGAGAACTAAGTAGGCTCTTGTAATGAGGGAGATTTGTCTAGCATGATGCATGTCATTTGATAATTTAATAGTTGTTCTTTGAGAAACAAGGCATAGACAGGTGATGGAGATCTACAACCCATCAGGTCAGGAATTAGAGATGTGATTTTATCAAGTTTCTCACTCAGTTGTTCTACCTTTTCCTCCTGAGCTAAGGTCTCCTAATAATGATAGTCTATTACCCTATTTAGTTTTTTCTGTTGCTGTTTCCACTGCTCTCTCTCAGAAGTCAATTACTTAGATAATTGAAAGATAATAGATAATAAAGATGCTGAACTAGACTAAGCCGACATAGAATTCATGCAAGAATTTTCTGTTGGTTCAATAACATGGGACTTACCATTATTTTCACCTGCCTTTTTTAGAGGATATGTCTAGGTGATCATAGCCCTTTCGGTATTAGAACATTACTGAGCCACCGAGGCCAATGTATCTAACCCTTCATTCAAAATTTTCTCTACTACCTTATTAACAAGGTCTGCATCAATGTCAAGGTTCTCTTCATAGGGACTTCTCGCTACTGAGTTGTTGGTTTAGCATTATTGGGATTAGGAGTAGGATGAGCAGGCAACTGAGTTTGTTTAGGGGAGGTAGTGTTGGCTGGAGGAGGAGGCATTAGAGCCTATTGTTGAGGTGGTGGCATCAAAGCTTGTTGGTTTGATTGGTTCATACAATTGTGTGGTTGTTGCTACCCCTACTGATGTTGTTTCCAAGGTTGCTGAGGTTGTTGCCAACCCTGGTGAGACTGTTGCCAACCTTGCTGGGGTTGTGACCAACCCTGCTGAGGGTGTTGCCAACCTTGCTGATGCTGCTACCAGCCTTGCTGAGGTTGTTGCCAACCTTGTTGGGGCTGCTGCCAACTTTGCTGAGGTTGTTGCCAACCTTGTTGGGCCTGCTGCCAACTATTAGACCCACTAAATCCACTATGTTGTTTGTTTTGCCATGCATTATTACTATTAAAATTTTTAAGAGGATCTTGGAGAATACCTGGTCTTTGAGCCCATGGTCTTCGCTAGGCAACGTAGAGCACCTCTCCGTTCTCATCAATGGCTTTGAGCTCAGTGGGCATAGGTTGGGACTCCAAGCTTGCAACAGACTTACACTGACAGTTCTTTTTCTTCTCCCTACAGTGTGGATAGTACTCTGCTAATATTGCATCAGCTTCATCTTTCTTTCTCCTTGTCTGCATTGTGTCCAACTAAGTAGCGACATCATTAATGATGTCTTGCTCGAAATCTAACAACATATTGGATAGCTCCATTTTGGACACTCCTGCACTGTTAGACTTGCGAGACAAGGCTCTTAAGCCTCTTCCTTTCTTGATAGTAGCTCTAGAATTGTTCAGACATATACTCTTTATGTCATCCCAAGTCTTCTGGGTAATGTCCCCCCTGCCATAAGGTCAAGGGCCTCTATGCTTCCATCATTCACACCTCTCCAAAATAGATGCTTTTGAGATTCTTCATTCAACTCATGCTGTGTATTACGCTATAGGCTAACATGAACCTGGAGACATAGTCTTCCAAAGTTTCATCTTCCTTATGTGACATTTTAACTATGTCATCTCCTTTTTAAGTCCCCTCCTCTGTAATAATCTTTGTACTTATCAAGAAACATGCTACACATTGCATTCCAATTTGCTATAGCATCAGCACCCAAACTCATAAACCACCTTAGAGAAGCCTCTTTTAAAGTGGAAGGAAACAATTTGAGCTTATGGTTGTCAGTGGTGTAGTCATAGCTTTGGTAGAGGACATCAAACTCAAAGAGGAAAGTCTCTGGATCCTCTGTGATGAGTCCATAGAATTTAGGAAGTGCAGCTGCAGGAATATTCTTCAGATTTTGGTTACCTTGCTGAGTAGGAATAGGAAAAGGGAAGGTAGGATGAGCCATGTTATCAAGATATTCTAGGTAAGCAAAAAGGGCATTCAAATGATAGGACTCTTCAGATGATGGTGGTGAAGGCAATTGGTCATAGGCATCAACAAACACATTCTCAAACGGTTCTTCTTCTTGTGGGTTTTCTAATTGGGGTTCCTCAAGTGCTAGATTAAAAATCTTGAATGATTCTTCCTGATTAAGATTAGATAGGAATCACCCAAGATGATCCCTACATCTATGCATGCAAAATTATGTAGAATGCAAACTAACTTAATGACTTCTGGTTCGAACTAAATTGACACCATCCCCGGCAACGACACCAAAAATGACTGGCCAGAATAATATCCTAAGAACTCCAAGGATTGGACATCCTTTAATAGTGATTCGTTGCTTAAAATTATCACATATCTACCTGGAATATCATGCTAGACTTCATTAAGTGTATCAATCCAGGAACATGAACTTGAGATGATGGCTGCAAGGTTTATGCTTTAGTTCTCTTCAAGAGTCATCACTACTAAAGTAAAGCTATTGCTACAGGAGATTGATACTAGAAACTGAAACTATAGATTAACTCTCAACTTGAAGGAAAAGCTTAACAGTGAAGAGATAATGCTTTAAAAGTAAACCTATGCTGCAGGAAACAGTCAGTGGTTCTGCTACCAGTGGCTACATGAGCAACGGTGCTTAAAAACTTCAAAGAAACTTAATTGAATCCTACTTAAACATGAACAGGGAATTCACCTCCCGTGTGGGCCCCCATGGAAGTATAATGATTTACAACTTAGAGATTGAAATATGGAACTATCATATATTCATTCAACAAAACATAGATACAATATGGAATATCAAAGTATTTCACTTTGTTGCTGGGTTACAGTATGAATTCCTCAAAAACATCTAACTAGCCTGGAATCATAAGTTCCAGCTTATTTAAAAGCAACTAAGAAAACAAAAAACCTACAAACTAGGTCCTTCATTACATAGCATAACAACTTCAGTTAGGAATGACAACATCATTTATGCAAGAAGATAAGACACATTTAGTGCTTCAAGAATATAGGAACACTTGGTAACTAGATTGACTCGGTCTGAATCAGCAACCACAAAGCTATGAAAGTAGTGGAGCTACGATGAAATCTGAAACAGTTGTTCACCTTAAAAGACCCACTCATTCTTGAGTCCACGCTCCTTGCTGACTTATTCTTCTCCTGCAAAAGGTTAGCATACCAGAATCCACAACACAAATCCAAGGCAGAGATTATAATAAGTTTTCCTATTTTAACGTAGCCTTGTCACCCGGTTGCAGGAACACTACCCATTTAAAGCTAGAGAAGAAAAATACCAGATTTTATCATAACATTCATTAATCTATATATATATTCAGTCTTGTCCTTTAGTTTCAAAAGTATCACATATTCATATGGCTAAAGCTTAGAAACATAAAAGTCTATATAATGTTTATGAAAAACCATAAGATATTAAAGTCTGAACTTAGAAAATCATAAACAAAAAATGCCATAAACTTGACTCATCAACCACATCAAGTTACTCAAGGAAGATACCTGAATCAAGAAAAAATCAAAGGGGCATATCAATTTTATCGCACCACATCAATCTAATAGTGTCTTTGATATCAGTCTCTTAACGGTAATCAAATTCATCACACTTCATCACGTTGGTTATTCATTCTAATCAATCTGCTGATTTAAGTATTTTTGACATTAATCAATTTCATCACTTCATATTAAATTGGTTAGTTGTCATCATCAAATCAAATTGTGTTCAACTTCATTGCATCACGTCAAGTTGAACACTCTCGTATTTCTATCAATCTTTGTTCAATCAAGCTCAGAGTTGGTATGATAAGTTCTTATTCAATCAAGTTCAAAATCAATGTCTTAGTTTATTTTATCGATCTTCATTCAATCAAGCTCAAAGACGATATGATCAGTTCTTGTTCAATCAAGTTCAGAATCAATACCTTTAGATCTTCACTTAGTCTCTGTCCAATCAAGTTCAAAACTGATAGCTTGGAATCTCTATCAATTTTTTTTCAATCAAGTTCAAAATTGATCTTTTGCAATAAAAAATAGTTTCAACTATCCACATCAAGCAATTCATTGTTTTGACATAAGTTCTTTGAATTGATACGATGCTTGCACATCAATTCAAACAGGGCCAAATGTAATCACCTAAAAATGGTCTAGCTAATTAAGTGCCCCTAATTTCAATTATAAATCAAACAATATGTTAGACATAAAAATGTTAGTTAAATCAATCGATTTGCATAATTAAATCAATCATCAAATAATCAATTTAATCAATTGATAGAGCATAAAGTTATTTTAAATCAATTTATTAATTAAAAGGTTTCTAAATACTTTTAATTAATAAAATAACCCATTCAAATTCATGTGCACAAATTTCTAATTTGGATTTCTAATTCAAATTTATAATTTTTAAATTATTTTTTTAATTAAAAGAAAAAGAAATTTCTAATTTGAATTTCTAATTCAAATTTTTAATTTGAACTTTTAATTCAAATTTCTAATTTGGATTTCTAATTCAAATTTATAATTTTTAAATTATTTTTTTAATTAAGAGAAAGATTTAAAAGAAAAAGAAATTTCTAATTTGAATTTCTAATTCAAATTTTTAATTTGAACTTTTAATTAAAATTTCTAATTTGGATTTTTAATTCAAATTTCTAATTTCTAAATTATTATTTTAATTAAAAGAAAGATTTAAAAGAATAAGAAATTTCTAATTTGAATTTCTAATTTGAATTTCTAATTTGAATTTCTAATTTGAACTTTTAATCTAAAATTTTAAGTCTAATTTCTAAATTGATTTCTTTCTAATTAAAAAGAAGATTTAAAAGAATGGAAATTGCTAATTTCTCTCTCAGTCTCATCCAACCACAAGAAGTTTCTAAAAATATGAGAGAATCTCAGCCACTCAATAGCATGAATCTCAATCGCACATTTATTCTAGGATTTCTATATAAACCAGCCTTTTAGTTCATTCAAAGGATCTAGTTTTCTTTGTTAAATGCATTATGTCATTTTTATGCTAGATTATATACTCTTTAAATATTAGATTTAAAATCGTAAAATCAGTTTACATGCTTAGATAATAGATTTTAATTTGTAGATTAATCATATAATCATGCTAGTTTAATTATTTTCTTAGATTAATGAGTCTATTCATAACTAGATTCAGATTATTGAATGCAATCATTACATATTAATCTCTTATAAATATTTCATTATGGAGTTGTCTAGTCATTGGTCTCACAATTCTAACTAAGAGCATCTCTACATAGATCATACCCACTTCATATAGGAAGAAATAGATCATTCTAGGTAGTTCTTTGATTAGTTAGAGTAAATATCTATTGAAGCGTTGTTAGTTAGATTGACCATATTTAACACACATAGGTAGGACTCACGTGTTAGGCACCTGTGTCTAATGGGTATGAACACTTGGGAGATGACTAGGAATGAGATCTAAGACATTTTCATAACTATTCCTTAAAAGAAAATTTGATAATTATCTGACAAAGGCATCAATTTCTTAGGTCCTAAATGAGTGGTAGAGTCTATTTTGGGTCTGACTATCTTAAGGTTTTGGGTAGTTCAAACTATGGTTACACTTGTCACTATTTTCTATGTTTTTCCATACCTATCTCATGATTGTTTTGGCGCATACAAACATGTAAAATAGAGAGGAAGGTTATGAAATATAGGGTATTGCCTAAGAAACCCTATGTTGATGTTCCCACCTCTACAATGAAACTTGCAAGGGTAGAGGCTAAACAAATAATGCTTGTTGAAACGAAAGATTACCTTAGGTATAAAAAAACCCTCTTAAGGACATCCACTTAAATAAATATAGCGTGCTCATGAAAACCTAGAAGATATTAGTACATGACATAAATGAGCATAAATATCACATCACACTTGACCATAACCTTGCATAGTAAAATTTTATATTGTTATAGAACTCAAGCTTGTGCTTGATTGATTGCTAGAATGAGTAGAATCTTTGTCGTCAAAATTATCCTTTGAAATATTTAAGAAAGGGATTTTTATTTCATATGAAATTAACATCATTTGGAACAACATTTTTGGTTAGGCCAATGAATGAAGGTCATATTTACACCCATCACTAGGTGACTTATCCCTAAAAAGTGGAGCCTAATTTGGTGGAACATGGGCACCCAATGTCTAGATCCACCCAAGATACATGATATTCAATAGCCTCAACAATAATGATTTTTTCTTAGTTTGTCCATGCAAACCTAAATGATCGGGTCATGAACATAATATATTATAATTACCAAAAATCCCCTGAATATAGTTTGAAATTGTAAGGCTATACAATGTTCTCCACTAGAGTTGCCAAATAGTTTTTTAGTATTCCAATATTGTGAATAGATGTAAGACGTAATTTTTTAATTAATTTTCCATGAATTCATCCTCTCAAACAAGGTTACAATTGACTACAATATTTCCTATCATCAATAAAATCACAAATGATTTCTAATAGCATTTAGAAATAAACCAAAACAAAAAATATGTTGGTCTTTTGAAAGATATTTCTTATCTTCTCTAAGATTTCATTTAATGTCCTATTTTTCATGCTTTTTCTATTTTGACAACTAGAAAACACTTTACAAATTTTCATAATGAATTGAGCACTTTTAATGACAACTAAAAAACAATTATAAATTGTCAAATAATTAATTAAAAAATGGAAAGAAGTAACATTTTCATAATAATCCAAATATTACTTGTAGTGAAAGAGGTGCAAGCCAATGGGACACAGCTAAGCTCTAGAAACAATGCATTGTTGACTAAATTTTGAAAAGGGGGAAAACACAACAGATTTTTGTGAAATTTTCAACATTTATTTTCATGATCTGCACATTTTATGGTCAAGATTAATTTTTTTGTATTTAGTACATTCTGTCTAGAACTTAGCCGACACCCAGCCCAATGCCATCGCCAAAACCTTCATCTCGAGTGATTGAGACAATTTATTTGGTGGGTTCAAACTTAGGTTGATTTATTTGGATGCACGATGGAAATGGAAGGAGTCTGACATCCCAAAATAGTTATATGATATCGATTGAATGTTGAATGAAAGGTAAGTGAAAATACAATAAAGTTGTCAACTGATCAGTCACAGGCACTATCGAATTAATATACATTGAATGAAAGGGAGATGAAACGGTCTGCAAATAGGAAAATCAATATAATCACAATTTTCTCTGTCAAAGTTATTCAATACAAAATCACCATTTATTAAACTGAATTTGATTTCTGATGAGTTGGTTGCATGATGGAAATAAAAGATAAAATGTATACTAGAATACAAATACCGAATGGCGTGTGACAGTCTGACATAGTTCTCAAATACATCAATTGTTCAATCTGAAACAAAAAATGAAACAAGAAATTGATATGTGTTCAATCTACTATCATTGTGACTAAATTATGTTGCATTTGTAGTTTTGATCTCATTTATTTTAATACAGTAAAATGAGTAACAGTACTGACCTCATTCTATTTCTAGACCATTGCATGTAAGAGGGCTATACAAGATTCTTCTGCAAGAGTATACTGATAAACTCAACTAGTACTTTATGTTTATACATTTTTATATATACCTAAATTCATCTCTATACTTTGAAAATGTATAAAGAGGAAGTGTCAGGTTCAGATTTTGAGTATACTACATATACTGAGTTTTAATGAAATAAGTTGATTTCTCTCACAACGCCTGAAAACTGTTGGAAATTAGTGTGTAGAAATTGAACTTTTCTAAGTAGTTTCTAAGTTAACAAGACTATTTTCTACAGTTTGTAAGTTAACTAGATAACTTTCTATGGTTTCTAAGTTAGATCATAGTTTACTAATTTGTATTTAGATTCAGGGTGCTCTAATTACATTTTTGGTAATAAACTATTGTTTCAATTCTTCATTTGAGCTATCAGAGCGTGATATTTTATTCAAAATTTTATAATAGTATAAAATATATTACCAATCCCAGAATTTAATGGGAGTGATTATGAATATTGGTCAATTAAAATGAATACTTTTTTTTATAGGCAAAGATTTTTGGGACATTGTAGAATGAGGGTATGAGGAGCTTGATAATTGGGATGATCTTCAAGAAAATGAAAAAAGGATTAAGAAGGAAGCTGAGAGGAAGAATGAAATGGCCTTATTTCACATTCAGATGGCTCTTTTTAAGAGCTTGTTTCCTAGAATTGCAGATGCAAAGACGGTTAAGGATGCCTGGAAGACTATAAAAGAAGCTTACCGAGGTAGTGATTAGATGAAGGTTTTCAAGTTACAAACCTTGAAAAGAGAACTTGAGAATTTGAAAATGCAGAAAACTGAGAATGTGAGTGATTATTGTGTAAGGGTCAAAGATGTGGTTAATAAAATAGCCATTTTGGGTGAAATTATGAGTGAAGAAGTTGTGATAAAAAAGTATTGAGATCACTTACCCCAAGATGGAACAATGTCGCCATCATTATTAAGGAGAGAAAAGATTTGTCCACCATTGAGTATGATCACCTTGTTGGATCTCTTATGTCACATGAGGAAAGATAGAGAGATTCATCTGCAGATCTTAGTGAGAAGGCTTTCTCCTCTCAGTTACAAATTTCAAAGAATGAAAGTGTAAGTAGTAGCTCCAAAATCAGTCATGACCAAGGAAGAGGTCAAATCAATATTCTTCAAGAGGAAATAAAGGAAGAAGAGGTGGTCAAGGAGGAAGAGGTAGAGGCATATTTGATAAAAGAAACATTCAGTGTTATCATTGTAATAGGTATGGTCATTTTGAGAAAGATTACAAATTCAAATTAGGTAATACTAATAAAAATGTCCATTATGCTCAAAAGCACGAAGATCCTTCCTCAAGTAATTTATTTTTGTCTTTTGACAAAGCTGAAAATAATATAAATGATGTTTGGTATCAGAGAGTGGTCACAAGTTCGAATCCCCTCAGGTAACGCTAAGGGGGAGATTGTTGAAAAAATGGTCAGCGCTTCCCTCAGGATTCGTGACATGGTTGTATCGGGCATTAACAAGTGCTTGTAAGAAGTGGCATCAAAGAAATAAGAGATGAATTGTATTAACAAGAATTGTACATGGGAGCTTACAGAGCTTCCACACAATAGGAAAAAGATTGGCACCAAATGGGTCTACAAGACTAAGTACCATAGTGATGGAAGTGTTGAAAGACACAAAGCAAGATTAGTTGCTAAAGGATTCACTCAAAAGTATGGCATAGATTATGAAGAAACTTTTGCACTTATAGCACGTCAAGAGACTATTAGGATGTTGATTTCTCTTGCAGCTCAAAAGAAATGGAGCATTCATCATATGGATGTAAAAAGTGCCTTCTTAAATGGGTACTTAGAAGAATAATTTATGTGGAACAGCCACAAGGTTTTGTAGTGCAAGGAAAAGGGAATCTAGTGTACAAGTTGAAGAAGGACTTGTATGGACTCAAACAAGCACCAAGAGCTTAGTATGATAGAATTGATAGATGTTTTTAGGATAATGGCTTTACTAAAAGTAAGAGTGAACCTACCTTTTACTACAAACAAGACGGTAATGACATTCTTATTGTGAGTTTGTATGCTGATGATTTTCTATATATGGGTAGTAGTTCTACAATGAAAAATAAATTCAAATGTTCTATGATGAAAGAATTTGAGATGTCAGATTTAGGCCTTATGCAATATTTTTTGGGCATGGAGGTTTATCAAAGTAAGGATGAAATTTTTCTTTGTCAATCAAAAATGTTAGAGATATGTTAAAAAAGTTTGACATGGTTGATTGCAAATCAGTCTCCACTCCAATTTCTTATGGAGTAGTGGTGTGTAGAGATGATGGTGCTGAAAAAATAGAAGAGACAACTTATAGGAGTGTAGTTGGGAGTTTGATGTTTCTCACTCACTCTAGGCCTGATATTACATATGCAGTTTCTCTTGTTTCAAGGTAGGTATATGACATAACCTTTTGAGTTACATATGAAAGCTGCCAAAAGAATTTTGAGGTATGTGAAAGGAACTTTGGATTTTGGCATTCGTTACTATAGCTCTAATGGATTTAATCTAGTTGGTTTCAGTGATTCTGATTGGGGAGGTAGTGTGGATGATCGCAAATCTACTTCTGATCATTGTTTTACCTTTGGTTCGGGATTGATTTCTTGGAGTTCAAAGAAGCAAAGCATAGTTTTTCTTTCTTCCACAGAGGCGGAATATGTTGCAGTAACCTCTGCAGGTACTCAAGCATTATGGCTCAGGAAAGTTCTTGAAGAGATAGGTGAAAAAAAATTTCAACCTAGTGTGATCTTTTGTGATAATATAAGCACTATAAAGTTGGCCAAAAATCCTGTGCATCATAGTAGAACTAAGCACATTGATTTGAAATACCATTTTATCAGAGATTTGGTCCAACAAAGAGACGTAGAACTCCCATATATCAGGACTACTAAATAACTTGCCAATATTTTTACTAAGGTTGTTGCCAAGAATCAGTTTTTGATGCTACGAGATCTTCTTGTGAGTCCTCTCCACATCAAGGGGGAGTATGTTGGAAATTAGTGTGTAGAAACTGAACTTTTCTAAGTAGTTTCTAAGTTAACAAGACTGTTTTCTACAATTTCTAAATTAACTAGATAACTCTACAATTTCTAAATTAGATCATAGTTTACTAATTCGTATTTAGATTCGAGGTGCTCTAACCACATGTCTGGTAATAAACTATTGTTTCAATTCTTCACAAACTGCCTTTTCATCAGCGCCTCAAATTGAATATGGCTGTAGGATCTTTATCTTCACCGTCTGTTTTATCTTTATCTTGAGTCCTGTTTCAATTCATTAATTGTTTCAGTTCTCTGCGGAAGAGTCGATTGTTCATTGATGAGATCGATCCATATTCCAAATTAAGCATATTTTGAAGGTGATGTTCATTGAGGAGATTGATCCAATTTTGTTGAAGAATTTGAAAGGTTAAAAAAAATCTTTGCCAGGCCATTGAAACAAAAACTATGAAGAGATCACATTATTTAGTAGAAGCTACCGATTAAAAAGCCATCCCAAGAGTTGAGAACTGATTCTGAAAAAATCTGATATGTGATTTGTGTGTATGAGAATTGCCCTTTCTGAAACTAATTTTCAAATATCTCAAACTGGACAAATCCAAAGAATAAAATAGAGTGGCACTAACCCGACTATAAAACCCAAGAGGATTACTTAAAACTTTATCACTCGGGATTGTGGATGCATTGGTGCATTTTATGTGACCTAATAAAATTTCAGATCCAAAGGTGAAAAAAAATTTAAAAAACTTAATCTCCCACCTAATCAATTGAGGAATGTATGTATTTAATTTGATTAGTGGAGATGCCTTGGATAAATTGGAATTTTAAAGTTAATTTTGAATAACTACTTTCAAAAGCTTTAACTTTTTCAATTTATAATTATATAAAAAATTATTATTACTTAGATCATATCGTTTAGAGTCAGTATTAATCATCTTATATTTGATGACTAATTGTTTACAAAGATCTTTCAACTTGTTATGTATTGAATTATATAATAATTTATTATAAATTCAATTATATTAATTTCAAACATTTAATATTTGATAAATAATTTATTTAAGAGTAAAATTTATTGTGGTAAGCTTTTAAATGATGTTCAATTCAAATTTAAATTCATATCTTCTACAATTTAAAAAAACCTAAATAAAAATCAAATCTGAACAATTCATTTAACTTGCTAATAAACTCCAAAGCCTATTAAGTTTTTACAGATAAAATTTACCACTACACCATGAAATCAGCCTGAGGACTGAAAAGAAAATCGGATAATATTTAACCGTACAGAACAGGCTCCCCAATCTCCGATTACATTATAAATTTGACGGGATCACTGCTTTTCAAACAAATTTTTCTAGGGTTTCTCAGTGAATTGCCTCGTATTGTCCTTCACGGGCCGATTGTCTCTATGTGTATGTGTAAATATGCAATGGTACGTTTAATAGGTTAAAATGGTCAAGAAATTAGAGAGGCCAAAATAGTTGTTGTAGAAAACGGTGTAAATATTCAAAATTAAACAACGAACACTTTACTTGGCTGACAAGTAACATACACAAGAAGAACCATCTTCTATCTGGTGGGGCCCACCCACGATAGCATTGACAAGGATCTGAAACGGCTATCCATTTCCCGACCTGCGTTGGGAATAAAGTAGGAGAAATGGCACTGGCTAAATGGTTTGCATTGTTATTCATGTGATGACTTCCGCTGCAGGGTTAAATACGGAATATACGTACAAATTTCTGCACATTCCCATAGTTGTAATGTGGTTTGTGGTTGAAGAATGTCGTGCAATTTTCTAATTTCAAATCTCTTACATTTATACTAGCACTTGCACCTAATGGAGATGCAAGGGATGTGTTTATAGGCAGTTAATTTGAAAGTATAATTAAAGCATGACATAATAGAAGTGTTTAAAATTGTAAACTAGAAGGCAACATAATATAACGAAATCAATTGAGAAGACATTTTTCAATGTAAAGAATTGGAGAATAGGGAGTGTATGAACCCCAATCAAATAACAAGCAATGATTTACCTTGAACATAATTATAGAAAATTTATACAAAATAACTATTGTTGAAGGAAAATCTATACAAAATAACTATTGTTGTCTCGTGCATCCTAAACCGCTTGGGTAGCTTCTCACTACAAAAGATAGAGTAAAATTCTAGGATGTGGAAGCAAGATATTTTGGCAATTGAATTAAAGGAAGTGTTTTGAAGTGTACTTCTACAAACATGTAGCATGATGGAAGGAAGTATTGACTGAGTTCCTTTGGAGGAATTAAAGTAGCTCTTTTACTTAAAAGTATATTGCATGAAAATAATGCATTTGTTCATAATGCTAATCACATTAATGAAGAGGAATTTTATTGCAATGATGAAGATAACAAGTTCAACCCTTGGGATTACAATGTAGGAATACGTTAATGACATAGCTAGGTGATCCTTAAATGTTTTGATTTATTTATTAACTTTTGCTAAATTTAACCCTTGCATTTTGCTGAGCTAGAAGTACATCTATTTGTTGCATGAATCATTTATTACAATTTTTAACTCACTATTTAATAATGGAAAGATGTCACCATTGAATTTGCAAAAAGAGGAATGTTATCTAAACATATGGGTAGAAATTAAAAAATGATACAAGGGAGAATGGTTGTACGTTCTTTCAATTGAAGCACAATACAATTGGACCAAAATAATATTTTAGTAGGCTTTCCACAATACTAAAGAGATAATAAATAATGTCCAAAAATAGATATTATGGTTGTAAACTTGAATAAAGTGTAATAGAAAGTAAAACCAACATAAACATTCTAGCTATTATAAGACTAAGAAAATAAAATTTAGTTGACAAGTTCAAAGCTAAATTATACAACCTTTTCTAGCATCCTCCCTGCATGTGTCAAAATAAAAGCTTTTAAAATAGGGATTAAACATCCATCAAGGCATAGACAAAATATGACATTATTCTTGGGAAAAAAGTCATATCATGGATTGCAAGATATGCACAAAACAGATTTGTTGAAAAGGCTTAAAAAAATTTCAAGCAAATGCAATTGGTGGGTGTAAAACTAGATTCAACAAACCTTGTGAGCACACTCCCTACTTGTGATAAAATGGAAGCTCTAGAATAGGGTATGGACATCCATCAAAGCATGATGAAGGCAACAAAGTGACTATAATATAGAATAGATGGAGAAAATGTTATAGTTGGGGCTTTTCTGTTGTCATCCTATGGAGAAGTGCACTTGTGTAAAAAGAAACAATAATAGTCTTCTCAGAAGATAAAACCTCCATAGAATAGTTCATTTTAAAATAATGAACAAGAATGAAAGAATTTTTTAAGTTGGGATTGTCCACATATGTGAAGATATTTTTAGCAATAAATGTTGATTGATTAAGCTTCATGTGTTGAATGAGTAATAAGAGGATGTGGTGCAAGTGCATATTGTTGTTATTTTGGTTTTTGTGTTGGCTGATAAATGGGGGCTTGTAAGACCTCTGAATAAAGTTTGTTTTAACAATAACATAGGAGGTTGAACCGTTTTCTAAATAATCTATTGAAGACTTAATTTAGTTTATGAGCTTGTATAAAATGAGGCAATATTTCAACCTCGAGAGTCATGCACTCTCTCATATTTTTTTGATAAATATATTTATATGTTTGAGAGTTGTAATTCTGGTTTTCAACATGATACATCATTATTTCAAGTTTTAAATTTGACACATGAAACTCCAAAATATTACAATTGTAGTTAGGAAAAAATATAGAAGTTGGAAAAATAAGTCAGAATTGTCCATCGACATTTTTTTAAACTACAATTTATAGGGGAAAAATCAGATATTTTTTATGTTCCCCTATTAATCATAATTTTCACAATAAATGTTCAACACTAATAAGAGAGTAACATTGACCATTTAGTGTGACCCAAAATGTTAATGTTAGAATTATTTTACACAATTAAATCTAGAAGCATAAAATAGATAAGAGTGTAATAACTAATATAATTTCTATAACATGGTTGTCATATGAATTAACGAACTTGTCATGTCTTGTAGATTTTCAATGTGTGGACCATAATAAGAGATAATGTCTATTTTTGTCCTTAGATGACCAAATAACTACATAAATACAATTAGCTTGAAATGTGACAAGAAGATAACTAAAACATATTTCTAGGTCCAACAAAGAACTACATAGTAGGTTATAACAAAAAAATATTTGAACACAAAATCAAAAGTGTGAATCACACTAACAACTTGATAAATTAGTCAAAAATAGTCCATGATTTTCATCAAGAAATTAATTTGGGTATGGAGATGGCAAGAGCAATACATAACATCATTTATTCCCTACTTTTGGCTATGACAATGTTTGAAATGATGATACCATTAGTTTTCATTGTGGAGGTAGAAATGCCTAGTCCATATGTGATTATAGGTATTGCTTAATTGATGGGGCTTCCATATTTAGCACTTTGTGATGAGGGATCTCACATAGAATTTTTTGGCTTGTCTTTTTCCAGTTAATGTTATTTATATTACCAAGAGGGTTAATGAGACGAGTCTATTATTAAACATAACTTGTGATCAAGAGAATGACTTGGGTTGAGAAGAAATGAAAATCCTTGAATTCTTTAAATTTTTTAGGGTAAAAACATAATAGAAGATCATACTTCTACATGCTTACATTTAATGGTAAAAATAGTCTTTAAAATATGTTGAGCATGTCTGTTGATCCTTTCATATAATGGGTTATCCATTCTCATAAAATTATATGCTCTGATTTTATAAAATTCAATTGACTAATCTAATGTATCTATACCAATTGAAGTGTTTGAAGTCAAATTATTTTTCCCTTTGGGTGATCTAATGCCTCATATGGAATGTACCTACACAAGAAGGCAATGAAAAAATTACCCTATCCCAAATTATCTTCAATAGTAGGAGAGGTCAAAGCAGTCTGATCACTCTATTCATGGTGTGAATTCTCTCTCACATCTTCAAAATAATGATGGCACTTAGAGAAAACCCCTATTATTCCTGTCTAATATAAGAATTGATAATTGTTCCCAACAACTAAATATAGAGAATGTAATATTAAGGTTTTGACTTCAAAGTATTATTTTATTATTATATTTATATCTAATCATTTACTTGGCTATGTATACTTAAATTCACTTCAAACTTTGAAACGAAAAGCTCTCAAGTAACTGCAATTGAAGGTATAGTGTTGAGTGGGGTAGGGTATGTAGACCCAAAAACATATGAAGAACAGATGCTGAAAATTTCATGAAAATTTATTGTGTTTTCTGATTTTTGAAATTTGGTCAATAGTACATTTAATTTTTATATTGAAAGCCTTTGACAGCTGGACTGAATTCAGATATTTAAATAAATGAATACCGAATCCAATAGAATTTCAAATGTTATAGCCTATAAAAAAAATTTAGAGCTAAATTCTAATGTAGACTATGTATACTTAAATTTACTTCAAACTTTGAAACCAAAAGCTCTCAGGTAACCTGCAATTGAAGGTGTAGTAGGGGAGAGCACCCAGTAGTTGTGTACAATACATTTGGTACCAAGATCATAATTTTCTTTCTATTTCCTCCACCTACTCAATTTCTGGCCACAACAATTGGGTTTCTCAACTGTACACTCAAGAAAGACACCTGATCTCAAAATATTTGCGCTTTCAATTAAAATTCATTCCATGGCCCCCTTTTACAGCTAAATACCTTGAGCAGGAAGGTCCAATTTCTTCATCTTGAGGCCTTCAAATTGATTGCATTAATTTATAATTATTTTTCTTCTATTTAAGTTTGAATTATTTATCTTGCACCCACTTGTCTTTATCACCTTTATTATCTATCACTTATTTAAGTATTTAAAAATAATTTAATAAGCTAATGATATACTTAGATTATATTATTTATTATTAATATTATATATTTCAAATTATTGTTATTTTTAATATTTACATTTTTATATTTTGACTATTTTTTTCTAGGTTTTTTAATCTAATATAGATCTAAAAATTACTATGACAAAAAAAGTCATTAATAATTCAATTTACAATTATTGTGTTCCATTAAAATTTGAATTATTGTAAAATATTTATATTTTTAACTCCTTATATATATAATCCCTCTTAAATACCTCTCATATATCACTTCATACATCTTTATCTTTCTATCTTTCCCTCTTTCTACCTCTATTTCTCAGTCTCGAATGTATGCATATTTTTGGGTATGATGTATCAGATCTAGCAATAAAAGTTTATTTCCCTCTAAAATATGACATGGGTGGTGGAGGTCTTTTCGCATGGACTAATACACCCAGGTCTCTTCCTAGTAATGTTTTGCCATGTGTCAAAGAAAATTTTGACTATGCAAATGTGTGTTCTTCTTCCTCTTTGTATACAATGCCCATCTTTATCTCTTTCTCTAGATATTGAGTGCTAAGTGAATTCATAGGCTTCGACCATTTTAGGAATTTGTTCATCAAGAGCTAAATATCAAGGACAACATGAAATTTGTTCATCTTGAGTTAATGATTCTAATTTTGACATCTTTGTTATCACAGATTCGGTCATACTAGTCTAGACTATACCTACCACAATTGTGCACATGCCAAAAGAAAGAAAACTTCATTGAATGGCTAGGCCTTAATTATTCTAAATAAATAGAAAGTAGGCATGTAACCATGAATTTGATTTTTGAGAAATTATAATATGCAACATTGGATTATTAACTCATGAATTGAGTATTAAATTTGTTTCATGTATCCAACTGATTCTTGAAATATAAAATCCGTAGTGCGGCCATTGAGATAAATATTATTTCAATAGATACTTTCAACCTCCAAGACAATAGAGTAATAGGATTAAGTAAATCAAATTATAATAAGTTATTTGCATTGTAAACAATAAGTATCAAATATTTGTGTTATTTCCATTCAATCATGATTTTCTTTCCTATTAGGCTAGACTCCTGCTGTAACACAACTCTTGTTTAAATTAAATGTTTCTATTGGATTTTTATGCAATTTAGTAGCACAATTGTTCATTATGAAGAATCGAAGGAGACATTATGTAATAATTATTTTTTCATTTTAAAAAATAATTTATTTTAATTTCTTATTTATTATTTTTATAAATTAGTAAAATAAAAATATAATATATTATTATTTAATACTAATTTTATATTTTAACTTTTAATAATATTTATATATTTGGATTTTTTAATTTTTATTATTTGAGTAATTATAAATATAAATATTATTATTAAAATTTTAATATATTATGAAATTAAATTATTTTAAATTAGTCTTTGTATTTCTAGATTCAATTGTGTGGATTTATTTTGCATCTATGCTTACATGGCAAATGTTATAGAAAATATTTATATTAAGATGTATAAATATAAATATAGGTAAATAATTGTAAATTTTTAATAAATATAATTATTATTTATAAATATAAATATAAATATTATTTATAAATATATATATATTTTTATTCAAATTTTAATATATTATGAAATTAAGTTATTTTAAGATTAAGGCGTGAATTTCTAGATTCAACTTTGTGGATTTATTTTGCATCAACATTTACATAAAAAATGTTCTAGAAAATATTTATATTAAGATGTATAAATATAAATATAGGTAAATAATTGTAAATTTTTAATAAATAAAATTATTATTTTTAAATTATATTTTAACAAGTGTCACGACATAGTGGATAGTACTTGCTTTTAGTTATGTAATTAATTGTAGTTTTAAGTTATATAATTAGTTGTAGTTTTAATTGCATTGTATATAAAATTAAATTTTTTAAATTTATCTAATATAATATTATAATTAAGTTTATAGTTCAATTAGAAATAAAATTATGGTAAAATTAGAAATATGTTTTTGATTAAGTAAAACAGGTTTTATAGGGTGCCTGAAACCCACACATCTTGATCAAAAGAAAGAAATCCTAGCTAAACAAGCAAGAGACAGGCCATAGAAAGGCCAGAGAAGGAAGACCATAGCCAAGTAGGATAGGTGAGGCAAGAGAAAGTTAAGGCACCGACCAAAAAAACTAACAGAAGGGATGACCGAACAAGGAGTGGCAGAAGAGGAGCAGCCTCCCCCAACCACCAAGCAAGGGGCTAAGGTTGTAAGATTTCTCCTTCGATGCACTGTAGTCTATCCTTATCCAAAATGCTCTTGATATTTTTAGGAAACTCATCCCCTTTATTCCAAATATGTGTAACATCCTTTTTGACAGCCAAATTGGCAAACCAATTAGCCACACCATTGGCTTCCTTATACGCATGGGAAATGTACACCTTGTCAAAGCTATTGAGAATGGCTTTGGTTTCCGTAGTTATGTTAGCTATGGACCAAGAGGGAGGGTGAGTGAGGTTGAGGCAATTGATGATGTTCATCAAATCACCTTCCATCCAGAGCCACTTAACTCCTTGATCTTTCGCAAGTTTGGTGATTTGAAGGGCTGCATTAGCTTCGACAAAGTGATTCATCTGGGCACCCAAGGGGAAGCTAACAATTGCCATGCCAATTTTTAAAGCTTTTCCTGATAATACCTCCACTGCCAGCTTGGCCAGGGTTCCCTTTCACCGCGTCGTTAAAGTTAGCTTTGGTCCATCCAGTCGGTGGACAAGTCCACACATAATTCCTTATCTTATCCTAAGTAGTAGCTCAGGCAATTCCTGCATAAGGGTTAGGTTTTCCATAGTAGAAGAAATTTTCTTTAACTGCATGAGTGATTTTTTCAAAAATAATTTTGGAAGGAGTAGAGCTATCTTGAAAGATGCGGTTGTTACACTCCTTCCAGATCCCCCAACAAAAATGAGGGAGAATCCAAGTACAAAGAAGCCTGAACTCTTGATCAAACCTATTGAAGGCCCATTGAGAGAAGAGATTACTGAAAGACAGGGGGAAGCACCATGAAAGATTCGGGGCCGAAAATATGAGATGCCAGATGTGATTGGAAAAGGAGCAATGGATGAAAAGGTGATCCATTGATTCCTCTTGACATTTACAAAGAGCACATTTGTTGGTGAACTGGAATTTGCGCTTGATGAGGTTATCCACTATGAGGATACAATTCTGTAGTAGGAGCCAAAAGAAGACATTGATTTTAGGAGTAAGACCAGGGATCCAAGCTTTAGCCCACATTGGGTTTAAGTCATTAACTTGAGTAGTCAGTGAGGAATAGGCAAAGGCCATAGTGTAATCCCCATCTGAGGAATCCTCCCATATGATCTTGTCCTACTTGGGAGAAAGCGCATTGAGAGCCATCTTTAAAGGAACTAGGAACTAGGAGATTTGAGTGAGGTCCACCCATTTATCATTCCTTCTGTAGTTGCAAACCTGCGTCTTGAAGGTTTGAGAGCGGGCTTGACTCCAGGTGTAAAATGTGTCAATGTTACTCAAACTGCCCATCTGAAGCCAATTATCCTTCCAAAAATTGATAGAATGGCCATTACCAATTTTCCACTTGGCTTTGGATTTGGCTAGCTCCTTAGCACCAAGGAAACCATTCCAAATGACAGAACCTTTAGGGGACTCTGTTTCTTCAAAAAAACTATGGATAGAATTATGTCGAAGGTATTTCTCTTCAAAGGTGTCCCTCCACTCGCTAGTGCTATTAAAAGTTCTCCAAATTTGTTTGGCTTGAAGGGCTTTGTTGAAAGGTCTCAACTTCCTTAAGCCAAGGCCACTAGCAATTTTAGGCCAACACACTTTCTCCCAGGCAATGAGGGGGATGCGCTTGTGATCCTTAGCTCTAGACCAGAGGAATCTCTTCTGGATTCTTTCCATGGTTCCGCAGCTTTGGCCAAAATGGGGAAGAGGCTAAGGGCATAGGTGGGGAGGTTTTGTAGAGTAGACTTAACCAGTTGGATCTTACCTACCTAGTTGAGGATGACCCCTTTCCATCCAGCAAGCTTCCTGTTAAATCTGTTAATCAATTTATTCCAGAAGGCTTCCAGAGGTTTGACACCTAAGGGAAACCCTAAATAGGTCAAGGGTAAGGTATCAATACCACACCCCATGATTTGAGAAATTTTCCTCTGTCTATCTTCAGGAGTGTTGATAAAGAAGAGAGCACTTTTATTCCAGTTGATTAATTGGCCTGTAGCCTTGGTGTAGTTCTTGAGAATATCCTTCACCACTCTAGCCTCACCCACCAAAGCCTCACCCCCAAGAATGGTGTCATCCACAAATTATTGATGTGTGAAAACAAGGTCGCCGGATGAGGGTTTGATGCCTTTCATGTCCCCATTCAATTTGGACACCGATATAGATCTTCCAAGGCATTCAGAAAGAATAATGAAGAGAATGGGGGAGAGAGGGTCCCCTTGTCTTAGACCCCTTGAGGTTTTGAAGAAAGCAAACGGGGAACCATTAATCATGATAGCCAAGAAAGGGGTTGAGATGATTTGAAAGAGGAGCTTACAAGAATTGGAATTTCTTTTAGAAGAAACTACCAATCCACCCGGTCATAGGCCTTGGATAGGTCGAGTTTGAGAAGAAAGCCTTCCCTTTGTCCTTCTTCTAACGAGTGTATGACTTCATGCACCATCATAATGGAGTCCAAAATCTTCCTACTGAGCACAAAGCCAGATTGCTACTGCGAGATCAGGGAAGGGAGGATATTGAGAATCCTGATGGTTATGACCTTGGAGATAATCTTAAGTAAGGAATTGCACAGGATTATGGGTCTGAATTGCTCAAAGGAGTCCACTCCCAAAGTCTTGGGAATAAGCACTAGGAAGGTGGCATTGAGTTCTTTGAGGAGGTTCTTCAAGCCAAAAAATTCTTGCACAACTTGAACCACATCTTCTTTGACAACATCCCAATAAAGGTGGAAGAAGAACATTGGGAAGCCATCTAGACCTGGGGCTTTGTCTCCAAGAAGAGAATCTAGAGCATTCTTGACTTCAGTCATATCCAGGATAGAACATAAATCTTTGTTTTGAAGATCAGTAATGATTCTTGGTATGTTATCTAGGATAGAGGTCTGGTCTTGATCAGATAATCCTTGATCTTTAGAAAGGAGCTGAGAAAAGTACGAGATAACCTCATCAGCGATATCATTGTCTTCCTTTAGTGATTGGTCTCCCTTCTTGATGCTACTAATCATGTTGGCAGCTATGTGTCTCATGGTGGAAACATGGAAAAAATGAGTATTTTTGTCTCCTTCCTTGAGCCAGATGGACCTTGATCTCTATTTCCAGAAAGCTTCCTCCTGTCCAATTATGTTATGGTACTCTGAGAGAATGTATTTCTCTTTTTGCAGTCTTTCATCATCATAGCCCTATTTCTAGATTTCCTCATGGATACTATTTAGATCATTGAGAGTCTTATCTTTAGAGATAAAGATGTGATCGAATTCGTCTCTGTTCCATTTTTTAACATTGCATTTAATGTTAGTTTTTTAGCCACTCTGAACATGGCTGTGCCCTCCACATCGATGTTCCACCACTCTTTAACTTTATTAATTAGGTTAGGATGGGAGATCCACATCTTTTCAAATCTGAAGGGAAAATTCCTTCGCTTGTCTGTCTGGTTTAGAGAAAGCGCAATGGGAGAATGGTCAGATCCAGCGAGAACTAGGGCAGAAAGGTTAAGACTATAGTTGTTCAGCCAATCCAGAGACACCAAGGCCCTATCTAGCTGAACTTGAATACAATCCCTTCCGGTGCGCCTATTAGACCAAGTGAACTCAGCCCCGAGAAGATCCATATCCAATAGGGCCAGGTCATTGATGAGGTCCATAAGATCTTTTCTGCTTTCAGAGTCTGTTGCAATTCCTCCCTTTTTTTCCCCTTCTTTGAGAGGGGTGTTGAAATCCCCCATTATGAAGCCTTTCAACTAGTTAAGTTGTGCAATGATGGAGATAATCTTATTCCAATAGATCTTTCTATCTCTTTTAGAGTTAGGAGCATAAATATTCAAAATAAACCACCTTTCATTATCTTTAATTCCAGTGAAATGCATAAGAAGAAGATTGCCTCCTTCATGGATGACTTCAGCTCTAAAGTGATGCGAGTTCCACATAGTGATGAGGCCCCCAGAGGCTCCCTCTGAGCTAGTGGCTCTGTTCTCCATGGCTTTACTGAACTTTATTTTCTCTAACTTGTCCTTCTACATTTTAGTTTCCTAGATTAAGAAAATGTTCGGTTTGTGATCTCTAATCATATTTCTAATGATGTCCTGCTTGTGTGAGCTATTAAGCCCATGAATATTCCAGGAGATGACTTTCATTTCTTGATGGAGGAGCCATTAACTTGGAAAGAAACCCGGTTTCCATCCATATGTTTCACACTTGTTTCTTCTTGCCTTTTTTGGCTAGTTTTTTTTCCTTCTGGGGTTTGGATTCTACCCCTTCCTTCAGCCTTGTTCTTGCTTCTGGTGGTTGTAGGGGAAACTGGAGATGGGTCTTTGCTGCTTGGTTTCTTCTTCTTATAAACTGATGTCCAGCCCTCTTTATCTTCCTTATGCTTGGCGAAGAGCTCGACCATAATGTTGAATTGGTTTGGGGATGTAGAGACCATCAGGTCCTCAATTTTTTTGTACTTCTCAAAATCTTGCTTAGCAGGGCAAGTAGTTGCGTCCACTCGAAGAGTGGGGGACTCCAGGACCAAGGAAATAGAGATGGTTCTAGAGCACGAATCTCCTCCTCCTTTCTGCTCTTCTTTCTTATTTTCTTCATTTTATTCTTGTTGGTTGGCTAAATCCTGATCCAGACCCAAAATAGGGGGGGTAGGCATCCCGCCGGATTCAACATTTTGAGTCTGCGACAGCTTCTCCACTTCCCTTGGATCCTTTTTTTCCAGATTGGGGACTGGTTGATCTTTTTTCTTCCAGACTCTATTGGTTTTGGGCTCTGGTCCCTCCTGGGGGGCACCTTTTTTCCTTTTTAGTGCTATTGTAGCTTTCCTTTCAACCTCTTTAGCCCGGAGGACATGACAAGTTTTGGCTTTGTGTCCTGCCTTCTTGAAGTGGAAAAAGGAAAAAGGGATGCTTTCATAGTCTAGTTTCTGCACACACTTTCCCAGCTTGGATCGTAGCTCTATAACTTCCAGCATGTCCTTTCCTTCTTCCACTCTGATGCAAATCCTTACGAAGGTGAGACGGCTCCTAGCAGCTATGACTGGGTCAATGGAGAGAAGGGTGCTAAAAGATTTAGCTATTCCATCAAAAACCTCTTCATTCCAAAATTCCATTGGTAGTTTAGGTAGTCTCACCCACACTGGGGCCTGAACGAAGAAGGAATCATTCAGGTCAAGATTAGGGGTCCATTTTTGAAGAGCAAGGGTAGCCTTTCCTATAACCCATGTGCCAGCACAAAGGAACTTATCCATGTCTTCCTTGCAGGAGAGCTCGAAAGACAAAAACCCCTTTTCCATAGCAGAGACCTGGACATGACCCTTCAGGTCCCATTTTTTTCTAGCAAAAATCCTAACAATATCGATATTCAGCCTAGGGCCAATGAACTTGCCAACTAAAGTATGGTCCATGGAGGCGATGTTGTGGTCTCCCAGTTCGTCAGGTATTTCTAAAACAAAGACTCTTTTTTCCTTATCAGATATGTCTTTTATGGAAGGAAAAGAGGACCTTCCTGTGGGTTTTATCCCAAAAAGTTTTGACCGCCGACGGGGGAGACCATCCTAGTCCAATGTCTGGGTCTTTGTTGAAGAAGAAGGCTTTGAGAGACCCTCGTGCTCAGCTCCCACTCCCACATCTTTTCCTGGGTCTTTCTCCTTTTCACGTGGGACCCCATCCTTATTCTCTGGGTCTATAGAGTCCTCATCTGCAAGGGAAATGACACAGGAGATCCCTGATGTTCCCGCAGCCTGCAAACCAGAGTTCTCACCCACTGCTGAATTCAAAATTCCAGTCGTTCACATGCTCACTCCCACTCTCGCTCCAGCCATCTCTGTTCATGGAAGTTACAGTTACTCAATTATACCATTGTTGCTTGTGCTAAGTTACAACATTTTAAAAAGCTCAATAAATTAGAAATATGTTTGAAATTATATTTTTTAATATTTTCATTTAACATTAATTTTATTTTTAAAGTTAAAGTTATTGTGCGAGATAAAAAAGATTTTATTTTCTACAAAGTTTAAAGTATACATTTTAAAACATGTTTATTTACAATGATATTTTTATAAATTTATTAAAAACTAATATTTAATATAATTATGCACTAAATATATTTAATAATATGATTGTAATATTGATTCGTACTTATTGTAAAATTGATTTTTACTTATTGAAGTAGCACACTTTTATCTAAGATCATTTTATTGCATTGATGTAAAATTGACTATACCCATTTTTGTCATCTATTATTAATGATTCTCAATTATTTCAATAATGCATTACTTATATAGTTTTGTAGTCATAGATTTTTAATAAGTTTATAAAAATATAATTATTTTTAAGATAATATAATTAAATATTTTTAACAATAAATTATATGTTTAATTTTTTAAAAAAATATTCTTATTTATTTTATTAATCACTATATAATAACATATATAATATAAAATTAACTGATTTTGAGATATGAAAAATATTATTAAGATTATGACATCTATATTTTTACAAGATAAAATCACATTATTAAAATTTTCAAAAATAATAATATTTATTAAAAACTACTATTTTTTATCTATACAATCTATTATTAAAATATAATTTCAAACATAATCATTATATTTATTAAAAACTTGCAATTATTTACCTATATTTATATTTTAAAATTTAAATTATAATATAAATAAAATACACACAATCAAAAATACACATGCTAATCTTAAAATAACTTAATTTCATAATAAATTAAAATTTTAGTAACATTACTTATATTTATAATATAATAATTATTAAAATAAAAAAATTAAACATATAAATATTATTAAAGATTAAAATATAAAATTAGCTATTAATATGTCTTATTTTTATTTTACTAATATAATTTATAAAAATAATAAATAAGAAATTAAAATAAACTATTTTTTAAAATAAAAATATAATTATTACATAATATTTATTTCCATACTTTGTAATCAACAATTGTGTTAGATGAAATTGCATAAAAATTCAATAGAAACATTTAATTTAAAAAAATATCTTATGGTGAAATAATTATACTTTGTGAAATTGTATAAAAATCTAATATAAATATTTAACTTATTTTCATTTCTCATTTTTACAAAAGAATCTGTTTATAAAAACCAATGTAAATGTAAAAAGTTTGAAATTACTCTTGAGGATTTTGGAATGAGTTTTCACTCTGCAACTAGGGTAAGCAGATTGAAGAATTGTTGTACCTCTCACGCGTGTGGCTTGGGTGAGCCATTATGGCTTCCACTTCTCCCAAGGAAATTAATGACATTAATTTCCCCTGCTTAAATGAAGGCGGCAAAAATGGCCCTGATATAACCCGTAGCAACAACATTGTTAAGCCCAAGACAACAGAAGTCGATTTGACACCAGTTGGAGAGGCAAGGCAGAATAGTGCAGGCGATGGAGAGTAGAGGAGCCAAGGAAAGCCAAAATATTTCTAGCAAGCCATCCAGAATGAGAGGACACTTCCAAAGGGGGCACTTTTCATCTCGTCCATCACCCAAGCCACAGATGCAAGCGCAGGAGTTGGAGGTAAGGTTTCGGTGATCCCCAGGCTAGTTATCAAACCTAATCCCCAAATGCTTTCAGCGATAGAACTTAAGAAGAATAGACTTAGAGAGACTGCTATTTTTTTTGTTGTTGTTGATGTATCTAGAATCCCCTCTAGAGCATTCCTTAATGACTGGTTTGAACATGTTTGGTGTCATAAACTAGGGTTTCATTTTTCATTTTACAGAATGATTCAAAAAGGCTTATTTTTTTAATTTTTTTTGTGACCTAAAGGCCCAAAAGACTATTGTAGATAGACAATTCTGGAAAATTGGCCCTTTCAAATTCAGAGACATTCCCTAGTCCCTGGAGGCTTCTCATAGTGAAGTTCTCGCTCTCTCCAGTCCTAGATGGTTAGTGGTAGCAAATC
The DNA here is from genome assembly GCA_027943335.1 of Chamaecyparis obtusa. Taxonomy (NCBI): domain Eukaryota; kingdom Viridiplantae; phylum Streptophyta; class Pinopsida; order Cupressales; family Cupressaceae; genus Chamaecyparis; species Chamaecyparis obtusa. The sequence continues at coordinate 440,343 of BSBK01008681.1, read as the reverse complement.
TCCCACCTTTTATGCTTAACCTGATTCCATAGGCTCTTGAACCAGTTGACAAAGTTCTGAGGATTGATCGGTCAAATGTTCTAATCCCCCACACTAATATTTGGGTCCTAATTTCTCTCAAGCCTGGCGTTGACCTCCCAAAATCCCTCCAATTTAACCTTGGTGGTACTCCCAATATTTGCCCCATTACCTTCTTGGGAGGGATTAATAGCTGCTATTTGTGCAGAAAAGAAGGGCATAAAAAGCAAGATTGTCCCATCCTGAGTAAACACGTCCCATCCTCTGGTGCTCCTAGAAAAACTAATAAGCCCTCATCTGACAATGCCAATCCAAAATTCAGTGAGGGACCTCAGACTCCCCTCCAACCCATCTCCCCACCCAGACCCGACCCAGTTGTTGGAAAAGATTTTAATCCAAATCAAATTAATCCTCCCAACAACTAGATGTAGGATTCAGAAACCCTTACTGATACCCTAGACAAACTTAAAGGGTAGTTTGATCACCTCCCTCAGCCCCCACCTACCATCTCTGAGATTCCTGAAGCTCTCCATGGACTACCACTGGCTAAAGACCTAGATTATGGACTAAATAATAATAGAAAGCTTCTGATGCCTAAGCACATAACTAAAAATGCTCAGCAAATTTCTATGGAAAGGATCCAATTGAAATCTCATATGGTGAAATCTACCCCTAAACTGAAATGGAAGATCTATTTTGTTCTCCCTCTGGGTAGAGAGACTGATTCTGCTCCACCTCCTAACCTTGTAATTCTGGAGGAGAAGGCTGGTAGCCCTAGTAGCTTCTCACTCCCTCTTAACTCCCCTAATACAAATGATTTCCCTAATTCCAGCCAAGAGATCAGCCTGGATAGTGACCCCCCACCCACCCACCAAGCTAACAAGCTTAATAGATTTTTAGTGGTGGTAATTCCTACTCCCCCCCCTCTCCCCCTCGTCTGAATCTTGGAATTTTTCCCCAAGGAGGAGAGAGGTTGTAGAGATGCCATCCTTTGCTTCAGCTGAATTTAGGATGGAGATGGAGTAGAAAGAGGACCTAGACCTTGAGGAGGGAGAAATTGAGGCTTTTCAAGGTCATTCGAGGGGTGTTGATTCAGAAGTTTTTTTTTCTCTTCAGGAGAACATGATGAGGGAGGGAGGAATAAAAGGCCTTTGAGATCCTCTCCATTGATAGGTAGTGGAGGGATTTACACCAAGAGGAAGAGAGGTAGACCCCCCAATGTGACTCGCAATGCCAAACCGTGCAAATTGCAAAAGAATGGAATCTCCCAATGCTTCAAAGCTTTAAGGCTCCAATGGATTCCAACAATTAAGTTTCCCCATGGTAGTAAACTATGCCTCTTGGAATGTCAGAGGGCTAGAATCCTCTGATAGGTTCAATATGTGGTTAAGAGGTTTCTTCAACTCAACAAGGAAATTGACATTCTTATGTTGCAAGAAGTCAAAGTTGTAGGTTTCTCACTAGATATAGCCCTAAAATGCATTTGGAAAGATGTTGATGCTTACTCTACTAAACACCATAAGGGGAAAGGGGGAACCTCTATCTTAATTGGTCCTAAATGGAGGAAGACAGTCAGGAAGTGGGGGTTTTCTCCCTGTAGCAGAGTAGTTTGGGTTATTTTTGAGGAAGATGGTTGTTCTTTTGGAATCTGCTTGGTGTATGCCCCAATTAACATAATGCAAGGATTGAACTATGGAGATGGATCATTGGGCTAGATAACATTCCTTGGATTATTGTTGGAGACTTCAACATGGTTGAGAGGGCCCAAGATAAATCAAGAGGGATGAGATTTGAGTGGAGGAGTAATGAGCTGGTCTTTTGGGATAGGATAATATCCAAGTTAAATTTGTTTGACCCCCTAGTAGAAAGAAAGCTGAATCTAAAGGCATCTAGTTCACCTGGTCTAATTTCCAAAGAGGGGAGAAGAGGATATACTCTAGGCTTGATAGATTCTATATCAGAAAACAACTCTTCAACTGCCCTCCCCCCAGTGGACAACAATGTCAGAGTCCACTCCTTTTCCTTGTCTGATCATCATCCAAGTATATCTTCCTTTCACCTGATTGATGAGAAATCTCATACTGTTGCTAGAAAGACATGATATGCCCTAAAATTTTCCCTCCTTAAGGACCCTGATGTGATGGTTTCTATTAATATCATTGCTTGGTTCAATGAGATTATTGCCAGACATGGGTCAGAGACTGACAGGTGGAATCAGACATCTAGCTCATGGCAGACCATGCTAAAGGTGGTGGGCAAGAAGAAAGCCAAAGATAGTAGGAGGAGAGAACTCAAGCTAGTTGAGGAACTCCAAGAAGTTGAGACTCAAATTCAAGACTCCCCCCATAACCCCCAACTCTTAGAAAAAGTTATGCTCTATAGAGACTCCCCAAGGAATCTCCAGATTGTAAAAACTAGAGGAGCTAAAATTCAAGCCAGGGCCAACTGGATTAACCTAGGAGATAGAGGGTCTAAGTTCTTCTTCCAAACCCTCAAGAAGAAGGAGGCAAGAGTCAAGATTACTGGCATTAGGGATTATAGAGCTATTTTCTCAGCTCAAAAGGACATTGTTAACTCCTCTAGATATACTAAGGACCTTTTCACCTCAGAAGATAACAGCGCTATGGAAAATACCAGATAGAAGATAAAAGGTATTATCCCAAGGAAACTAAGTAAATAAGATGTAGAGATAATAGGGAGGGACCTCTCTATCAGAGAAATCAGAGATTCTATCCTAAGCATGGCCAATTACAAAGCCCCTAGGTCGGATGGGATCACAATAGAGTTTTATAAGAGTAACGTAGATTGGATCTAGCATAACCTCCTCAAGACCTTTAGAGAGGTCATTGATGTCAGCTCTTTAGGACCTACATTCAATGCAAGACTCATAAAATTGATTCCCAAAGATGGGGACATACTTTTGATTAAGAATTGGATACCAATTACCCTAGTAAATATAAGATATAAGATTATGGGCAAAGCTCTTGCGCTCAAGATTTTTGATATACTCCCCAAAGTAATTAATAATACCCAGATAGGATTTATTAAAGGAAGATACATAATAGAGAACCTCTTAACATGTTGAGAAGCACTAGACTAGGCCAAAGTCTCTAGAAAAAACTGCTCTATGTTACTCATTGATTATGAAAAAGCCTATGATAGAATAGAATGGAAGTTTATCCTATGTATGTTGGAAAGCCTAGGGCTTCCAAATTCCTTCTACAAAATGGTTTCTACATTGTTGTATGGTGCTAGGGCAGCAGTCAAGGTCAATAGGATCATATTAGAATTCTTTGAATTGACCAAATCCATTAGACAAGGTTTCCTCCTTGCCCCTTCTCCATTTGTTATAAATGTTGATTCTCTTCACTACCTTTGGAGGGACGACACCTTGACCCCTAAGATTAGAGGTGTTTCCCTCCCTAATGGTCAAGAGGTTTCAAATGTTCAGTTTTTTGATGATACAACAATCCTCATAAGCCTTGAAGAAGACAATATTGACTGACTTATAGCCAAAATGGATTTGTTTTGCCAAGCCTCAGCCAACAAAATTTATATCTCTAAATCCATTATGATAGGATGGAAGGACCAACCCCCAAGATGGTGGAGCACATTTAGTTTTGAGTGGGGAGGTCCTAAACAAATTGTTAAATATTTGGGCATACCATTTGTTGTAGATCCTAATATTAATGACATGTGGATGTGGATCAAAGACAAAATCCTCTCTAAATTTAACAAATGGGACAACAACCTCCTCTCCTTTTCGAGCAGAGTATAGGTTTTCAAAAAGATTCTCTCCTCATACCCAGTCTACTTCTCCTTAGCCTAGCTCTTCAACCATGGTCAATTTTCTCAGATTCAAAAGATTATCAGAGACTTTCTCTAGTCTGATGGAAAAGGGAATAAGAAAACACATGATGTTGCCTGGGAATGGTGCACTAGAGATAAGAACCGGGGAGGATCAGGGATTAAAGATCTTAAAACTCAAGGCTTTTCCCTGGCTGTGAAGTGGATTGTAAGAGCCATTGTAGGAGGGGAGCCTTGGAATATCTTGGTAAGGAATGATTTGAGAAGATCCCACCCTGCTAAACATAAACATTGAAGTGGTATGAACTTCACAAATCTATTGGGACTAGATTGCAAGGTGAGAGTATATGGCTCAAATGTTTTCAAAGCAATCTATAAAGGGTGGAATGTTTCTAAGCAATTTCTTTCCACCACTAGCTTGTTTGAAAGGTCTCAAGTGGTCTATGGCAGCAAGTCAATTTGGTGGAACCTTACTCTCAATGATAAACCTCTGGCTATACTTCAAGGTTGTTCTGCTAAGAAATGGGCAGACAAAGGTATCAAATCCTTTGAAGATATTCTTCTCAATGTAAAACTCATCTCATGGGAGATCTTAGCCTTAGATTTCAACTTGCCAACTACCCAGAAGAGAACCTATGTTGTTCTTTCTTGTGCCCTTAACTCACTGGGGAAAGTAATATCCTGCTGCTCCCATGACACCTAATCCTTTTAGCTTACCTAGACAAATAACTCCCCCCTTCATATGGTCAAAAGAAAGTATCTATACCAAATGATGACCTTCAGCCCTGATATCCTCACCCATGCTAACTCTAAATGGAACCTAGATGTCCCCCTCCCTGACTGGAATATATAATTTGCCTCTCTTTGGTTAAGGCATGTGGAACCTAAGATTATGTGCTTCCTTCAGAGACTTTTCCTTCATAAACTCCCTTTCAAAAGACCTGGAGGAGAACCCAATCCCTGCACTATGTGTAGGCAACCAGAGTCTATATTTCATGTATTCTTTGAGTGTATATTTGCTTCTAAACTTTGGAACATTTTTGGACTTGCTTTTAGAAAACACTTCCAAGCTCTGAACGTCATTTTTGGTTACATCAACAATAGAAAATTTTGAAATTCTTTGTGGACTATTCTTTCTTCAGTTATATTATGGACTATTTGGAAGGCTATGAATGATGATGTGTTAGCAGGGAAGGCCTGAAATCTTACTGAGTCTCTTAGGAGACTCATCTATATTGATGTTTCATTGCAGGTCACAATTGTGATTAAACTTAAAGAAATTAAATTCCTTCATATCTTGAGGGAAGGTAGGGGCACCATAGAGAAGAAGGACATAGCCCATGGATACACTTCCTGTTAGGAATGGGAACACTGAGAGGGGGGGTGAATCTGTGTTCATTATAATTTAACTTTTCACTTTAATCTGAATACTAAATTATAAATGCTTAAGTATCGAATTAAACATTCACATAAACATGCAATATGGAATCAACACATGACACCAATATGGTTACAGGGAAACCCAAATAAGTAAAAACCCTGGTGGGACTTGATACCCACTAATATTCTGCACTAGTGTTTTGTGATCCTTGTTAGAAGATCCTTTACCTTGTTAGGAGTATCTTTACAATGCTTTAAGTACAGTTGACCTTGTTAAGGTTCAGACCCTGTTAGGAGTCTTTTACAATGATCCCTGTTAGGGGAGTGGACTCACTATCCTAGAGCTCACTACTCAAATGATGAAGGCTACAACCTTCTAAATTCAGATACACACTATATCTGCTGGTGAACTGTCGCTATGACACTGCTTGTCAGATCAGTTCCTTTTGTGTGCTAATGCTTTGACCTCTAGCAAAGCTCTAATACATCATATTCCTCTTTGCATACCTTTTTTCTACTTAACACAACTCTATTCCAACTTCCATACCAATTACAATGGGTGCATCTTATATTTATATGCTCACACAAATAAAACAATTAGGTCGACCCTATAACTAATTACAAACAATGATTCCAAATGAATTGGCTTAAGTGTGCTTACAATTATACATGTACATATGTTTCCAACCTAAATACAATGGGTGCATAGCCTCTACAACATTAATTTATAATCGCAAACCAAAATAGTCACTGTTGGCTCCATGCTTTGTTTACTGCTGGCACACACTGGCTGTGGAACTTCAACTGACTGTAACTTTCACATCTTTGCATATCTACTTATGCACTCATAGACTAAGCATAAGTATAGTCTAACAACCTTAAATTCTAGGGAACATACCTTAATTCATCCGTTCACATGTGCGCTGATGCTCTGAGTCTCTGGTACTCTATTAACTATCCAATCTTCAACACTTAATTGAATTCTTATCTCTACACTTAGTGCGTTGACTCCAAACTACTATATGACTTTGTTTCCATAATGAAAACACTATATATAGTCATATACTTCAATATAGATAACTTTCCAACAATCTCCCCCTTTGTCATTGATGGCAACAAAGGAATATGGCCAAGCCTCTAACTGTCCTTAACAAAAACTTTTTGTCTTCTATACATTTTTATACATAAACTTATATCTCCCTATATATATTTTATACTCCATATTCTATACAACTCCCCCTTTGACATTAATGACAAAGGTATATCAAAAACTTTATCTACATACACTCACTGAGGGAAAATATCTAGATATGCAATCTTGAGTTTTTGGATCTCCTTCTTCCAAAAGGTTATCATTGAGTTGACTATCTGTAGATGGGTGCATAATGCATATTGAAGCTTTTCCATCTTTTCCAATTCTATGCTCAAACCTTGATCATAGGTTATCATGGTCGCATCAATCTCTTTTATGTTCTGACTGAGAATGTCTAGTGAGGGTGCAAGAGCATTCCTCAATTGAGTCTATCTAGACCTTATCTTCTCCATTTCATTCTCTACCTTCTCGATTATGTCTAACTGACCTTGATAGACATTGTTACATATGTTCACATCAGTGGATGTGTCTAGCACTGAATCCTTCACCTTCTCAATCATTTCCTCTACATCTTTGATCTTCTTAAGATGGGCATCAATTAGCTTATCCCGATTCATGGATTCTGCAATGACTTTTCTTCCTTGATCTGAAAATTCCTTCAAGGATGCCTGACCAAACTTAAGATAATTCAAGTCTAGTGCAAAATTACTCATCAGTTCATTGAGTCTCTTCTTTAAGTACTTCTCCTCTGCCACTATGGCCACAGATTCTTCTAGGCTTGAAAAATTGACTTTGAACTGTGAGACGATTGCGCTCACATCATCAATCGAATGTACCTTTACCACTTTCTTATCCTCTGGAAAAAAACTATTCAAAATATTTACTGATTCCACTAGGAGAGGATTCCTTGTTACTTGCTTCTCCTTGGCCTTCTCCATAGCCAAGATGTTGAACTTAATCAGGTCTTCTTCCTTCCTAGAGTCCAAACTGCTTATGTTAGGTGTAAAACTTGACAACAATGTTGAGGAGGGAGTGATGGGAGTGCTATCCATCACCTCTTGCTTCACCTTGACTAATCCAATACAAGTATCTTCATCTTTCCTTTCTACCTCTTCTTCTTCTTTCTTATCTGATATATCTTCTATGATTACTTCTTCTTGCTGAGTGGGAGGTGTATTGCTACATAGGATTTCAACTTCCTTAGTACTAACAAATGCTTGCTCAAACTTATCCAATTCTATGTCAGTGGCCACCATGGCTATCTCCACATTATCAATGATGAATGTGTTGTCCTTGAGTGATCCTGACATGGGCGCGGACTTATCTACCTTTGATTGTGCTTCTACTATGGGTGTTGAGTCCAGATGACCTGTCACTGGCGCATTGGAGGTCTCTGCTACTTTTCCTTTCTTATTGGATACATGAGTGATGGGTGTAGTAGGTAATTTTATCTATTGCTCCAAGAGTACCTTCTCAAAAGCCTTCTTTGTTTCCTAAGTTATCAAATCATAGTCTTTGTTCATAATGTGTAGAGTTATTATTTTTTTTCTCAAGTGTGGCCTCACCAAATTTAATATTAGTGCCTCTTCCTCTTTGGAGCATACTGGCAGAGTATCTTGTAACACTTTTTCTCTTATCCTAAGTTCCTCTTCATTTGCTTGTCTCTTTAGGTGTTATAAAATATTCCAAACTTTATCAGGAATAGAGGTCTGCAATTCAAGAACTTTTTTCTTGAACTTGATCATATGTCTGATAATCATACCATGAATTTCTAACTTATCAATTTCACTGTATGTCTCATAGAACTTTCCTACTTGATCAATCCTACCCTCATCAACAATTCTTGCACTCAAATATTTAAGGCTAGGTCTGAATCCTACCTTAGGAGGTGCTTGAATGTGGTATCTTGCTCCTTGTAGCGCACGAGGATGGATGAATAGTGCTCACTTGTTTCTTCCTTCTGATCATTGGTTCATACTTTAGAGGAGCAATAGGATCACTGGATTCTTTGGGCGTAGAAGGGATGTCATTATCTTTTTCAATTTTAATCTTTTTCATCTTAGGATATTCCTGATCTTCTTCTGCTGTTGCGCTCTTCAATTCTAGAGAAATCTTCTCTTCCCTTTCCTTGTCAAGGTCTGCTTGTGATACACCATGTATTCTTAAGATTTTAGAAGTGACCTTTGCAACCTTTCTTTTTGTTGCAGCACTGTTCAGCTTAGCATCAACTTCTCTAGTCTTTTCTTCATAGGTTCCCCACCTAGGTTCATTATCATCTTTAGGGGTTGATAGAAATACCTATGCATAAGCTTCAAGAACTTGTTCCTCAACCTCATAAACAAGTGGATGAATCCACTTAGTTCTAGGCTCAATGAATTCCATACAAGTAGTATCAATTTCCACCATGAAGCATATTGTGTCTTTATACTTCTCCACAATACTCTCAAGAATCATGTACCTCATCTGCATCCTTTCTCTAAAGGTCTTCAATTCCAAGGTTACATAGTCTCTTAAGGTGCTTTCAGTGCATGCCTTGTTGGATATCTAAGGCATGGTAGGAATGGACTTGTCTAGATACAAGTTTGATATTCTTCTAACTATATGCAGATACATATAGATGATTAGGGACCCAAACCTGAATATCTTAGTCTTGTCATGTTTGATAGCTTTGATGTTGTCTATCAACTATGCGTGCAAGATCTCACACAAGTTGAACTCTCCATCTTCTTGCACAAGTTGGATGGCTGATAGAATAGTGCTCGCAGACACACTATTCACCTTGCTGGTGTGATGAAATCTGTAACCAAGTATCATTGACATCAATTTGATGTCTGCTTACTCAATCGGCTCAATAGTCATGTTGTGCTTATCACTCCTTGATTTACACACTTTCTCCACCATTTTCCTGACATCCTTACCCACTGGAAGGATGGCACCTATCTTAGAGAGGCTTGTCATCTCATGAATCAAGTCTCCTATGATTCTTACTGGTACATATCCAATCCAAAACAAATCATCATGGATTTTTCTCAACAATATTTTTATCCATTCTTCCTCATAGAACTCATATGCTGTGGCATATTCAAAAATGGAGTGATTGTTCCATTTGGTGTATTCATCCATGAACATTTTGTCTGGTTTCAACATTGTGTCCATGTGCACCCTTAACCTATCTAGTCCAACCGGTTCCTTCTTACAATAGATGTAAGCCCTTATGTCCTCTACATGCATGATGCCCATCGACGTGCAGGAGAATGCTCCCTCTAAATCATCTAGGGTTGATTTAAATGGGTGCCTTTTGAAAACATATCTCTTCTTCTCAGTAACATCATAAACAATAGGAAAGGCCATGAATTACTTGATAAATGCTTTCCAATTGATCTCTGAGATGTTTTGATGGCTTTCAAATCAGGGCACCGAGCTAGGGTTTCCTATAATCGATTAAATGCACTGCAAATATTGATAGTTCAATCTCCAAATCTTCTCAATAATTTCCAAGGCTCAATCTGCTCTCCAATCACTTTGAATATGAATGCAATGAGTGAACATACAACTTTTTGTGTACTTAAAATAAGAATTCCACCATTAATGCAACTCGTGTAAACCAAGTTGTCACTTCAAAATTTAAAACTCGAGCTCCACTTACAATAAGCATGTATGCTCTTACAAAAAGGTTCCAATACACTCCAAAAGCTTAAGTCCAAAGGTGCATACTCTGAGGATGAGTATACCAACCACACATGGGTCTAGAGCTAAATTAGCTCCCCCTATGACCCTGAGGCTCATTCATGCAAATGTAGAGGGTGCATCCACTGGGGATGCATCCAATACATTCTCATCAACCTTATCCTTCTTTCCTTCTAACCAAATCAAGCTTGCATCCTTTGAGGCTTTCACAAACTTGACTTCTTCTTTAGGATCCAAAACTGATTCTTCGGCCTTTTTAGGGCTTTCCTGACCTTGCGTCCTTGATCTACAAAACTTTGAGATATGTACAACCTTGTTATAGGTGAGACAAATCACTGGAGGTCTATTATTCCTTGGCACATTGACATGAGTCACCATTTTACATTGTTTTGAATTGTATGACCATTATAGTTACATATCTAACATGTAACATCCTGAGAACTTCTTGTATTGGTTTGATTCTAATTTCTTTGATCACGCTAAATCCTATTCTTCTTACTAGTCTTTCAATTTATTACTCTATGACCAAATCTATTACATGTATAACAATAACTATTAAAAGGCTTTACCTCTATACAGTTCCTTGCAATGTGTCCATGCTTGTTACATGCAAAACATGTGTGTTCTCCAGGCTTGCGCTCATTCTTGGGAGGACCACTATTGTCTTTGGTTTGATCTTCAGTCTTCTCAGTATCAGTAAACTCCTTTTGTGTCTCCTTTCTTGCTCGCATATTATCAATCTGATTCTATGCTTCATTGTACCCAATATAGCTAGTGTCTCCTTTGACTCTTCTTGCATACAACTGAGATTCTATCAAATCAGAATTGGTGTGCAATTTGTCAATGTGATTCTTTGCTTCTTTCAATTCAGACTCCAATCTTGCTTTGCAATTCTTTAGATCCAAGATTTCCAAATTGGCTTCCCTTAACTCATCATTGAGCTGAAGGTTCTCCTTGACTTGCTCATTGTAGAGATCTTGATTGTTCATCAGTTTGTCATCAAATTCTTCAAGCTGACTTAATAAAGATGCATTTTCTTCATTCAACTTCTTGACTTTTTCTTCAAGATCACTATTGGAGCATCCTTTCAAATCCTTTCTTAGTCTTTTGATAACTAATTGAGCATCAGTGACTTTTTCTTTTAGTTCTTCTATTTCTCTCTCTAAATTGTCCAGGTCTTCAAGAGTCTTCTTCAAATGTTTCATTTCTTCTTTGTCCATGATCTCCTCAAGTGGTTAAACTTATTTGCTGAGGACCAGAGCTCTGATACCAATTGTTAGGATTGGGAACACTGAGAGGGGGGGGTGAATTAGTGTTCACTGTAATTTAACTTTCCACTTTAATTTGAATACTAAATTATAAATGCTTAAGTACTGAATTAAACATTCACATAAACATGCAATATGAAATCAACACATGACACCAATATGGTTACGGGGAAACCCAAATAGGTAAAAACCCCGGTGGGACTTGATACCCACTAATATTTTGCACTATTGTTTTGTGATCCTTGTTAGAAGATCCTTTACCCTGTTAGGAGTATCTTTACAATGCTTTAAGTACAGTTGACCTTGTTAAGGGTCGGACCCTGTTAGGAGTCTTTTATAATGATCTCTGTTAGGGGAGTGGACTCATATGCTAGTGAGCTGTCACTGTGACACTGCTTGTTAGATCAATTCCTTTTGTGCGCTAATGCTTTAACCTATAGCAAAGCTCTAATACATCATATGCCTCTTCACATACCTCTATTCTTCTTAACACAACTCTATTCCAACTTCCATAGCAATTACAATGGGTGCATCTTATATTTATAGGCTCATACAAACAAAACAATTAGGTTGGCCCTATAACTAATTACAAACATTGATTCCAAATGAATTGGCTTAAGCGTACTTACAATTATACATGTACATATGTCAGAAACCTAAATACAATGGGTGCATAGCCTCTACAACATTAATTTATAATCGCAAACCAAAATAGTCATTGTCGGCTCCATGCTCTGTTTACTGCTAGCACACACTAGCTGTGCAACTTCAACTGACTGTAAATTTCACATCTTTGCATATCTACTTATGTGCTCATAGACTAAGCATAAGTATAGTCTAACAACCTTAACTTCCATGGTGCATACCTTAATTCATCCATTCACATGTGCGCTAATGCTCTGAGTCTCTGGTACTCTATTAACTGTCCAGTCTTCAACACTTAATTGAATTTTAATCTCTACACTTAGTGCGCTGACTCCAAACTATTATATGACTTTGTTTCCATAATGACAACACTATATATAGTCATATACTTTAGTATAGACAACTTTCCAACACTTCCAAGAAAGAAGGAGCAGTATTCAACAATTACCTCAATGAATTCCTACAGTAGGTAAAAGAGGAGAACCCAGGATTAGCAGTCGATTCTTCAACAAGAGACATGAGGGAACCAATATTTGGGAGGCATGAGATTATCGAATACACTGCTATCTCTCTAGACTCCAAAGAATCAGATGTGAACCATCATGAACCCAAAGAATAATTACAAAATTCTCTCTCTATATTTACTTCAGTATAGTCTTGAAATGTACCTAACATAATCAAATGTAACTGTAATTTTGAGCCAATTTTTGTACTGGCTGAGTATAGCAGTCCAGCCTAATTGTAATATTTTGTAAACTTTGGTGTCCGAACCTATTTACTAATTATATGCAATAGAAAAAAAAAAGTTTGAAATTAGAATTGCACGACAGTCTATGCTTCACCATCATTACATCAGAATGGGCAAAAATATGTATGTATACTCCATATTTAATCCTGTAAAAGGGCACTGACACAGTGAAATTTTTTGGCCATTTAGCCAGAATCAAAATTGGTTTAGCTTTATTTAACCATAGATACTTCCGATCACTTGTAATAATCATGATCTGGATAAGTTTTTAGTGGGTTGCTTGCCTTTTTGCAAGAGTTTGGTTGTACAATGTGTTAATGCAAACCAAATATGAGTTGGCTTTGTAAATACTCCAAACTTAAAAAGGATTACAATGAAAATTTGTTGCATAATGAAAGAGATCAATTAACTTCAGCAGTTGCAAGTGCTTCAAAGGCTACCATTACGTAGCTGATTGACATTGGACAATAGTTGTAAGTGTTTTTACACTTTTTCACACCTAAAAAAGAGATGGAAGTAGCTTGTAATTTTATATCTTTAAATTATAGACTAGTGAATGCCAAGTCCTTCCACTAAATCTCTGATAATTGAAGCTTTCTGGTGCAGCAATGCATCTCAATGCTCTTTAAATGCTAAGACCGATAATTATTTTTGTGGAAGAGGCCAAAGAAATTTTGGAACCTCAAGTGTTGTCTTCTCCTCAACCTCTGTACAACCTCTAATTTTGGATCAATACCAATTATCACTTAGTTTTTAGGCATGTCATGAGCTGGAGAGCTGGTATGTATGCACACTTTGGGATTAATACCTTAATCTGTTAATATTTGAAACAAATATTTGAGAGATGTACAGTTAGGATGTTGGATCTTAGATCTGATTACTGAGAGGGGAGAGGTAAATTAGTTATCAACAATTTCAAACACTTTTTCAGTCCTTGAACTTAAATCAACATTCACAAGTTAACCAAAATAGAGTCAAATGCAACTTCAAAGCATATAAACGCATCCACAACTTTGACACAAAAATTTATCTCATGGAAACCCAAATCAGGAAAAAACCACAGTAGGGATTAGTACCCACTAAAATATGTAGTCTTTTGAAGTATGCTTTGTGGGGAGCTTAACCCTATTAGGATTTTACAATAAGCACTGTTAGGTGCTACCCGGTTAGAAAATTTACCTCTAGGCCTGTTAAAACCTTTACCTTGTTAAGAGTAGTCTTGTTAGAGGACTTTGAACATAAATTAATGTGCCACCTTGTTAAAGGATTTACAATAAGGACTTGTTAGAATCCATTGGGTTAAGGGATTTCAATGTTGTGACTATTAGGAGAAAGAAAATGGAATGATTTATAGAATAGCACTCCTCTTGATAATCAGATCCTCTGATGTGCACAATCTATTCTCAGCACATTCACCTTCACCTTGGCTTGATTGAAACTTCCACTTCTCAATCACACATCTGAAATCACTCAATCAACACACTAAAACAATTAACTTCATAACATGTTTACTATTATATTCCACTTCCTTAATCAAGCCCTAAAATGATTTATCATTTTCATCCTGTATCGTCTTAAAATGGAAGCACTTCCATGATAAGAGCATTTAGCCCTCTGAGTGAGTGGTCTGGGGTCATGTTAAGCACCTTGATTAGGTCTTTGCATGTATTTGGCTTTTCCCCCCATTTTTCTTCTCTCTGCCCCTAATTCCACTTCATGTTTGCATTTCCTGGCATTATGGACTGAGGTCCTAAGGTTTTTGACCTCAAGGTCAAAGTCAACCTTGAGGGTCAAATTCAACCTTGACTCTGACCTAGGTCAGGTTCAACCTTGACTCTGACCTAGGATAGAGTCTACCTCATCCTTGACCCACATTTCAAATTTTAGGATTTTCTGATTTTCGGGTATCGGGTTTCGGAAAGATTCTTTTTCCCACTTCCGGGTCAGCCATTTTGGGTTTTGGAATGGTAAATCCTTAAATTGCATTTAATATGGACCCATTTCTAGTGGTTAAGGTTAATTTGGATTTAATTCTCCATTTTCAGCCTTCTCTAGAGGTTTGTGCCCTAGTTCACTATAAAAGGAATCCTTCCTCTCTCATTTTCTCCATCTTCTTTTGCCATCAAGCAATCAAGTTTTGGGAGAAAATCCATTATCTCAAGAAATTTCATGATCAAGCTCTCAAGTGAAAGAAAGCCTTCAAGCATTCAAGTGTTCAAGCATTCATTCATCAAGGAGATCCATTGTTAGCCATTGAAGGATTCAATCTCTTTGGAGCCCCCTTGAAGATCCATCCTTCCACATTCATCCTAGCCTCATCATATGCAAATATCTATTCAAGATTGGTGTTGAAGATCAAATGCCATTGATTTGAGACATCCTACATTCATTCTACATCTATTGGAGAATCCCTACTTGTGGATTTGAGGATTCGAATCCTCTACAAGGACTTCAATATAAGCAAGGTGAATTGTTTCATTTTCTTTATTTATGCACATTACAATTTCAATTCAATTTCAAGGTTAATTCCTAAATTGGCGTTTGACCAAGGCAAACCCCCCCATAAAAACAACAAAACCCTCTTTTTCTTGTAGGTACAGGTGCAGAATTGCGGATCTAAGTTCAGATTTGGATACCCTTTTCGATGAACTTCCGAGATCTATGAACAAAATAAAAGTTGACCTTTAGAATATTAATATAGCCTTTGACCTTTTATTGGGGTCAAAGACTACCTACCGTCAGAAAGATAAAATATTTTTGGGTTTTCTTCGTCTCGACATTTCCAATCCAATATAGGTTGCAGAATTGCCCGAAAGTACACATAGACATTAGAAATTGGCATTTTCTAGATCTGCCCTATTTTGAGGTTAGTACTTGCCTCTTAATTATTTTAGATTTCAAACACAATTCCTTTATAGGGAATTATAAGGTTTTCTTCCTCTTTCATATTCTCCATAGATTGATTCAATTGTGCATTAACCTTTTGGTTGATCAATTTGGATGTCTCCTTTGTGAATTTGGATTTAGAATTAGATCTCATATTTCCCCCATTACATTTTAGGGTGAACCTATTTCATCCTCTTCATTTTAGTGAACCCGACATACTTACTCTCCTTTCCTTTGTGGAATTGGATGCCCTATTGTGTTTTATGGTATTAGATTTCCTTTTTATCTTATCGGTATTAGATTTCTCTTTTATGTTAAATCTTGCATGCTAATTAGATTTCAAAAATACAAAAATATTCATGCTTTTATGTGTTCTTAGTTTAGTTTATTTGCATTACATTGGCTTATGAGATTTACTACTACTATTCCTACTTATAACATTCCGGTTAGAAGAAGTTGTAGACTCATGGGTGCCTTTGATTCTAAATCTTCCTCTCCTTTCCTTAGGATCCCAGATGATAATTTGATTCTTCATGATTCTAATCCTATTATGGAGCAAAAATCTTCTCACTCATCTCATGATGAGGATGACCCTTTAAGAGTTCCTCCTGAACAAGTCCAAAAACTTTCAATTGAACTTGATAAAATGGGTAATTGGCTTATTCAAGAGAACCATAATCAAGATTCTATTCAAGCTACAGAGGCTCTTAAGAAATTTCTTCATGATAGTGATCAAGGTGTTAACCTCTTGCATGGTATTACTCACCTCATGCATTCAAATGTTAAACCTCTAGCTCAAGAAGCTCAAGATTTAGGGTTGATTCCTCCTATCACTAGTGTAGAACCCTCTTCTAATCCTTTACCTAGTATTCCTACTTATACTCCTTCTTTGGTGATTGTGATAGTTCCCTTTGTTCTTATGAGTGTTCCCAATGTGTCCCTTCCTACATCACAACCTTCCTATCATAATGTTCCTTTTACTTATTCCAATCTACTTCCAACTGTAGTTCCTAGTGTTCCTCCAGCTGTGTCTTCTATTCCTGCAACTTCTTACACTTTACCTAGTGTTTCTAATGTTGCTATTCCCCCTATTTCCTCTAATGATTCAACAATCATCAGTTTGGCTCAAACAGTGTCATCCTTACAACAACAACTTGCTTCCTTAACTAAAAACAAGTTTAGTGTTCCTACATGTGGCATGGGAAGTCCTTTGTCCTGAGACATTATTTGTACACCTGTTCCTCGGCAAGTTGATATACCTCATCTTGAGAATTACAACGAAAAAGGAGATCCCATTCATCATGTTAAAACTTTCCAAATCCTTTGTAGTGAATATGCTCATGACCATAGGAATTTAGCCCAGCTATTTGCTAGAACCTTCCGTGACAAGGCCTTACAATGGTATTGTTCCTCACCTCCTTATTCTATTGATTTCTTTCCACAACTTGCTAATGCTTTTATTCAACAATTTCAAAACAATATTGGCCTGCAAGTGTCTTTGACTGATTTGATGCATTGTAAACAAAGTGCTAAGGAAAAATTAACTGAATTTATTGGTAGATTTAAGCATTTGTATGCTCAGATTTCCTATCCTGATCTCGATATTGATATTCAACATATGTTTATTTCAAATTTGCAAAAGGATATTAGAGATAAGATTCTGCTTACTGAATTTTCCTCTTTTCAACAACTTTGTGTAGCACTTCATCATTATCAATTACAAGTGAGTCAATTTGAGAGAAACACTCCAATGGATCCTATTCCAATTGATAAAAGTGATGTTGCTCCTAATCCAAACAAATTTCAAAAATTCAACAACTATGTCAAGATAAACAAACAAGTGAATGCAGTTGCTGATCAAGTTGTTGCATCTCATAATGCCACTTCTGCATTTACTACTTTTCGATTAAATTGTATGTTTACTCCTCTTTCTAAATCTTTACATGCTATTATGAATAGGTTTTTAACTGCTAATATGATTACTTTACCTCCTATTCAACCTCTTTTACCTACTATGATTGCATCTAAATCTTTTGATTCTAAAGCTTTTTGTCAATATCATCGTCAGAATGGTCATGATACTGAGAAATGTTATTCTTTAAAATATAAGGTTCAAGACTTAATTGATTCTATTACCTTATCTGTGGATAATCCTGATGGTAGTGGGAACAAATCTGTCTCTCCTAATCAGAACCTTCAAATATATATGAATCCTTTACCTGCGCATGATACTAATACCATTCCTCATCCATCTGCTATGGAAATTGTGTATGATTCAAAGATGGATGATCTCAATCATATTGTTAATCAAGTGGAGCATGTTGGTCAATCTGTATCTCCACCTCAACCTCAACTTCAACCTTAGATTCAACCTCAAGTTCAATCTCAACCTCAACCAAAACCTAAGCCTAAATTGAAAACTCAACCTAAACCTCAACAACAATCTAAGAATAAAAGACCTCGGGAACTTTTGATTACCTTTGATGACTCTAAGACTATTAAAGCTCTTGATGGTCCCCTTTACATTTATGCTAGGATTTCTCAGAAACTTACTCGTGGTTGTCTTGTTGATCCTACATCCTTAGTCAATGTTATTACTGAAGAAAATCTTTTTATGAAAAGATTACAATGTGATTCTTATGATACATTAGATGTGTGGGTTCAAACTTGCAATGGTTTTCTTTATCCATCATTTGGTTCTATTACTTTATCAGTTGAACTTTGTGAAAAAATTGTGAACACTACCTTTATTGTTGTTCCTACTTCTGATCAATTTCATGTTAAGCTTGGTTTGCCATGGTTGAATGCCATGCATGTTTTTGCTTCACCTATCCATAAGTGTCTTAAATTTATTCATGATGAAGAAGTGAAGATGGTTAATTATAGTTTATATCAACCTTCTAGGCCTAGAGATTGTGTTGCTCTTGATTTCTTTTGGCCTTCATTGCCTAATACATGTCCTCCTCGACCTGATAATATTTTCTGTTCATATCAAGCTTATAAACATCATAAGATTCTTGAATTAAGTATACCTCCTATGGATCTTAATCACGGTATTTTTCCTACATCTTCTATACCTCCTTTAACTATGATTTCTAGTTCTGTTAATCAAGTTCCTCCTATTGCTGATAATCCTATCGATCTTCCTAAAGAACCTGTGAAGGATCCTGTGATTGTTCCTCCTAGTTCTCAACCTATTTCAAATAAATCAAAACCTAATCGATCTACTAATGAACATCATAAGAAGCATCATGCTTATGCTAAAGCTCATAATTCTATACTTCAAAAATCTCTACCTTCTTCGGATAAGACTATACATGATGTGTTAGAAGAAGTTGTTACCAATAATGATGTTAAGATGCATGATTATGATGATTCTATTCGTATCTTAGATCCTATTTTGATTAATTTGGATGAAGAAGATACTCTTGATGTTACTAATGATGTTAATGATGAATATGAGACTATTGACATTAACATTGATTTACCTAATATGCTTTCATCACAATTGATTATTACACCTAGTGTCAAACATTATGATTCTCAAGAGGATCCTTGTTTGGAACTGGCTATCATTCCTACTGTGTTGGATATAGTCCCTCTTGTGAGTTACCCACCTTCCCTAAATGATATACAATGAGATGGGGAGAGTAGGTGGCATGCTTGATTGGCTTGTCCTTTGTGGTAGCTTTGTTGTGTGTTTTCCTATTGTACTGTGCTTCTCCCATAATGTGTTTGCTAAATGTTGTTAGATTCTTTTATACAATCCTTGTTACTCAGTTGGTGCAAGGTGATAAAGGAATCTAAATTGTTGTTCAATTCCTCTATATGTATCTCTATTCTTCTATGCATTGTTTCATGTTATGTTGTAATTGTGCTATTGTTCATAGATGTTTCCTTGTGTAATCTACTTGGATTCGAGACGTGGTAGCACTGATTCTTTTTGGTCTCCATGTCATGATCTGAAAAGATTCTCCTTCATATATCTTATGTGATCTTTCCTCCTTTGTGACTGTAGTTCTACTTTCTTTGGAGAATGATGTCAATTCATTTGCAATAATATCATATATATATTGTCTTATGATCATACTGACCCCACGATAGGTAGATCCCTTATGTGTTCTTTGTATGTTTCTATGATATTTCCCTTGATTTGTCTTCATCTGGGGGCATCTTGACGTGGACACGTAATTAGTGGAGTTGTTCATGTTTCCATTAAAACCATTGCTCCTATTAAAGTGTTAGCAATGACTTTAACATGGGGGAATACACTCTACTCACCTATTGCACACACGCACTTTTTGATATGCATATATTAGTTTTCAAGATATATTTTCTCTCTTTTTGGATTAGTAACTAATCCTTAAAGCATGGATTTATATTTTAGGATCTCTTGATCCCTCTAGTTTCAAATATATATATATATATATATATATATATATATATATATATATATATATATATATATATATATGATCCCTTAAGGTCGGAGGTGTCCTTAAGACTGGATCTCTTTTGTTTTTGGTTTTATTCTTATGAAATAGAATATTCCTAAGGATGAATCTTTGATGGGTTGACTAGTGAGTAGCCACATTCACTAGGCGATTCAATTCCATCTTTCCAGTTGCATCATTTCCTTGTGTGGTTCACAATGGGACATAAGTTATTATTGGGTGAGATAATCACACCCTCTCTTTCTCTCTCTAGAGATGTCTCTCTTATTGCGATCTTGGAGTTGATGAAGACTTGAGTCCTTAGGGGCTTGAGGTTTCTCTTTTTCCCTTTGATTATGATAAGATCATATTTTCATTTTGATCTCCTTTACCAAGAGTTTGCATCGAGTCCATACTCTTGCTAAAGTGGGGGCTTAATGTATCATCTTAAAATGGAAGCACTTCCATGATAAGAGAATTAGCCCTCCGAGTGAGTGGTCTGGGGTCATGTTAAGCACCTTGATTAGGTCTTTTCATGTATTTGGATTTTGCCCCTGATTCCACTTCATGTCTTCATTTCCTGGCATTATGGACTGAGGGCCTGAGGTTTTTGACCTCAAGGTCAAATTCAACCTCAACTGTGACCTAGGTTAGGGTTGACCTCAACTCTGACCTAGGGCAGAGTCTACCTTGTCCTTGAGCCACATTTCAAATTTTAGGATTTTCTAATTTTTGGGTATTGGGTTTTGGAAAGATTCTTTTTCCCGCTTCCGGGTTGGCCATTTCAGGTTTCGGAATGGTAAATCCTTAAATTGCATTTAATATGGGCCCATTTCTAGGGGTTAAGGTTAATTGGGATTTAATTCTCCAATGTCTACCTTCTCTAGAGGTTTGTGCCCTAGTTCACTATAAAAGGAAGCTTTCCTCTCTCATTTTCTCCATCTTCTTTTGCCATCAAGCAATCAAGTTTTTGGAGAACATCCATTATCTCAAGAAATTTCATGATCAAGCTCTCAAGTGCAAGCAAGCCTTCAAGCATTCAAGTGTTCAAGCATTCATTCATCAAGGAGATCCATTGTTAGCCATTGAAGGATTCAATGTCTTTGGAGCCCCCTTGAAGATCCATCCTTCCACATTCATCCTAGCCTCCTCATATGCAAAGATCTATTCAAGATTAGTGTTGAAGATCAAATGTCATTGATTTGAGACATCCTACATTCATTCTACATCTATTGGAGCATCCCTACTTGTGGATTTGAGGATTCAAATCCTCTACAAGGACTTCAATATAAGCAAGGTGAATTGTTTCATTTGCTTTGTTTATGCACATTACAATTTTAATTCAATTTCAAGGTTAATTCCTAAATTGGGGTTTGACCAAGGAAAAACCCCCCATAAAAACAACAAAACCCTCTTTTTCTTGCAATTACAGGTGCAAAATTGTGGATCTGAGTTCAGATTTGGATACCCTTTTCGGCGAACTGCCGAGATTTGAGAACAAAATCAAAGTCGACCTTTAGAATATTAATGTAGCCTTTGACCTTTTATTGGGGTCAAAGACTACCTACTGTTAGAAAGATAAAATATTTTTGGGTTTTCTTCATCTCGAGATTTCCAATCCGAAACAGGTTGCAGAATTGCCCAAAAGCACACATAGACATCAGAAATTGGCATTTTCCAGATCTGCCCTATTTTCTTAGTACTTGCCTCTCAATTATTTCAGATTTCAAACACAATTCCTTTATAGGAAAATATAAGCTTTTCTTCCTCTTTCATATTCTCCATAGATTGATTCAATTGTGCATTGACCTTTTGGTTGATCAATTTAGATCTCTCCTTTGGGAATTTGGATTTAGAATTAGATCTCATATTTCCCCCATTACATTTTAGGGTGAACCCTATTTCATCCTCTTCACATCCAATCTTCCAACTTGATTACAATTTTCAAATACACAAATCCTTATTTTGTAATACATTTTTTTGTTATCACTTCAGCCAAAACAAAGATTTGATTACTCAATCTCCAGGAAGAGTTAAACACTTTTTTTATTGTTCCAAAGCATCCACTTAGATCCTCAATCTATGCTAACTTCAAACTTATAAACATCAAATCTTTTCTTCCATCTATTAGCACATTTTCATACGCCCTAATCATCTTTCCCATAATCATTAGAACAACAGAACCGGTCACCAATACAAGATTTTCCATAGGTAACTCAGGAACATAGATTGTTCATCCTAAAAATACTTCTATGATTGAGATAGAGCCTCACTAATCATTCAAATGAGTTGTGATTGCGACCATGCCTTTTGTATCATGTTAATATACTTATCTTTTAATTACATCACCTTAATCAATATTGATTTGACAAACTGATCAAATCACCTATTGCCCATCATTGATTGTTATACTATTTGCACTATTTACCTACAAACTGTCATAACTATCTCAATCCTTTTCGTAATGAGATGCGATGATATTTATACAATATCAAATACCTCTATATACCAAAAATACATGATCACATCAACTAAAACATATTGCATCACCTTATCCATCATTCTTGTACTTAACAACATGCAAAAAACACTTAGTCAATAGTTGACATCAATGACAACACAATAATTGACCAATCTTCAATCAAACGTGTATCATAACAATTCCATAACTCACTTACCAATACTTCAAAAATCTCTCCTTCATCATTTATGCCAACAATCTCTCCCTTTGGCATTGATGGCAACACTATTAAATAAATAATAGAATGAATTGAAATGTTTCCACTTTTATCTTGACTTTCCTTTGATTTTTACATCTTCTCTCCATTTATTTGCACTTCTCTCCTTCTTTGCACTTCTCTCTGTTTTCTTTTCTATCCACTTATTTTTTCTTCTCTTCTTACTTCATCTCTCCCTTTGACAACAATTCCAAAGCTATAAATTACCTTCAAAATCTTCTATGTAGTTCTCAAGAATCACTCAAACTTGTAACAACATAGACTGTTCCCCCAAGGAGCAGCCATACAACATTAATACAATCATAAGATTTTCAATTAATATAATGGATTGATGAAAAATCATCTTGTCTAGTTCATTTAAGGTAGAGGAAGGACCCCTAATTTATCTCTCAAATACACAAAATCATCTTTAGGTAATGACTTTGTGAAAATATCTGCAACCTAATCCTTAATTGACACATACTCCAACCTCACTTCCTTTTCTTTTACTTTCTCTCTAATAAAATGATACTTGATAGTGTACACTCAAAATGTGCACTTCTCTAAGCCATTGATTCCAAGGGCATCCATGAATTGGAAACCTTGAAAAGTGACTTAGAGCTCCCTAGGCATGGAGTGCAAGGGTGTTTTAGAGGGCTCTCAGCTAGAGCTATTAAGCATGCAACCTTGCTAGTAAACCATGCAATGGGAGATTCAAAGAGACAAGGGAAAGAATGCCAATATCTTCAAGAATCACAATGAAAAATGCAATGCAAGCTATGCTAGAATGAGAATGCAAGAATGCAACTAAACTATGGAAATGAGAGTGTTACAAAACCATTACTAGTTAAACTATGTGAACTAAGCTAAAGCATGAAGGAAACTAAGCTAAGAATTCCATGAAAACTAAGATACAATGCACGTATGAAGACTAAAATGAAACAAGCTCTCCAAAAGCTCCAATGTCACCAAGAAAACCTACAGCACAACATTAGCATCAAGAGTGGGGTCCTTAGAATGAGAAGAGAGCTCTCCTTTTAAAGATAAATGGACCATGGAGATTAAGAGGCAAAATATTTGATCAAGGGTGGAGTTTAAAAGTGGGAGAAATCCTTGTGCACAAGTCTCCTCTAATGAGAGAGAAGTGTTGACTTTTGTGCCCCATGTGAGACAAAAAACTTTTTCTTCTTATTTATTAAATAGAAGTAATGCTTTATTTGTGCAACTTAGGATAAAGGTAAGTGGAGGCTTTTTATTTAATAAAAGGGGAGGGAGTTCCTTTTAATTAAATAAAGACTTAGGATAAAATGGTTAATCCATAGAATATAATTGAGTAAATGATAAAATCAGGATTTGATCAAGAATAAGCAGTTGATAAATTTAGCAAATAATGCTAGAAAGGGGCCAATAGTCTAGATGACCATTTTTGGGTGATTACATTTGCCCCTCTTTGACTAATGTGTGATCGATCTGGGAACACATTACATCAAAGAATAGATCATCCAAGAAGGCAATAGATAGAGATCTGACTCCAAAGAATGAAGTGCAGCGAGATAGAAAATCTTGCATGGTCAGCCTAGTAGTGATAGTACTGAACACTTAGGAGAGAAATGGACAATATCAGAACTCGAGATGAGAACTAACATGTCAAGCACAATAGATAGATAGATCAATCAGAGCAAATGGAATGGTCAAGCATATGCTCCAAAGAATAGCTAATAGAATATGTCTACCCCCTCAGGATTGAAATTGAAATGCAGTAGAGGGAATGCAAAAGCAAGATAAGAGCAACATGATCAAATCACTAGAAATCATAATTGAAGATGAAAGATAATAGAATAACCATCAAGAAGTGAAAATATGCCCCAGTTTGGCTAGGTTTTGACTGAGAAAGATATAGGATAAAGATGAAGTCAAAACCTCAGAGAGATTAAGTGAAGGAAATGAATGAAAGACTAGAAGGTTGAGAGAGATGGAGATGAAGAAATGAAGATGCCCCAGTGAAGATCAAAGGACCAGGCCTCAAACGGTCAGCCAACCATGCAAAAGGAGAAGTTTTAAAATTCAATTTTGACCATCAAGATGAACTTAGATTTCAATTTCAATCTTGAAAATGGATCTAAGATGTTTTGAAAATGATCTTTTTATATATGATGATAAGATTAACCCCTTTTGATGATAGGAATAGAAAAGGATGTGATATGAAAGACAAGAAGCGAAAGACATGATCGAGAAGAAGCGAAAGGCGAGTGTAGTTGACTGACAAGTCTGTGAAAGATGAAAGGAGAGCCCTCTCCATATGCAAGATGCAAAACTAAACTAATATGAACCTAAGAATGCAAGCTACTATGAAAAAGTGGTTTACTTGCAAGGTTACAAAGCCGTTAGACTCTAATAATCATCATCGAGCTTTATTGGTAGCATCACAAGATCATACAATACACACTAGTATAACTATGGGTATATGAATATGATTTGTATCAGATAGGTATGTGGGAATCCCACCTAAGCTTCAAAGACATGTAGATCAAGATGATTAGTGTAGTGTGGCTCCCTAAGTTTAGTATAGCAAGATTATGCTCGCATGGAGACACAAGAAAGTCGAGATGACTATAAGCATGCACATGTGGAAAACAATCAAGGATAATACATTGTAGATCCTTAGTTTCAAGTGTAACAAGCATAAATTCTCATGACAGTTAGGGTCAACAAGATATACCCACAGGAAGAAAATAAATAAAACATGTCCTCATGCCCCCAATCTTCTAGCTATGCATCATCGAAAACTATTAGGGAGAGAACACTCATTAAAGAAATCATCACAAATAGCACACAAAGAAATAAAGTCAAAAAAGTCTCAGCGAGTCAAGTGTTTAAGTGTGTGTATGTAGGTCATAGAGTCAAACTTTGAGTATCGCATATGCCGGTGAGAAATATCGTATTATTCTAGACTGCGGGTAGGATACCTAATAAGTGTTGAGAAACACTTGACGCTAGGGAAGTGTTAAGAAACATAGTTGGAAAGTGTTGAGAAACACTGTTTGAACCAAGTTTCCCAAGAAAAATTGACACACAAAGAGACCCAAGATAAGCTAAAACAACGTATGCCCCCTATACTAAGACAAGAGACAATTCTAGGCTAGGAGAGACAAAGTGAGAAGTGGAGCGAATGAGCGCTATGCAAGACTGATAGACATAGGTGCAAGGGTCTCAAGTAGTGCTTGTTTCCAAGTTTTCACTGCTTGGCAAATTTTTAGGACTTTTTATATTTTTTTATATTTTTGCTACCAAGGCGCCTGTTTCTAGGTTTTCACCAAGGTACTTTTTCTATTTTTTTGAACTTTTGAATTTTTTTTATTTTGTCAATTTTTTTGTACTTTTGATATTTTATTTTTTTTGTTTGTATTTTTGGAATATATAATTTTTTTGGTGAGACATCAAAGCGCCTATTGCTAGGTTTTCACTAGGATGCTCTTTTTTTAGGACTTTATATGCTTTTAAGGATTTTTTCAGCATCATATATGAATTTTTTGGAATTTTTTTAGGATCAATAGGATATATACAAAGAGCCCAACAACCTTAGGCATAAAATTTTTTCAGATGTATAACATTAATAGGTTCAGCAAGCTCTTCTCCCTCAGGTGTAGATAACTAATAGGCCCCAGACCCAAATGTTGTCGTGATGATGTAAGGCCCTAACCAATTCAGCTCGAACTTGTCTTTCTGCTCTCTATTCTACTTATTCTTAGGATTTTCTCTTAGGACTAATTCACCCACTTGGAACTCTCTAGGATGAACCTTCCTATTATAGGTAGTAGACATTCTCTTCTGATAAGTGTGCATGTGATCAAAGGAAACCTTGCGATGTTCCTCCAAAGTAGTAATCTCGTGAACTCTCATGGCCCTATGGTCTTCATCGGTAATCAAACCATGTAGGGAGACTCTCAGTGATGGTATTTTGACCTCTAATGGTAAAACAACATTAGAACCATAGACCAAGGAAAAAGGTGTGGCACCTGTAGGAGTGTGAATAGAAGTTTTGTAAGCCCATAGCTCATGATTGATCTCTAGATGCCAATCCTTGCCTGATTTGTGCACTGTCCTATGAAGGATTTTCAGTAGTGTTTTATTCAAGGCCTCAGCGTGGTCATTCCCTTGATGGTAGTAAATAGAAGACCAATGTTGTTTAATTTTCAATTTTTTGCACAATTGTTTCAGGTCTTTATTCTTGAACTGGCCGCCATTATCTGTGACTATGGAAGAAGGAATACCATAGTGGCAAATGATGTGATTCAAGATAAACAAGGTGACATGTTTTCCTGTAGCTGTAGATAGTGGGATAGCTTTAACCCATTTGGTAAAATATTCAGTAGCTGTAATAATGAACTTATGCCCACTTGAAGAACTAGGATAAATCTTTCCTACCAAGTCAAAGGCCCAATATTGCTGAAATGGCCAGTATGTAACAGAGGGAATAAGCTCATGTCTAGGATCATGAATGAGATTCCCGTGTAGTTGACATTTATTGCAGGACATGGCATATCGAATAGTGTTAGCTTGCATAGTAGGCCAATAGTAACCATCCCTAAGCAATTTCTGAGCTAACGCAAGACCATTAGATTGTGAACCACATATACCATCGTAGACTTTAGCTAGCACTTTTTCTGACTCCTCTATTTCTAGACACCTAAGGAGAGTTGTGTCTAGACTCTTCCTATACAAGTCACCAGAGATGAGGGTAAAATGGGAGGCATTGCGGATGAGTTGGCACTTCTCATTGCATGTCAGGTTTTCAAGAATAATCTAATCTTGGAGATAGGAAAATATAGTAGCATAGTGGGATGAGTCATGATCAACCATAATGTAAATGACACGGTCATCAGGGGAATCATAAGCGGGGTGACACAACTCTTCCACCAGGAACTCAAAGCATGACTCATTTTCTTCCAATTGTAGAATGGATGCCAAAGTAGCCATGGCATCAATAGCATTGTTCTCAGCTCTAGGAATTTGTTGGAATGTAACAAATGTGAAATAATTCCTAAGTGATTCTATTATCTTCTTGTAGGGAACCAACTTGTCATCCTTTGTTTGGTAATCATTGTTTACTTGATTTATGACAAGCTATGAATCTCCAAAGATATGCAATTCTATAATCCTCCATTATAGGGAAAGCTTAACACCATTGAGAAGAGCTTCATACTCAGCTATATTATTGGTGCATGGAAAGAGAAGCTTATAAGATTTAGGAATCGTATATCCATGAGGTGTAAGAAATAGGATTCCAGTGCCCGCTCCATTCTATGTATGAGAACCATCAAAGAACATTTTCCATGTGCACTCCATGATATTCATGATCAAAGCATCTGGGAAGTCTATCTGAAGAGGAGCATCATTAGTCATGGGAAATTTGGCCAATTGATGCATGATTGCTTGCCCTTTAATGGCTTTCCTTTTGACATAGTGAATGTCAAATTTTGAAAGAATCAACATCCATTTAGCAAGTTGTCCAGTAAGCGCAACTTTACTTAAGAGATACTTTAAAGGATCAATTTTGGCCATTAGCTGCGTAGTATGTGTGAGCATGTAATGTTTGAGTTTTTGGGATGCAAATACTACTGCTAGACAAGCTTTTTCGATGCTGGTATAATTGAGCTCATAAGCAACCAAGGTGTGACTAATGTAATAGATAGCTCATTCTTTGTCTATATCATCCTGTTGTGCAAGGAGAGCTCCTAAAGAATTTTTTGTAGTAGATATGTAGAGTATCAAAGGTTTCCCTTGGATAGGCAGCATAAGAATAGGAGGTTTTGCTAGGTAATCCTTGATTTGGTCCAAGTTCTTTTCACACTCCTCATTCCATATGCAAGTAGCCCCTTTATGCAGATTCTTGTTGAAAGATTAAGCTCTGTCAGCTAATTGAGAAATGAACCACCTAATAGATTGGAGATGACCTTGGAGACCCCTTAATTGTTTTATGTTGTGAGGAGGTGGTATCTCCATGATAGCTTGCACCTTTTTTGGGTCTACTTCTATTCCTTTTGTTGATATGATATAGCCTAGCAATTTCCCAAAAGTGACACCAAAAGCACATTTCTTAGGATTCAATCTGAGTTGAAATCATTCCATGCAGTCCAATAACAAACTCAAATCAGATAAATGAGTGCTTCTTTGTTGTGATTTAGCAAGTGTGTCATCAACATAGTCTTCCATGTTTTTATGCATCATATCATGGAATATGGTAGTCATGGCTCTTTGATAGGTTGCACCAGCATTTTTAAGACCAAATGGCATGAAATTCCAACAAAAGGTACCCCATGCACATGTGAAAGTTGTCTTCTCCTAGTCCTTAGGGGCAATTTTGATCTGGTTATATCCAGAGAAACCATCGATAAGGGAATACATTTCATAGCCTGATGTCATGTCCACTATCATGTCGATGTTAGGAAGTGGAAAATCATCCTTAGGGCATGCTTTGTTTAGATCTCTAAAGTCAGTGCATATGTGAATGGACTTATCATGTTTAGAAATAGGAACAATATTGGAAATCCATTCAGCGTAGTCAATAGCCCTTATGAAGTTAGCTTTTAGAAGCTTCTCAAGTTCATCTTTAACCAATAATGCCACATGAGGATGCATCTTTCAGAGTTTTTGTTTGACAAGTTTTACCTCTGGAGCAATAGAGAGGTGATGCATAATAAGCTTAGTGTCCAAACCAGGCATGTCTGAATATGTCCATGCAAAGTTGATCCTTTTCTCCTGAAAAATGTGGTAAATTATTCTTTCTCCTCTGCTGAGAGGGACTGAGCTACATGGATTATCTTAGGAGACTCCTCCATTCCTGAGTTGATTGGTTGTGTAGGCTCTATCAAAACTGAAGATCTTTCCTGGAAGTAGCTGCGTAGACTACCAAGTACCTCATCCTCGGGCACCTCAGAGAGATTTTCACCCTTAGATACGTCTTTATTTTTACTATTTTGGGGTTCAGATACCACCACAATGTGGTTTTCACCATCTGACCATTTCTTTTTTCTTTTGATTTTATGACTGAGGTACTTGATATCTGATTCTGTCATATTTGTTGATGGTTTTTTGGTGGAAGAGGTGACAGGTTCAATGGCATTGAGGTAACAAGAAATCTCATAGTCATTTTGGAAGGAAGGCAATGTAGGTCTTTGATCCTAGGTAGACCAATCGATGAGATTCGAGTGTATGAGAGGAAGTGAAGTGACAAGTTCAAGGTTATTGATGCGAGAGGTACTATCTCTGGTGACAAGAGAAGTCAAGCCTATAGAGTAGGCTCCAAAAGTATCAAGATTTAGATTTGGCATAGAAGGACCAACGTCTTTCACTAAAGCAATACGTGGATCAACTCATTAGACCCTATGTGAGACTCAACAACTACATCAAGTTGGGCACTATAAGTATGAATTAGATCAATTTCCATATCCACTGTGGAAGATCCATTTGAGAGAATATCCCATTCATACTCATTTGAATCTATCATTGAACTTCTACTGGGATGTTTGCACCAAAAAGGTTTAGGACACCTAGAAGTAGAGGCACCCATGCCATTACATGTGAGATTTCCTCTTTCTAGTAACCGCGCAATATTTCTACATTGTCTATCAAAGCTCAATGATTCATTAGGCACATAGTTTCTAAACATAGAGGCTTCAGTTGTATCATCATTAGGTATGCATTCTTCTCCCCAAAGAAGTGAAGTAGAAGGGAGACTATCTCCCATTTGAGCCATAGTGTATAGTGGTGATTCATCCATATCTGTATCTGAGTCACTAATCATGGGAGCATTTCTAGAATATTCAGGGGGGTCATCTTTGGCAATGTATCCTAGACTCGTGGTATCCTTAGAGTGTTGACCATCAATATGACTCAATGGTTCAACTAGAGCATGTCCATTACTACTTAAAGGTCCTTGACCTTGATAGCCCATTTGCTGCAAAAATGTGTAGCCTTTACCATAGCGTCTAGGGGAGATGGGAGTAGCAACTGTCGTATTGTCTTCTTCCTCTTGATAGATCCAATCTCTAACAACTTGTTCTTCTTTTTCTGCCTCTAAGGGTATGGACACTTGAACAAAGGTATCGAAAACTATCATGGCAGAAGTGGAGGGCTTCATCTTGTTTGAAGGTCTACCATATGAGTTAGGAGAGATAGGCATAGGAGCAATAGAATCCAATGTGTATTCACCCATACCAATACTCATCATTTTTAATTTCTACTCAGCAGCAATAAGGGATGCATTAGGATCATGAGAAGGTTTATTGTGTGGGACAAACATTTTAGCGGTAGTGAGAGTATTAATAGAAATAGCATTGTCTCCAGGAGTCACAATTTCAGCTCCATTGTATAGGAATTTAACGCATTGATGGTAGGTAGACGGAACAACTTGCATGTCATGGATCCAAGGACAACCCAGAAGAATGTTGTATGCGAGTGGGATGTCTAATATTTGAAACACAATATCTTTCACAATTGGACCCACTTGGACAGGTAGGACAATAAGACCTTTTAAAGACCTCTCCACTTCATCGTATGCTTTGATAATGATCTTTTGCCTAGAATCTATAGAAAATTTGGACAATCCCAATTGTTGCACAACATAAAAGGAAACAATATTCAACCCTACACCATTGTCTATCAGGACTCGATGGACTCGATTATGGTAGACTTGGACCTTGATATGTAAAGAAAGATTATGTGGGTGACTAAGGGATGTGTCATCCTTTGCTGAAAATGAGAGATAGTGAGGAGATGAGATATGATTGACCATAGCCTGGAACTTATCTGGATCAATGTTATTAGGGACATTTGTTGTGCAGAGAGCCTTTTCGAGGATCTCTTTGTGCAAGGGGGATAGCTCAAGCAACTCGAAAATGGATATTTGGGTTGGTGTTCATTGCAACTGGTGGACAAGATCATAGCTAGATATGGCTGAAGGAGCCACTTGTTTAGAAGATGAGGCTTGTTTGGGATCATGAGCGGTTTGAAGGACAATTTTGGTTGCCCCCTAGTAACAGCATTTAGTGTCTCACTTTGGGAAGATAAACCATCAAGTGTTTGCAAGACCAACTTAGGCGTATTATGATTGACATCACTATTACCTTGAGATCTCATCATGAAAACACTCTCAACGGGCTCTATCATGTTGATAATAGTTTCATTGCGAGTATATGTATAATTCATCTTGGCATCATGATTTTTCTTGTCTACTTGAGAGGACTCCCCCTTTTCATACTCAGGTAGAGGGGTTTTGAAGGTCTTGTGATCAAAATTCTTAACCAAGCCGTCTGTGAGAACTGTGCCTCCATCAATAAGATCTTGTATAGAATCTTTGAGCTTGAAACAATTATCTGTGTTGTGTCCCTTACTTCTATGGTAATTGTAGAAATGATCCTCTCTCCACCAATCAGGCTTAACTGGTGGATTGAAGGGATGAGAATTGTCAGGAAGCGTGAGATACTTGTTGGCAACAAAGGTCTTAAGAATCATGTCATAAGGTTCAGCCAACTTGGTGTAGACTCGCCGTTGATATGACTTATTGGGTTTGTCTACATATTGAGGTTTAGGTGCACTTTGAGTGTTGGCATCCTCTTGTTGTTTAGCTACGTAGATAGTGTTAGAGAGGTGGAAAGCGAACTCTTTAGCTTTAGGAACATCCACAACCCCATCATTGACAACATATTTGTTTTTTTTTCAGGGTTTGTTTTTGTCCTTTCCATTACCTCTGGTATCTTTGTTGATAACAATATCCCCTTTCCTTATGGAAACATCCTCAATACGGTATGCACTTTCAACCATGTCATAGAAAGAGGAAAATAGTTGTTTCCTTAGATCATAGTATAATTCAGGTACAAGAGTATTGACAAAGATATTGATCTTTTCCCTCTCAAGGAGTTGATGAGGATATCTAGAATATAACGACCTCCAATGTTGCAAGTAGGTAGCGAATGGTTCACCTTGACTTTGCTTGAGAGCACTTAGATCTATCATGGTAATAAGCTGTTGAATGTTGTACAAATAATTTTGAGTGAAATGCCTAGCCAACTCATCAAAGGTCTTGAGAGGAGGTGTCAATTTTGCGAACCATTCGAGAGCTTGTCCCCTTAAACTCCTAGGGAACAACCGTAGCAAAAATGTGTCCTCATGAAGGAAGTCCATGCTAAGAGCGTAAAAATGATGCACATGGTCATGGGGATCACCATTTCCATCATACTTATTGTATTTTGGAACCTCAATATCCTTAGGAAATGAGACCATGTATAGAGTCCTATCAAAGGGAAGAGCACAAATAGATTCTACAAAAGAGACCTTTGGAGGTTCCTTCTCTATTGCAAGTTGAGAAAGACGGTGGTTCATTTGTTGTAATTCATCTCTAAGGATTTCCAATTTGGTTGGCACTCTTTCTTGAATGATTTGGTGGACATCATAACAAGGAGGGAGCTTATATCCTCTAGAAGTCATGTATTGAAAGTATTGATCTCCATTACGCTCCAAAAGTTTATGCATCAAATGTCGGGAAGCCTCATCTTGTTCAAACCTCATAAGTTCTTCACTAGAAATTTCATCATTGGCCTCTTCCTCATGATGAGAGGGAGGAGGTCTAGGAGGTGAAGAAGGTGCAAAAAAAGTTCATCTTGGAGGAGACCTTGGTGGCGTGTTGTTACCATGATTTCCACTAGTATGAAAAGGAGGTCTATATTCATAACCACTAATCTTGTGTTGATCGTGAGACATTCCTCTTGAACCCATGCACCTAGTAGCATCCATTATGTTTTTATTATGCTCTTTATCTAAGTGTTTTTGGTTGTCTCTATGCTCAAAGTGTTCTTGCAAATGGCGATATTTCTCTTGTTCAGTCAAGGTAAGTGAGACACTATCTGTGCTTTTGGGGGTCTTGAATACAGAAAAAAGGAAGCCTCCCTTATACCACAGGGTGACCTTGGAATCCTTAGATTTGTTTGGGCTAGAACTATCATCACTAACTAGCGCTTGTGAGCATCTTGTAGGAGAGGGTAACTGTGTATAGTTGAATGGAGGGTGACTCCCTTGTTCAAATTGAAATCAAGTTGTAACCGGCATGAAAAGAAATGTTGTTTGACTAATAGAATGAGGCAAAATTTCTTAGATTTTGAGATATGCAAAGCCAATAAAGATCAGTTGTCAAGATAGTACAATAGAGATGGCTTGTCAAAGGTGCTCAAGAATTTATAGCAGTTAATTGACTCAAGCCGAGATATGAGCAAGAAGGTCAATTTAGCAAGTAGCTAGAGAGGTAACTGTATTGTGACAAGTGATCAAAAGTAGCACTTGATAGGCTCAAACCCAATAGTTTTAACTCATTTTTCTCAATCTAGAATAGTCTTAAACATGCAAATAACAGACCAGATTAAGGTGAGAATAGGAAAGGACACTCTGTGACAAACTAAGATTCAAATTTGACAGCTCCGGATTGCAGACAACAGTAAGATAGCAAGATGACTCTGTGTGATATTTCACAGGGTATTAGGATGATACAATTTGTCCAGATGATATTTCACACAAAGTAGTGCGATAGTTTCCAGGCAGTTGATGCAATAATATCTAGGCAGGTGGTGTGATAGTTGTGTAGTATCGTACGATGTTTGACCAGTGAATGTGTAAAACCCAATTTTGAAGGAGATTTGATCAAAGTTGTAGTTTGATAAGTTTAATTTCTCTATTTGGAACATAGTAATAGCAGAAAATAGATAGGTTTGCAAACAGTGAGTGATCAAACATGTCATAAAACACTTGAACAAGGTCAAAAATAACCTTGCCAAGACATGCACTTGGGATATCAAAACAAGGAATCCTATGAACACTACTGTGATGTTTGATGTTCAAGAATGTTTATACGAGTAGATCACAGCGAAGACAGTTCAAGCACTTGCTAGCCTAGAAAGAAAAAGGCTCAATACTCAACAACTTAGCCCACACTTGATGTCCCATTGCCTCACACAAAGTGGTTGCCCACAATAGATATTGGCTTTGTCATGGAAGTGCCAAACACACAACCAAAGGAACATAGATGGTGAGTGTTAAATCTTGGGGTGATCTGGGTAGTCCACTAGGATCAATCCTTGCTGAGCGGGAAAATCAGGTAGCTTCTATCTAAGGTTCGTAATAAGGGCTTCCATTCACAATACCCCTCTTGCTCCCTAAAGGGATTCCTTAACTTGCGGCAAGTAATAGACTTCGAAGCCACAAGAGTACCTTAAGTATTCTTGCTTAGCATTTTCCTCATGGTCACAATCCCACAAGTACTCATACTAAGTGAAGATAAGTATTACATCTACCAATTTTTTGTGTCCTTGATAGCCTTGAGTTTATAGTGGGTCAAAATAGCCAGGTATTAGCTTGTCCCCACTTGGGTCGTTCCTCTTGATTGCTCAAGAACAGGCCCTCTAAAAGATTCTAGACTAAACAAGAAGCGAATCAACCTTTGAGGGTCAAGATTTCTGGTTCACCACAAGGGTGAAGAGCATACTCTCCTACCTCAAAAGCCTTTCCCAAACATGCCAAGCAATGTTTAATTAACCCTCTTGCTTTTGAAACCTAGAGGTGGGTCAAGATTTTTGGTTCACCACAAAGGGTGAAGAGCATGCTCTCCTACCACCAAAAGACTCTAATGACAAGACATTAAGTGCCTAAGAAAATGAACTAGTATAATGCGGCACTTAAAAATGAAAAGAAAGAACAAGCACTTAATTGTTTGGTTTTTATGCTTTGGGCAGCTCTGCAAGAAAGATTAGTAGCCCTTGTGCATTTGAAGCT
Organism: Chamaecyparis obtusa; assembly: GCA_027943335.1. NCBI lineage: Eukaryota > Viridiplantae > Streptophyta > Pinopsida > Cupressales > Cupressaceae > Chamaecyparis > Chamaecyparis obtusa. Next base: position 404,845 of record BSBK01008681.1, on the reverse strand, counting down.
TTGACATGCATTCTTTTAGCAAACTATGCAAGCAATTAGGGCACACCTACAAGCACAACTCGTTAGGCCCACAAAGGTTAGTACAGCAAAACCAAGTATAATCTACAAATAAATCTCTTTATTAACACATCAAACCAAAAAACTAGAAAGAAAAAAATCTAAAAATAGCAAGCAAAACTAGCAAATCTAGAAATTTTTAAGTCTCTGCTATCAAAATATCACGCGAGACAGTACACGGGGCCACGTGAGAAAGTACACAATGTTGCGCGAGAAGGTACCAAACCCCGTGCAAGAAAGTACATAGGCCTGCACAAGAAAGTACATAGGCCCGTGCGAGAAAATACCTTTGTCACACGCAGAAATGCTAATACCAGCAAAACTTCATGCGATACACTGAGATACTTCATGTGAGACTCCATGACAGTGACACACAGAAGTACAGACAGTGCACAAAAATTGTCAGAAAATAAAAAGCAGTCGAAACAGCAAGATAAAAGTGATGAAAATGTATCGAAAATGCAAGAAAAGAAAGGCACAACAAAGTTGTTCTGCCCCACGGTGAGGGCCAAAAATGTTAAGCCATTGATTCCAAGAGAATCCATGAATTGGAAACCTTGAAAAGTGACTTAGAGCTCCCTAGGCATGGAGTGCAAGGGTGTTTTAGAGGGCTCTCAGCTAGAGCTATTAAGCATGCAACCTTGCTAGTAAACCATGCAATGGGAGATTCAAAGAGACAAGGGAAAGAATGCCAATATCTTCAAGAATCACAATGAAAAATGCAATGCAAGCTATGCTAGAATGATAATGCAAGAATGCAACTAAACTATGGAAATGAAAGTGTTACAAAACCATTACTAGTTAAACTATGTGAACTAAGCTAAAGCATGAAGGAAACTAAGCTAAGAATGCCATGAAAACTAAGCTACAATGCAAGTATGAAGACTAAAATGCAACAAGCTCTCCAAAAGCCCCAATGTCACCAAGAAAACTTGCAGCACAACATTAGCATCAAGAGTGGGGTCCTTAGAATGAGAAGAGAGCTCTCCTTTTAAAGATAAATGGACCGTGGAGATTAGGAGGCAAAAAGATTTGATCAAGGGTGGAGTTTGAAAGTGGGAGCAATTCTTGTGCACAAGTCTCCTCCAATGAGAGAGAAGTGTTGACTTTTGTGCCCCATGTGAGACAAAAAGCCTTTTCTTCTTATTTAGTAAATAGGAATAGTGTTTTATTTGTGCAACTTAGGATAAAAGGTAAGTGGGGGATTTTTATTTAATAAAAGGGGAGGGAATTCATTTTAATTAAATAAAGACTTAGGATAAAATGGTTAATCCATAGAATATAATCGAATAAATGATAAAATCAGGATTTGATCAAGAATAAGCAATTGATAAATTTAGCAAATAATGCTAGAAAGGGGCCAATAGTCTGGATGACCATTTTTGGGTGATTACAGATAGAAATGTGCTTAGTCTTTGTTCATGTACATCACAAGATTCTTTGAAATATTAATAGCACTAGTGTTGTCACAATGTATAACCAACAGTTCAGTCACCTTTTCTTGAATAACTTCCAAAATTGTCTTAATCCAAATTACTTGTGTATAATTACTTGCAAAAGAAACATATTTAGTTTTTGTCATTGATTGTGATATGTAATTATGTTTCTTGTTTGTCCATGACACTAACCTATCACCAATAAAAATTGCTCCTCCACTTGTGCTTTTTCTATCATCCATATTTCCTACCCCAATCTGCATCAATGAACACATTTAAAGTTAAGTCACCTTTTTAATTGTACAAAAGACCATAATGTGTATTTCCCTTTAAGTATATGAATATCCTTTTTATAGCACTTAGATGTGATTCCTTAGGATTAGAAGAAAATCTAGCAACTAATACAACTAGTTGTGTTATGTGTGCTCTTCTATGTACCACATATTGTAGCTTACCGATCATTGATTTGTATAGTCTCTCATCCACATTCTTAGATTCATCCTCAGATAGTTTACAACCTATCACCATAGGGGTTCCAACTAGTTTTGAATCTTCTAGTCCAGATGTCCTCAATATTTCTCACATACTTAGACTAGCTGATGTAGATACTATCTTTGTGTTGTAAAATTTGCAACCCAATGAAAAAATTTATTTCCCCTATCATAGACATCTCAAATTTTTTCTTCATTTCATCTGCAAATGTCATATACTCATTTTAACATCTCCTCAAAATATGATATCATCCACAAATATTTATGCAATTAGTACCTTGACATCATGTTCTATTTCAATTAAATATTGCTATTGTCACTTGACCTGATGAAACCAATCCTGATCAGATATGAGTGTGATCTCTCATACCATGATCCTAGTGCCTACTTTAATCCATACAATGCTTTCTGCAATTTACACACCAAGTCCTTTCCATATGATGAGCTAAAACCTTATGTTTGTTCAATGTATACTTCTTCCAAAATTCCATTTAAAAATGTAGACTTAATATCCTTTTGATATACCTTAAAATATTTGTAAGCAGTATATGCAAGTACTTTTCTCACACCTATTTTGGCTACAGGTGCAAAAGTTTCACCATAGTCTTTAAACCTTCCCCTTATGCATAGCCTTTGGACATTAATCTTGCTTTGTTTCTTATTACTTCACCTGCTTTATTCATCTTGTTTCTATATATCCATTTGACCTACCAATCACATTCTTATCTTCTAGTCTAGGAACCAATATCCATGTCTTGTTCTTTTCAATTTGTTCCAGTTCTTCCTCCATATCTTTTACCCAATCTTCATATTTTACTTCATCTTTTAGTATTTTAGGTTGAAATTCTATAAGAAAACACATACTTTCCCTTTCCTTTCTTCTTGTTAAAACACCAAAAATTTTACCACCAATAATTTGATCGACAGAGTGATTCAATTTGACATACCTTGGTAACACCGGTCCAGATCTATGAGCTTCTTCAATCGGTTAAACTGGTTCTTCTTCATTGGCTTGTTTGTTTTATTTTTCAGTATTCTACTCCACTAGCTGCACATATACAAATCCGTGATAGTATTTTGGTTCCTTATTACTCGATTCATCATTTTGTTCAGAGAATTCATCAACTCTCACATTTTCACTTTCTATTATCGTGTTGGTTCTTTTTTTCAAACAATTGTAGGTCTTTCTCTTTGCAGAGTAGCCTAAAAATATTCCTTCATCACTTTTAGGATCCAACTTTATTTAATAGTCATCTCTTTTGATATAGCATCTACTACTGTATAGTTTGAAATAACTTACATTTGGTGTACGCCCATTCCATAATTCATAAGGATTTTAGTTTGTACCTTTATTCATCTATACATGGTTCAATGTATAGATAGTAGTAATTACTGCTTCTCTCCAAAATGTTTGTGCAACATCTTTCTTAATCATTAATGTCCTTGCAAAATCTATGATAGACATGTTTCTTCTTTCTGCAATCCCATTTTGCTAAGGTGTCCTAGGAGTTGACATTTGCCTTTTAATTCTCTATTCTTCATAATAAACAGTAAACTCTTGTGAAGTGAACTCACCTCCTCTGTCAGATCTCAAACACTTTAGCATCTTACCATTTTCCTTTTCAACTCTTGCCTTATATATCTTGAACATATGGAAAGCTTCTGATTTTTCCTTTAGGAATATAATCCACATCATTCTTAAAAAATCCTCAACAAATAACATCAAGTCTCTTTCACCGTAGTAACTTTTAGTTCTCATAGTACCACACAAATTAGTATGCACCAAATCTAATATATTATCAAAAGAATAGTTTTTACTAGTAAAACTAGAGCTTGATAACTTTCCAAACTGACATTTCTTACACATTGCATTGCCCAATTTGACTAGATATGGCAATCCTCTTACAACTTTCTTCTTGCTTACTTTAATTAAGTTGTCAAAATTAACATGAAAAAATCTCTTATGCCATAACCAACAATCTTCTACCTTAGCCAATAGACAATTCTTCATTGTAGAATTCAGATGAAACAAGTTACCTTTGCTTTCTTCACCGCTAGCAATTAATTCTCCTAATTTCCCAATGATCCTGCATAAGCCTCCATTGAACTCTAATCTGTAACCTTTTTTATTTAATTGAGAAACACTTAATAAATTATATCTCAAACCATCAACCTAGTAGACATCATCACAGTTGGTTTAATCATTCAAAACAATAGTTCATTTACCTTTTACTAAACAAGGGGCATTGTTACCAAATTTTACCTATCCTCCATCACATTCCTCCATTTTGATGAATTTGTTTATATGACTAGTCATATGATGGTTACATTCTTTGTCAACGATCCAATCACTACAGTGATTCATGCTTGAAACTAATGATTTTTCACATTCTTCAGTGGGTTCTTTTACTACAACAAATACAATCTCTTAGTTTTCTCTTCCATCAGATTCTTCATCGGTGGCACCTTCTTCAACTAGATAACAAGATTTCTTGTTTTTCTCCTTGAGTTCCCATGGCGTATCCTTCATGTCTTTGTCTAGACATCTAGATTCAATATGATGAATCTTATTACATGCAAAACATTTCAAAGGTAGCTTACCTTTTTATTTACCTTTTCCTCTAAGCAATATTTTAGAAAAAAAGGCTTCAAATTCTTCTTGTTCTCTTTGTTTGGATAAGATAGATTCATAATCATTAGAATAACATACTAAAGAATTGTTAGATATTTCATTTCCTTTCTTTGATGATGTAAGAGTCATAGATGACTTGAAGGAAGCTTCAATCTTAGGCATACTATTATCATAGTTACTTAATTCAAATGCAGTTAACTTTCCTATTAATGTATCAAGGGTAACAACAATGGTACTTAGAGATCTAATTTCTTGTATAGCTTAAAATCTAATAGCATACTATGGAAAAATAGTTCTCAAAATTTTACTTACCACATCCTCCTCGGGAAGATTGCATCTAGCACCTCGAATAGCTGTAATAACCTCTTTGATTCTTTGGCTATATTGGTCAATGTTCTCATTTTCCTGCATACTCATTTCATCATTTTTTCCTCTTAAGCTATCCACCTTTGTGTGAGGCCTACCTCAGCCTATCATAGCTTAGCATTATATTTCCTTATTTATGTTTTCAGTTGATACTATTTTAAGACACTTGGACTCCTTGAACACATGTTATTTTTGAGGATTTGAAAGATCTCATACTATGTTATTTATACATTATGATTTTTTATGTGAGCCTATTTAGGTGATGCCCTATAATTAGTTAGTGGAGTTTATCTACATGGTTTAGTTTAATGATGCATTTTGATGGATATACATGTTAGAAATATGAGGATGAATGATTAAAAATTAATTTTATGCATATGGACTAGATGAATATATTGTTTAAATACCAATGAGTCATTGATGCAAATGTAAGTGAGTGTGTTTTTTTACATTATGTATCATATTATGTTATATGTGGATTTATTGGACCTACTAATATGTGCAATGAGTGTGCAGGAAAGTTGACCATGGTACTAAAATGAGGTTTCGGTAATGGACCTATGTGTATACCATAATGCTAAGCTCTTGTCTATGAAGAGACATGGACCTCATTATAATGTGTTTTATTCGTGAAAGTGTTATGCATGGTTGTATTTAATTTAGTTTTGTAAATGTTTAAATGGGTCATGCCTATGTAACTATGTTGTGTCACTTGACACATGTGTCCTTGTGACTTGGCATGGCTAGTAAATGTAACTAGGGTAGACCTAGATTTAACCCATGGGTTACCTAGTGTATTACCCATGCTTACCCTAAGGTTTAGAAATATTAGATTGGGTCAAGGGAGTTAACTTTCGTGAGTTAACTTCAGGTGGAGTTTAAGAGGGCCAAATAGGCTTCCAGAAGGTAGTTAGGGTTATTTTTTACCATACAACTTGGTACCTTAGGGGTTAAGGGTCATTTTCATCCCATTAAGAGCCCTTGAACTCATTTATGACACTCCTAAAATATCTCCTTTTGAAAGTGGCGAAAATTAAAATTTTTGGAATTTGGGAAAGGTATCTTATCCTTCCCATGTGAGTCTTAAACTCTATTTATGAGGGTCTTGACTTGGAGGGAGAGGGGAAGACTCTAGAGGCTTCCTCATTAATGTAGAGATCATATATTCTTAGGATAGAGCCCTTTTAGGGGGATTTTGGAGGAAAGTAAAGGTTGTTCACCCACTCTCTACTCTTAGAGACAACTAGTTTTGGAAGGGATTTTGGAGAAGGAGAAAAAGCATAAAGGGGAAAACTTCTTTCAAATTCATCATTTTCACATTGAGCTTGGACTTAAGGTTGGATTATTTTAGCATAACTTAGTGTAATTTATTTTATGCATGTAAAAAGCTTAAGAGTCCTTTAATGGAGGTTTTATGTTATTGTGTTCAACTGCATGGGTTTCCATGGAGGTTTATGAGTCTTGTTATCATTTTGTGATGCATATTTTTGTGGGGTTCTTCAAGGCACACTCACCCCTGGGAGGGAAGAGTAACCTTGAAGAGGTGAAGATTTAGTGACTACCTATGTTGTACAGAGTCTCCCATGTGTGGAGGGATGTACATGTGTGGGAAATTCCCCATGACTCCAATCACACCAAGGGAATTTGGGAGTCATAAGGTAAGTTTGATGGCTTAAAGTCATCAGCCATGGTTTGATTTTGAGGAGTTTTTATATTGTAGGAATGGTGTGCCCATGTGTGGCCTATTCCTCATATTTTTAGTTTTGGATTGGCTATCTCCTCATGTGGTGAGTCCTTTTCACCCCTTTGTTTCAGGTCCTATTTGGTGGCCTTGTAAAACTTTGTTTATGGGAATCTTTTTGTGTATGTTTTTTTTTAGGTTTTAACTCTGTGTCACCTATTTTATTTTTGGAACCCCTAGCTCGGGGGTGGCCTTGTAAAGGCCTAGGTTGGGAGATGAGCCTCCATGGTCAACCTATGTTTTTCCTTGTAGGATTCAGATGGATCTCTTGGAGGGTTTAGTAAATTCTTGATGGTCTTGTTTCATAAATTTATGAAATAATCTGTTTTACTATTTTGACCTTGTAAGCTAATCGTATACTAAATTTCTTTAATCACCTTCATATAACAATGTTATACAAGTGTGTAGCATGACAACTCAAAATCCCTAGTGAAATGGGGCGAAAAACATATATTTGAGTGATAAAATTTTGAAATTTTGCTTTTCCCCTCAATCTTGACCCTCTTAATATCAAACTTGACTGTGCAAAATTAATCTAAGTAGGGAAATGTAAGACATGTGATCAAGAATAATTACATGAAATTTGAAGCTAGTAATTAGAGTAAATATGTCAAAATATTTATGAATGGTGCTTGCTTAAAATCAAATGTATTAAAATCTGTTTGATTTTTAGTAAATGGAGAGAGATGAGCATCAATAAAGTAATACAAAGCAATGTTATGACCCATTTATAGAGGAAACCATAAATTTACCACAATGCTAGTAATAATCCAATCTAAATTTACTCATTCAAAGTCTTACGACATGTTACAAATGGTGAAATTTATAAGATGGGATGTCTGCAATTGACGACACAGAGTGAGATGCAATTTGACTAAGTAAAAGGAATACTACATTAGTTCTTACCATGAATGTTGATATTCAAATTAAGAGTTTTTTTTTACTCTAAAGTCGGGTTTTTAAAGGAAGTTAGTTGTCCTTTTACATGCTCCAAAACTATTTTTAAGTCGATAGGCTTTATGTGGGAGCTTTGCTCCTGGAAATATCTTTTTTTTGCCAGATAATTGTCAGCCCTTCACCTAAGTTTTAATTTTCTAACTACAGAAATAACTTTGGCTTTTTTCCATTCTTACTTTGGCAAGTTTCTTGATTTGTTTCCACTCTTATCTCTATTTATTCTAAGAAAAACATTTTTTTTTTAGAATATTCTATCATTGCCTTTTCTCTATTAGCACTCTTGCTCATTGTTTTTTTTACAGCAATGGAAAAAAAACATGATCAAATTATTACAAACATGCCCAATAGTCGGTGTCAATGAATATGAGATTTATTGCAGGAAATCCAACAGCTTAATCAATCAATAGATGCAGAAAATAGCAGTTCAAAGTTCACCCGACTTGGTTGGAAGGATACGCAGTGAAGATATCCAGAAGATGTGATATGTAGGAGATGGGTGTTGGATCCTCGGATATGAAAAGGTTTCTTGGTGTATTGGGAACCTAAAAAACCTAGCCTATGCTCCTCTCTGGGGATTAGCATTAAGAGGTGGGAAATTTTTTTATCGAAACCTGATAGGATGATAATGATTTATGATGTGAAACTTTTAAAAAGAGCAGCGGCAGACAAAGGAGTATCAGATGACTGCCAACCTACCAGGGAACGGGGTATGAGCTGGAGGTGAGGGTGTTGACAACTGGGTAGCTTGGATGAAATGATTAGGAGTTTGGATTTGATGGGTTTGTTATATGATTATCCGTAGGTTATATAATAAAAATGTACTAGAGATCTTTAGGGGATTTGATTTGTATGTAGAGAAAGTTGGAAAAGGCGAGGAAATATCCAATGTTTTTTTATCTGGAAACATGAAGAAATTTTAATAATTAAATAGCTTGGGAAAATCCAAACATGGCACATTTGTTCGAACATGATGGGTTTTGCATTGTGAAAGGAAGAAAAGTAATTGTATTTGAATTGCCCACATTAAGGCTCCACATAAAAAATTTCTTTGTTGCCAATCTGGTTTCGTAGCTTCAATATCATGATATTTTTTAATTTAATTATTTAAATGTTTAGTAGAGAGTTCATTTCAAAAACTTCTATGGTAAGTTATGGACTATGAAAACCTTTATTTTTTAATAAAATTGTTGAGTTTGGTTGTTGGAATGAACGAGGGCCAATAGATCATTCAAACTCGGGTAAGTTGATTCAAATGTGAACGTGATGTTAGGTAGTTATTGATTACTATGGTCAAAGTTGGGTAAATAAAGAAATTGGAGTTTGACCATTCGGAGAAAAGTGTGTATAATATTTTTGTTTTATGTTTTATTAAGTCACTTTATGTGGGAAATGTATACACCTAAAAATGGTCATCTAGACTATTAGCCCCTTTTGCTAAATTATCAATTGCTTGTTCTTGATCAAATCTTAGCTCTATCATTTATTTGATTATTTTCTATGGGCTAACGATTTTATCCTAAGTTTTTATTTATTTAAAAGGAATATTTCCTCCCCTTTTAATAAATAAAAATCCCCCACTTTTTCCTCTTATCCTAAGTTGCACAAATAAAGAATTATTCTTATTTTATAAAAAGGGAAAAAACACTTTTTGTCTTATATGGACACAAAAGTCAACTCTTATTTTCTCATTGGAGGATACTTGTGCACATGGATTTCTCCTCTTTCAAGCTCCACCCTTGATTAAATCTTTTGCCTCTTAATCTTCATGGTTCATTCTTTTTCATTTCTTATAAAAGGAGAGCTCTCTTCTTCATTTTCAAAATCTTAGGTTTTTATGCTAATGTTATGCTGCAGGTTTTCTAGGTACATTTGGAGCTTTTGAACATTTGGAGTATTCTTGGCTTTTGCATCTACATGTTATCATAATTTCATTTCTTGCATTATCATGGCATTCTTAGCTTTGATTTCCTTTATGCTTTAGATTAATTCATCTAGCTTAACTAGGAGGCTTTGTAATACTTGCATCTTTCATTTCCATAGTTTAGCTTGCATATTCATCTTAATCTAGTTTGCATTGCATTTCATTCTTGATTCTTGAGGATATTGGCATTCTTGCCCTTGTCTTCATTGAATCTCCCATTGCATGGTTTACTAGCAAGGTTATAGGGTAAATAGCTCTAGCTGAGAGCATTCTTAAAAACCCTTGCACTCCATGCCTAGGGAGCTATGGATCAATTTTTGAGACCTCATTCTTGAGTGTTCTTGAATGTAATGATTCATAGAAGTGTGGTCACATTTTCACCATACATTTTTGGTGCCCACCGTGGGGCAGAGTAGACTAGCTTTGTCCCTTCTTTTTCTGCATTTTCATCATTTTTCGTCAATTTTTCAGCAAGTTTTTAGCTTAATTTTTGGTCTCTATTTTTTTGTCTCAAACTATCGTACGATACTTTCCAGAAGTATCGTGCAATAGTTCTCTGTATGCGCGTGCAATACTTTGCCTGTCAGAAGTATCACCTGGCTACCGCAGAGAATATCGTCTGGTCTCAGGTGAAATATCGCCTAGTGTCGAGTGAAGTATCGCACAGACTAATATTATTGCCCCAATATACTGAGAAGTATCGCGCAATAATTTTGGTGTCTGTAACTATCGTTTGTACCTGGTAGTGAGCTATTTTTGAGTTATTTTATCTATCTTGCAAGTTTTGGGTTCTCTGATAACTTTTTGAAATTTTCTAAAAATTTTAGCGTTTTCAAATCTGTGCCACTCGGGAAAACGGGTGCCCATTTTTGAGAAATTTTTGCACATGGTATCGAAAATCAGAGTGTGATATATCGTTGGAAAGGTCTTTCCGTGCCTAATCCAACCATGATGGTTTCATTTTCAGATTTTGTCATTTGATCAGTTATTTTTTACAGATTATCTGATTTTTCATGTGCTAACCATTGTTAGATTTTAGATTTTGCTAACCTTTTGTTGGTCTAACAAGTTGTTTTGAAGGTGCTCTTGCTTTCATGGAAAATGCTTAAAATTGCTTGAGGTACTTTGTTCCATCTCTACAACATTTGGATTTTGAAATTAAAATTGAACCTCTCATGTGTTTGGCTTGAGTGTTTACATGCTTTCATATAACACATTTCAATTGATGCTCTTAATGGGAAATGAATGAACATAGATTTGCTTTCATACAAGTTTGTGTAAGTGAATGCTTGTGTTTAAACCTTAAGTAATTCTTGGTTCCAATATCAAATATCTTATTGAGTGATTAAGGGCATGGATTCATTCTTTGTTTACATAGGGAGTTAAATGCACCACTTTGTGGACTCACTCTATGTTTGCTTGGAAAGTTAAATATTCTATTGATTCAACCCTTTGTCATTTGTGAGTAGTATTGATAAGCAACTTTAGATTACTTTTGATTGACCTTGTTAGCTAAATTGGGTGTTGGACTCACTTATTTCTAATCGCCCCTCGTTACCGCTCTTTGGATGCAAGGTTAGCATTCATACATAGGGGAGGGGTCTACTTGAAAAGAGCGTTAAGTGTTCCACAAAGTTCCCCTTTTTATGCTTTCTTGATCTCATTAGTTTTCTAAGGTGTGGACTCACTTTGAGTTTGTGTGAGGAGTTAAATGTTCCACTTTTGGACTCACTTTGAGTTTGTGTGAGGAGTTAAATGTTCCACCTTGTGGACTCACTTCACATTCACTTGAAGAGTTAAATGTTCCACTTTTGGACTCACTTCACATTCACTTCAAGAGTTAAATGTTCCACTTTTGGACTCACTTCACATTTACTTGAAGAGTAAAGTGTTCCACCTTTAGTGCTTTAAATACTTTTGATAGTGAATTACTTACTTTTTATTTCTAGAAGGCCTGCTTGGGGACACACCACCTCAAGGGATGACCTTAACTCCTGTGTTTCAGTGGAGTATAAATAGCAGGAGGTGAATCAAAAGACACCTCTCTTGGGAATTGAGTTTGATATCACTCTTGGCTAAGCCTCAAAGAACTTTATACCTTTGAGAAGTGAAGGAGGAGATTTGGGTTACCATCTCCCTCGGTTGTGTGATTTCGGATTCTTCTCATTTACGAATTTGGGCCTCACATACCTTGCGTATATCGAGGACTCCTTTTAGCAAAGCTATGTATATCCCTGTAGACAGCTTGATAGGATGTTGTTGTGTTTTAAGTGCCTACTAAAACATTTTCAAGAACATACACAAGTAGAATCTTTAAGGAGTAGAAATACTAAGTCACTATTCTTGTTCATGTGCAAGGTTGCTTTGCCCCTTGCTCATTGTTTGAAGACAACTGCTTGCTTGAACTCCCTGATTGCTATCTTATGTGCTTGATCCATGATAAAAATCTGTTGATATACTTCCTTGATCTTTTAAAACGCTTCAAAACTAAGATTTTTATGGTCATTGGTCATAGAGTCGTACGACTCTACAACAATGTCACCCAGCCTTACTAGAAATTGTCGCTTGGCTTAGGGTGAAGTGTCACCTCGCTATAAACTATCACCTTGTCTACCTGGAAAGTGTCACCCAGAACCTTTTTGTTGTCTTGTTGCTGTTGCAATCTGGAACTGCTAAACTTGCATTTTAACCTATCATAGAGTGTCTTTTTCTATTATTACCTGAAGCTGGACTGTTATCTGCATGCTTAGACTTGTTCTAGACTGAAACAAATGAGCTAAAACTATTGGATTTGAGCTTAACAAATGCTACTCTTGATCACTTGTCGCATCATGGTTACCTCTCTAGCTACTTGCTTATTGAGCTTCTTGCTCGCTACTTGGCTTTAGTCAATTGATTACTGTAAGTGCTTGAGCACTTTTGACAAGCCATCTCTCTATTGTTCTACTTTGACAAGTAATCTTTATTAGCTTTTCTTATCTCAAATCTAAGAAACTTTGTCTCATTCTATTAGTCAACCAACATCTCTTTTCATGCAGGTTACAACTCGGTCTCAATTTGAGCAGGAGAGTCATCCTCTGTTCAATTATACATAGTTACCTTCTCCAACTAGATGCTCACAAGCACCCATTAGCAACAACAGTTCTAGTTATAACCAATATGAGGATTCTAAGGCTACCCCATGGTACAAAGGAGGTTTCCTCTTTTCCGCATTCAAGACCCCCAAAAACACGGACAGTGTCTCACTTACTTTGACTAAACAAGAAAAATTTCAATGCTTGCAAGAACACTTTGAGCATAAGGATAACCAAGCGCACTTAGACAAAGAACACAATCAACAAAGGATGGATGCTACTAGGTGCATGGCTTATAGAGGGACATTTCATGAGCAACCTGAGACTAGTAATCATGAGCATAGATTTCTTTTTATCAATGGCAATAATGGCAACAACACGCCACCAAGATCTCCTTCAAGACCCACTTTTGGTATGCCTTCTTCACCTCCTAGACCTCCTCCCTCTCAACATGAGGCAGAGGTTGATGATGAGATTTCTAGTGAGGATCTTATGAGATTTGAACAAGATGTGGTCTCCCAACGAATGATGCATAAGCTTTTAGAGTGTAATGGCGATCAATATTTTCAATATATGACTTCTAGAGGATACAAGCTTCCTCCCAGCTATGATGTCAAACAAATTGTCCAACAAAGAGTACCAATTGAATTGGAAGTCCTTCAGGAAGAACTACGTCAGACAAATCAACGCCTTACCCAAATGGCAATAGACAGAGAGCCTCCAAAGGTCTCTTTTGTAGAATCAATTTGTGCTCTTCCCTTTGATAGGAGTCTATAGATGGTCCCGTTTCCTAGGGATATTGAGGTTCCCAAATATGACAAGTATGATGGAAATGGTGATCCCCATGACCATGTGCATCACTTTTACACTCTTAGCATGGACTTTCTTCATGAAGACACATTTCTTCTATGATTATTCCCTCAAAGTTTAAGAGGCCAAGCTTTGGAATGGTTTACGAAATTGACACCACCTCTTAAGACTTTTGATGAGTTGGCTCAGCGATTTACCCAGCATTATTCATACAATACCCAACAGCCTATCACCATGATAGATCTTGGTGCTTTGAGACAAAACCAAGGAGAGTTATTTGCTACTTACTTGCAACATTGGAGGTCATTATATTCACAATATCCTCGTCAGCTACCCGAGAGAGAAAAGATTGACATTTTCATCAACACTCTAGTGCCTGAGCTATATTATGATCTTAGGAAACAACTTTTCTCCTCTTTCAATGACATGGTTGAAAGCGCATATAGGATTGAGGATGTGGCCATTAGAAAGGGGGGTATTGTTATTAATAAAGATACTAGAAACAATGGCAAGTACAAAAATAAGCCTTGGAATAGAAACAAGTATGTTGTTAATGATGGGGTTGTTGACACTCCTAAAGCTAAAGAGCTTGCTTTCAATCTCTCCAATGCTATCTATGCAGCAAAACAATAAGAAGCTACCAACGCTCACAGTGCTCCTAAACCTTAATATGCAGATAAGCCTAAGAAGTCATTTCAAAAGTGAGTCTATACCAAGTTGGCAGAACCTTATGATGTGATCCTTAAGACTTTGGTTGATAATGGATATCTTACGCTTCCTGATAAACCTGGTAACTGGGATCCGATAAATAGGCCTGATTGGTGGCGAGAGGATTCTTATTTTCATTATCACAGAAACAAGGGACATCTGATAGACAATTTTTTTAAGCTTAAGGATGATATTCAGGATCTTATTGAGAATGGCACAATCTCCACTGATGGCTTAACTAAAAATTTTGATCACACAGCTTTCAAAGATCCTCTACCTAAGCATGATAAGGGGGAAACCTCTCAAGCACATAAGAAGAATCATGATGCTAAGATCAATTACACGTATCCTTCTAATATGCCTATGATCAACATGGTAGACCCCGTTGAGAGTGTTTTAATGATGAGGTCTCAAGAGGATAATAAATCCAATCATGGTAAGCCAAAGTTGGTCTTGCAAACACATGGTAGTTCATCTTCCCAAAGTGAGACACTGAATGCTGTTACTAGGGGGCAAGCCAAGATTGTCCTTAAAACTGCGCAAGATCCCAAGCAAGCTTTGCCTTCCAAACAAGCGGCTCCTTTAGCCACCCTTAGCTATGACCTTGTCCAACATTTGCAAAAGACACCAGCACAGATATCTATCATCCCCTTCACATAGAGAGATTCTTGATGAGGCTCTATGTACAACACATGTTCCCAATGACATTGATCCAAATCAATTTCAGGCTATGGTCAACCACATTTCATCTCCACTATCTCTCTCCTTTTCTGCAGAAGATGACATATCTATTACTCACCCGCATAATCTAGCTTTACACATTGAAGTTCTAGTCTACAATACCCGAGTCCGCCGAGTCCTGATAGACAATAGTGTAGGGTTAAATATTGTTTCTTTCAATGCCATACAATAATTGGGTTTGTCAAAATTTTCTGTGGATTCTAAGAAGAAGATTACTATAAAAGCTTACAATGAAGTGGAAAGATCTTCCAAAGGTCTTGTCACGCTGCCTGTCTGAGTGGGCCCTGTCACGAAAGATATTAGCTTCCAAGTATTGGATATCCCACTCGCATATAACATTATTTTGGGTCATCCTTGGATCCATGACATGCAGGTTGTTCCTTTCACTTATCATCAGTGTGTCAAATTTCCATACAATGGCACTGAAGTTGTGATTCCTAGAGACCATACTATTGCTATTAATGCTCTTGCTACTACTGAAAAATTTGTTCCTCACAATGAACCTTCTATTGATCCTAGTACGTCTCTAGTTGCTTCTGAAAAAATAATTAAGATGATGAGCCTTGGTATGGGTGAATATACACTGGATTCCTTTGCTTCTATACATGTTTCTCGTAGGTCATATGGGAGACCTTCTGATCAAATGAAGCCTTCCACTTCTGCTATGGTGATCTTTGATACTTTTGTTCCTTCATCCATTCCTTTAGAAGCTGAAAGAGAAGAACAAGTTGTCTGAGAGTGGATCTATAGAGAAGATGAGTGTAGTGCGGAAAATGCCTGCCTTAATTATTCCAGAAATACTCCCATGCTCAGTAATTCAAACACAGATACAAATGAGTCACCACTACACACTATGGCTCAAATGGGAGATGATCTTCCTTCTACTTCACTTCTTTGGGGAGAAGCATGTATATCTACTGATGATATGGCTAAGCCCTCTATGTCTAGAACCTATGTGCCTAAAGAATCATTGGACTATGATAGACAACGTCGCAACATTGCACAGCTACTACAAAGAGGTGATCTCTCACATAATGACATGAGTATCTCTACTTCTCAACATCTTAAGCCTCTTCCAGAAGATCCTCCCATGATAGATATGGATGTTGATGTGGTTCATACCTCTCGTAACCCACCTGACATAGTTGATGAGTCTCGTGTCGGGTCTGATGAGTTTGTTCCCCATATTGCCTTAGTCGACTACGTTGGTCCTTCTATGACAACTCTAGATCTAGCTACTTTTGGAGCT
Source organism: Chamaecyparis obtusa (assembly GCA_027943335.1). Classification (NCBI taxonomy): domain Eukaryota; kingdom Viridiplantae; phylum Streptophyta; class Pinopsida; order Cupressales; family Cupressaceae; genus Chamaecyparis; species Chamaecyparis obtusa. Next base: position 388,662 of record BSBK01008681.1, on the reverse strand, counting down.
TACCCTATAGGCTTGACCTCTCTTGTCACTAGAGATGATATCCCTCACATAAATGCTATTGAACCAGTCGCTTCATTTCATCTTGCATCAACACCTATTACTTCTTCCCCCAGCAAACTAGCAACAAAAAAGATTGAATCAGTAATCAAGCATCACAGTCATCAAGTCAAAAGAAAAGAGTAATGGTCAGATGGTGAAAACCACATTGTGGCGGTATCTGAACCTAAGAAAAGTAAAAATAAAAATCTACTCAAAAATAATGATTATCAAATAAAAGATGACAAGTTGATTCTCTACAAAAAAATGGTGCACTACTTCAAACATGATCTCATATCTGTTACACTTCAGCCCATTCCTAGAGCTAAGAACAAAGTTGTTAATGCCTTGGTTACTTCAACATCCATCTTACAAATGAAAAAGCATAAATTTTGTTTCAAGTTCCTGGTGGACGAATTACACTATCTTGCTCGCAAATCTTACAATCCTACCATCTTTTCATATCTTCCACCTCATATTCCTCCTACAAATCTGCCATGCCATTCTTCCCGCAATCCCTTACACTTTGCCTTTGTCTCTGGTGACTTGTATAGGAAGGGTCTAGACGGAACTCTCCTTAAGTGTCTAGAAATAGAGGAGTCAGAAAAAGTGCTAGCTGAAATCCACGATGGCATATGTGGATCACATTCTAATGATCCTCCGCTATCTCAGACATTGCTTAGGGCTGGTTATTATTGGTCGAACTGGTTGAGACCTCCTATCATCATAGTTGCAGCATTTGGGCCTGAGGCCTGTCAGTTTTCTACATCAAAGGAAACAGATTCTTGATGCCCATTTTTTTCTGGGGCATTCTTTGTACATATTTTATGATCTTGAAAAAATTCTTTAAAAAATTCATATATGATGCTGAAAAAATCCTAAAAAGCATAAAAAGTACTGAAAAAAAAGAGCATACTAGTGCAAACCTAGCAATAGGCACTTTGATGTCTCACAAAAAAAAATTAAAAAAATAAAAAAAAAATTGAAAAGTGCCTTGGTGAAAACCTGGAAACAGGCACCTTGGTAGCAAAAATACAAAAAAAATTATAAAGTCTTGAAAAAATTGCACTAAATCTATCAAGTGGTGAAAACTTGGAAACAGGTGCTGCTTGAGACCCTCTGCATCTATGTCTATTAGTCTTGCATGGTGCTCCTTCGCTCCACTTCTTGCTTTGTCTCTCCTAGCCTGGAATTGACTCTTGTCTTAGTCTAGGGGGCATACATTGTTTTAAGCTTATCTTGGGTCTCTTTGTGCATCTGGGTTTCTTAGGCACGTCGCAAACGGTGTTTTTCAACACCACCCCAAACTGTGTTTTTCAACACTACCCTAGCGTCGAGTGTTTCTCAACACTTATCAGATATCCTACCTGCAGTCTAGATGATGTGATATTTCTCACTAGTAGATGTGATACTCAAAGTTTGACTCTATGATCTACACACACGCACTTGACTTGCTGAGATTTGTTTGGCTTTATTTCTTTGTGTGTTGTCTATGATGATTTCTTTGCTGAGTGTTCTCCCCCTATGATCATTTTTTATGATGCATAGCTAGAAGACTGAGGGAATGAGAACATGTTTTATTGCTTTTTCTGCTTGTGGATATATTTTGTTGGTCCTACTTGTCATTAGCATTTATGCTAGTTCCACTTGACATTGGGATTGACAAGGTATTATCCTTGACTATTTTGCAAGTGCGTGCTTATAGTCATCTTGACTTTCTTGTGTCTCAATGTGAGCATAATCTTGCTATATCAAACTTAGGTAATCTCACTGCACTAGTCATCTTGACCTACATGTCTCTGATGCCTAGGTGAGATTTCCACATTTTTATCTGATATAGATCATATTCAGATTCACATAGTTATGCTAGTGTGTATTGTATGATCTTGTGACCCTACCAATAACGCTCAATGATGAATATTAGATGTCTATTGGCTTTGTAACCTTGCAAGTAAACCACTTTTCATGTAGCTTGCATTCTTAAGTTTATGTTAGTTTATTTTTGCATCTTGCATATGGAGAGAGCTCTCCTTTCATCTTTCATGGACTTGTTAATCAACTGTGTTCACCTTTCGCTTCTTCCCGATCATGTCTTTCACTTCTAGTCTTTCATATCCCATCATTTTCCTTTCATTTCAAGATCGAAACCAAAATCCGAGTTCACCTTGATCATCCAAATCACCTTTTCCCCCTCTTTCATGCAATTGGCTGACCTTTTGAGGCCTGATCCTTCAATCTTCGCTAGGGCATTCTTCACCTCTTCATCTCCATCTCTTTCAAACTTCTAGTCTTTCATTCACTTTCAATCCCAAGTTCAAACTCCTCTCTCCGTGGTGTTTACGAGTTGAGGGACCGATAGGTTCGTGCCCTGTGTCCTATGTGTGGAGCATATCTTCACTGCTTAATGGTTATTCTATTCTCTTTCTTTGATTATGATTTCTAGTGATTTGATCATGTCTCTCTTACTTTTGCTTTCCCTCTACTTGATTTCACTTTCGATCCTGAGGGGGCAGACACATCATATCTTATTGGCTATCTCTTTCCTAAGTGTTTAGTACTGTCACTACCAGGCTGATCATGCAAGATTTTCTATCTTTTTGTACTTCATTCTTTGGAGTCAGATCGTCTACTTGCCTTCTTGGCTGATCTGAGTTGTTTTGTGATCCCAAATCGATCTCACATTTCAACTTCATTCTTTGACTGCATGTGTTCCCAGATCAATCACAAATTAGTCAAAGAGGGGAAAATGTATACACCTAAAAATGGTCATCTAGACTATTAGCCCCTTTTGCTAAATTATCAATTGCTTGTTCTTGATCAAATCCTAGCTCTATCATTTATTCGATTATTTTCTATGGGCTAACCATTTTATCCTAAGTTTTTATTTATTTAAAAAAAATATTTCCTCCCCTTTTAATAAATAAAAAGCCCCCACTTTTTCCTCTTATCCTAAGTTGCACAAATAAAGAATTATTCTTATTTTATAAAAAGGGAAAAAACATTTTTTGTCTTATATGGACACAAAAGTCAACTCTTATTTTCTCATTGGAGGATACTTGTGCACATGGATTTCTCCTCTTTCAAGCTCCACCCTTGATTAAATCTTTTGCCTCTTAATCTCCATGGTTCATTCCTTTTCATTTCTTATAAAATGAGAGCTCTCTTCTTTATTTTCAAGATCTTAGGTTTTTATGCTAATGTTGTGCTGCAGGTTTTCTAGGTACATTTGGAGCTTTTGAAGATTTGGAGCATTCTTGGCTTTTGCATCTACATGTTATCATAATTTCATTTCTTGCATTATCATGGCAATCTTAGCTTAGATTTCCTTTATGCTTTAGATTAATCCATCTAGCTTAACTAGGAGGCTTTGTAATACTTGCATCTTTCATTCCATAGTTTAGCTTGCATATTCATCTTAATCCAGCTTGCATTGCATTTCATTCTTGATTCTTGAGGATATTGGCATTCTTGCCCTTGTCTTTATTGAATCTCCCATTGCATGGTTTACTAGCAAGGTTATAGGGTAAATAGCTCTAGCTGAGAGCATTCTTAAAAACCCTTGCACTCCATGTCTAGGGAGCTATGGATCAATTTTTGAGACCTCATTCTTGAGTGTTCTTGAATGTAATGATTCATAGAAGTGTGGTCACATTTTCACCATACAGGAAATTACATTTTTTGGCTGATAAATTATCAACCCTTGTCCTATTTTTTAATTTTCTGATAATGATTTGCAACTTATTTTTAGATTTTACTAATAAAGAATCTTGTCTTTCCTTGCACAGCTTCTAATTCTCACATCTATCCTCTACACTTCTAATTCAGTCTCCAATTTCTATTTTCTACCTCCGACTTGATGGATTTTCCATGTAATTGTACTTTTAATTATATTTTTGATTTGTTCTTCCCATCATTATCTTATGTAGGGACTGATTGTATACAAAAATCTCTATTTTTTTAATGAAATACTATTTTCCTGTTATTTGTACAAAAATTTTAGAATGGAAGAACATGTGCATTCTTACAAGTTTGAAGAGTGTCAAATCAACCCAACTTCTCTTTTATTTATTTAACTTTTCAATTCTCTTTTATTCTCCCCCTAAAGCTATTATTTTTAAGTTTACACAGTTTGAACAACGATTGTAGATCTGCAAAATATTCTTGTAGAAAAGCTATGTAAGAAATTGCAGCTTATTCACTCTGATTTAGATTTTTTTGCCCAAGATAGTGACTTTTTCTACTAACTTTCAAAGATATTTCATGGTTTTTTTAAGATGATCAGCCATTGTAGAAGATTAAAGTTGGATTTTAGATTTTTTTCCCACAAGATCATGACTATTTCTTGCAAGTATCAAAGAGATTCAGGGCTTGTTTAGAGATGATCTATTAACATTGTTTTCTAGAGAAAGTATGAAAATATTTTAATATAGAATTGCATTATATGTAACACTTTTCTTGGAGTTGATGTAGAAATGGGAGAGTAACCTACAAATAAGATGAGATTTATTTTGTCTTCTACATCATAGTTTATTACTTTAGGTCAAATAGGAATGCTAATGGATTCATTCAATTCATTTTTAATTACTTCAACAAATAATAATTATTGAATAAGATTCGTATAATTATATTTATTTTTAAATTTAAATAATTTCTAAATCATTTATTTGTCTTTTTATTGATCAAAGGGAAAAAAAACAAAATTTTCAAAAATGATGTGTGAAAGTGTTTAATTCATCTAATCAAATGTCAATTGTATTTATGACTTGAATGACATGATTATTATTATAAATGTCATTTATTTATTATTGGTTGATTTTAGTTGTAAAATAATGTGTTCACTTTTTATTAAAATGTTGTAATACTTAAGTTTTCTATTAAATTGACAATCTTATTATTTTTAATAGCAATGTATAATATTGTACATGTGACTAGTGGCAAATAACTAAAAATTTGAAAGTTATCTTACGTACAATTTAACAATTTGCAAATATTTTATTGGTTTCATTTATTTATATGTTGTACTGATCCTTATGAATTTAAGGTGTCCTTAAAATTGCTCTGTCATCTGCCATCTATGCCAACTCTGTCTCTCCTTACCATAACAAACATCTTTCTATTTTTTTTAATCATTAATACACATATTTATGTTCATTATGTGTGACCAATTATCCTCATAAAATCAAGTATACCACTCCTATCGGTTCATCGTTGCACGTACTAAAACGTGCAACTGCTAGTTTATTCAAATTGATATCTAAAGGAGAAGATTTGACTAACTTATTGTAAAGTGAATGTAACATTACGTTCAATTACATTATTTCAAGAATAAAAATAGTTTATGTTCATTAATGTATACAATGAAACTATAGCTAATTTTAATTAATTATAATTAAAAATTAAATAATTATTTTTCTAAAATTAAGTAAAAAGTAATAAATATTTAGTTTATAAAACAATAATTAAAAAAATAGCATTGATATGATCAAAATATTTTAATCAATTTAAAGAAATTTAATATATTTGCTAACTTACTATTTTGGAATTAAGATAGGTTAAAAATCTTGAATAGATCAATCTTGAGATCTCATGATCAATCTTGAAAAGTACATGTCCACTGTAATAGATATCAAACTTTTCCAACTCAATTAAATCTATCTTCGAATATGTGAATGTGTGTAAGGATGTTAGTGTTTAAAAGATTGTTGGTAATTTATTAGATTTCTATTGTCAAGTTTTGAAGGGACAACCTCTTGATACACTAGATTTGGAAGAAAAAAAAGAGAGTTACCTCAACTTTCTGCACAATTGTATCATTCACAAATTTTGGTTGTGTTAATCTGTAAAGACCAAATTTTCCATAAAGAATTAAACATTTCACAAGACTAAAATACTCAAAGGCGACAAACAATATTTCATGAATATCATTAATGATACATATTTCGAACAAAAGAATCGATAAACAAAATTTATAAAAAGGTGTTACAAGATACAACATTCAACCAAATCGTCCAAGAGTACAATCATTTAAGTAGTAAAGATACATTATATTACAAAAACTTCGACCTTTTGTCGAACAAATCACATAATTCAGATTATACAATAATCATGGAATGATATCTTTTCCAAAACTGTCAAATATATGGTAACAAGGCACCACATTGTGAGCAATCCATGTCTCCTAAGCCTCTAGACAGCATTTTCACCTGCAAATTTTGAGACGGGAGTGTGGCCCAGGCGCTTTTTCCGCCCAACCATGGAGTGGTTAGCTCCCCTGAGGCTTACACATCTTGGCACTGATGAGTCGGAAGAATATGAAATAATTGTGAATCTATCTACTTAACAATCTTTAGTCTAAGTAGAAATCCTAATCACAAGATGGCAGAGAGAAAATACATAGCTAACCAAGCATATTAAAGGTACATGTGCAAAAAAAAACTTTGGCCAAAGTGTCTTTTTTCAAAATCAATTTTACTGATAGGTAATTACAACTAAATTACCCTTCTGTATCTATTCCACATTATACATCAATTCTAACAAAGAAAAAATAACACTGTGTATTTCCAATTGGTATAATCTCAAATGCAAGGTTTAGAAATTTAACTATGAATTCCCTAAATTGTAAGTAACTTATTCGTAAAATAAAACACATTTGTGACTAAAGACCCTCTTTAGTGAAAGTTTAAGCTTAATGTTGACGTTTTTAAACTCCAGATTTTCTGAGCCATAAACAGTCATGTTCAAAATTTGGTGAATTTTTTGCGTAAAATAGAAAAAACATAACACTGGCTCACCAGCTAATTCACAAGATACAGATTGTTTAGATTTAAAAGTTGAAATGAGCAATTACTTTTTATTCCTACGGTTGAGTAAGCAAGAAATTGTGACTAAAATCTATTATAAACTACAATTTTGATGAACCAACTTCTATTTATACTTCTCAATCAAAATAAATTTTAAAATATTAGACAAATTCAAACGCTGGGAAACATAGATCGATCCTAACTTCTGGCAAGGCGTAGAACAACTTATTCAAAATACGCAGGAAGACTAAATTTTTAAGTCACAAATAACAAATCAGGGGTCGAACATAGTTTAACAATACTTAACATCATACAGCAAACATCAAAACCAGATAATATTTCCTCCTAGTCTGCCTGAATACAGAGAGACTAAATTTAATTGACCCACATGCTAGCCTGTCACGCCACCTGAAACCTTCTAATAGTTTAAAACAAACAATGGCTAATAATTCTAGAGTCTTTCAGCTATTTTTAAAAAAATACACAGGAATTCAAACCCAACAACAGGGAAATTTGATGTCTTTTAAAAACACAATGAAATTAAAATTCCTAAAAGCTATTTCAGTCTGACTTAACTCAAAGCTGAAAAATATTGTTTTTACTTCTATTAAACTACGGCTTTAAAATAAACTAGAAGAAAACCTGTTTTGAGAGTGTTGGATTAGGAGTGTTTTCACCTGCGTACGTGTTGCCTCTGCCTTAATTCTTTTCTAATCCTGCTCTTTGCAACTAAAGTCTCCTTGATTCTGCAAGCGCTCTCCCTTTGGTTGCTTACGGCTGAGTCTCCTTTGGCACTTTCCCGTGCTTTTCTTCTCTCTATTCTGCCTTTTCTCTCTGTTAACTATTAATTTCTCTTGCTCTCCTTCCCTACGCAACTCACTCTCTATTTCCTTCCGCTCTCTGTATTTTTTCTCTTTATTTTTACTCTACGTTCCTCTTAAAGAAACTCTCCTTCCTCCTTTCTACGCTACTCTCTCCCCCTTTCACTCATGTGTATCCCTTCTAACTTCCACTCTCTTGAATCGCCAATTTCCTTTCCTGCATTTTTCCTCACCCTTTCTTTCTACGTTTTTTTTCAGCCCCCTTCTAATACTGTGCATCTACCTCTTAATTTTGCGCAACTCCTCCTTGCTGGCACGCGTTTACGGCCTCCTATAAACACTGCTACCATTTACTTACTGTTAAGTCATAGCATAATTTCTCTCCATTTACCCCACTTAACTGCAGTGACTCCAGTTTAATGCGTAATGACACTGCAAATGAATAAGTCTTCTCTCCCTACCGATTTCTAACTGAATATAAAAATAAATCTCCCCCCTAAAATCTTTCCCTTAAACAAATCGCCACTATTAGTTGTTAACTCATTCTTGAAAACAGTCAAACATGCCCAATCTAAAATAAATCACTTGCATATTAATTTGTATCTCTAAAGTTCAGATATTAAAAACTAATTTACATTTTTCAATTGATCTTAGTTTTAAATAAAAGAGAATAACAACGATTTTAATTATAACATTTTTAACAAGCATAAGCTTCTAGATAGAAGTTAAAATAAATATAATTGATAACACGTCACTATTTTCTATCATTTAATTTTATCTAACCATACACACTTCACTTTCCACATAATTCAAACACAACAAAATAGTGTTATGCAAATAAATAAATAAAATCTATGTGGTGTGTGATATATCTTATAATTCCAACTCATCCTTACCAAGGAGCTAGGCTCCCCTACCTCGACCACACTCCAGATCCTGTCCAAAAATAGAACACTCAAAATTTTACATCAGTAGATTAGTTTCCAAATCAAAATAACTTACAAAATATTCATCATGAGTATTTTAATCATCAGAAATAAAAAAGATATTTTATAACATTTAATCCATTCTTGCATAATAATCGTTAATCACGTTCAATTTTTTATCCTAACGAAAATATAAATTCATACATACATATTTGTATTCATCAAATGAAACATATTTGGAAATGCTTAATAAATAGACATAGGTCATCTACAAACGACTGAGTCAAAATTCAACAAAAATCGCCAATTATACATGGATTATCATAATTTATCTTGCCCTCGTAAGATTTTCCTAATTACAATTTTAAAGTTGGGTTTTTTTTCATTACAATTGCTCTACAACTCTACTCGTTATACACTTTTCTCTCTACAAGTTCTACCTTCTATCTCTGTGAATCTATTGAAGCAAAGTGTGTTCATGTGGAGACTAATAAATTTGATGAATGGAAGAATAACAGTTCCATTTTTCATATTTGCAGAGAGTGGGATTACCCAATTCATGGAATGCATGAAGGATCGTGATGAAATCTTGTCAATGTAGTTCATCACTTCATGGGTAGTGAGAAGGGTCATTATGGGGAGCATTTATTTTGAGGTTAATGAGGAGGTGATTTCCCAAGCCATCATCCTACCAACAAATTTATAAAAATGGACGAAAAATGAGAAAAGTTTCAGATATGGAAAGCCTTAATCAATTCTTTCGAGGCGGTGAGAAACTTGTTAAACTTCATGGGGGTTGCAACCACAAGCAGTTACCTAAACCTTGGGACAAAGTGTGCCTAGTTGTGATGAAATATTTCACCTTGGAAGGGCACATTGATGTGTACTGCTATTACCATATCCTCTTTCTCAATCATTTTATAAATTATACCACCATTTCTATTCTATTTTTTTTCTACATTCTCTAAAAAGTACCGTTAAAGATGTAAATGAATCTAAGAATATGGGCAGGAATTTCACTATTCTACACCAAGGGCTTAAGTTTAGGCTTTTTCATTTCCATTTAGCCCGATGCCCTCCCCGATTTATTGTTTTTGAAGAAGTCTTGGCCTCCTCAACCCTTTTGTCAACCAGTCCAATGGATACCCCGGGGAATAGAAAAAAGAAATGTCTTAAAACCTTGTATTCAAAGCCCCACCCCAAGACCCCTCTCCTAACTCTAAGACTGTTGAACAAAAAAAGGACAAGAAGATAAATGGCCTCCCTTGCAAATTAAAGCCAAAGATTCAAAAAAAAAAGCTAAGATTCAAATCCACCAAATCACCTTAGACATAAAAATTACTGAGGAAGAAAGAACACATCCCAGGTCCATAGGACTAGTCATTAAGCCTGAAAAAGGGAAGAATCTCAAAAAGGCCTTTGACTCTTGTAATGGGGGAGAAAGTGAAAATATGTCCAAGGATAAAATTATGGGGGAGGAGGATGCCCTTTCTATATTTTCCAACAACTCCTTGCATGTCTCTAAAAGTGTTAAATCTGATTCTAGTGATCTTGCTCATAGTTTGTAAAAGGAGGTCAATGTCATGCTCGTGGTTATTGATAAGAGTAAGGCTCATGTGCAGGGGGAATACAATAAAAATGTTGTTGTATAGAAGGAGGTTTGGAAATTAAAAATGAAGATGGTGGATTTGAAAAAGCGTCTTTATGATGTTTCCCACTTTTCTCTCAAGGTAATGCATAGTTTCGCTACCACTTTTTTCCTGGTACAAATAGATGTTGCCAATGAGGATGATGGTGAAGACTTTGTCCGCAAGCAACTTTTTAAGTTCCTCCCCGAAGATTGGGCCAAAATGATGTTGATGAAGGAATGCATTAAGAAGAAATATTAGGGAGATGCTCCCTATTTGTTTTTGCTTTATCGATAGGGTGGCCTCACATGCCTTATTTTATTTTTCTCATTCTTATGATGTTTATCTGGTTTTTTGACAATACCTCTGACTAGTATGACCCTTGGTGGTTTATGGTTAAAACTCTTATTATTATTAGTATGTTTATGCTAATTAACACTAGTAGCAATCTGGTTATTCTGATGTTAGTTATTATCATATATTTTATAACCATGTTCAGTTTGAATTATAAGTTTTCTAGTATCTAGTTTTATGTTAATATAATGGGTCCTTCTACTCATAGATGCTCGATGTTTTTGATATGGAAAAGTTAGGAAGTCTAGTTTTTTGTTTTTATTTGTGTTGATGATGGGTTGTTAATGTAAGTCTATTATTTTTCGCCCTTTAGGCTTGTCTGTAAAGGGACAACACCCTTGTTTTTCTACTTTTTAATATAAAAAACAATGCTCAATTTATAATTATACCTAAGTTATAAAAACATATTGATAAGAATTTAACAAATTGTAGATGAATGATATCTGATAGAAAAGTATTTAAAAGAAGATGACGAAAATTTTCAGCCTCACCCAAAGATTCTATTTTATCCTATAGTATAATTTTTTTTATTCTCATGAAACCTCATACTCCACACAAACTATTCTTATAGAGGCATTATAAAACCCCTTCCTTATAACCTCGCCTCAAAAGTACCTACTAGAAATTTAAAATCCCTAAATAAATCATAACTTTAAAAATGAAATTCTAATTTAGATATAATTTTTTTTTATCTCGCAAAAACTTCCCACTCCATGAAACAACTTCCTACCTAGAACTTGGAAGAAAATGTTTCTTTCATATATGGAGTGTCTAAGAAGTAAATATATATTTTATCATTTTGTTAATCTAATAAATAGATGTTAAGAATGTTAGAGATTGTGGTGTTATGTAAAGAATTATTTTCTTAGAAATAGTTTAAGTGTTTTATAAATAAATGATTTCTTGAATTTGTAATAATGAACAAGTTTTTTTTTTTAAACTTGAAATTCAAAAATCTAGTGATCTTATGATTATATTTTTACAACAATCAACAAGTTAAATCTACAATTGCGTGATTAAATCTAAAATTATTGAAAAGAAATAAATAATTATTAATTATTTAAATCTCATAGAAAAATTCTAAAAAATTTAAACCCTGCCCCTAGAACCTAGAATCTTATTTCCTTGTACAAGATACTACTTTATTCTACAACATAATTTTATTCTCCCTATTTAACCCTCTATTCCAAAGGATAAACAAAAATCATTCCTATATCAAGCTCATAGAATCCTTTGTAATACTTTTAAATTATTACAACTTGGCCATATAAAGGACATAACAACATTTAATTCCCATTTTTTAATGTCATAGAAGAAGAATCAATGCTACCAAAAAAAATTAGTTAATACCAATAATACATGAAACTCAATGAAAATTAACTGTTGCAGGGGAGATTCCATCATTTCTCTAGTTTTGACATTAGCAATTCAACTTGTTTTGTTTATGTATGTATGTAACTATACAATGAGCCAAGGCTTAAAAGTGTGACAAAATCTTAACCTTACATGGGGTTTACTCTTTGGCAACATAAAAAATAAAGCTTGAATTTGAATTCTTACTCAATTATAGTATGGTTGCTCTGATTGAATATTATTGATATAATTTTCTTGAGTTATGTTCTACTTCAAATAGTAAAAGAGGGCATCTATCCAACTAATAACAGACTTTGATAAAATAGATTAGGGGTAATATATGTACTAATACCTTTAGAACATTTGGGTCTTTGGCCAAAGGATCATTAGGTGCTTGACCTTTGGTTTGAGGTCTCCTACCCTCCAACAAATATAGGGAAAGTAAATGTTGACGAATATTTAATCACTTATACTTTTGTAGGCATATTCATGTCAAGGTTCTTTCTATGACATGATCTATCTTTATTTGTTACGCACAATGAAAATGTATTGATTGTATTGTAACCATGCATGTTAAGAGTCATATACAAGAGAAAACCAACATGCATTTAGAAATGATCTTTGGAATGATTTAGAGGTTATCCTTAGGTTCATTTTAAGTATTTAGAAGTAACTCTAAGATCCTAGTTGGGCATGGTAACTAATGGAAATGATGGAAAAGCTGATTTCTTAAATCATCTATTACCATTAAGTAAGTTTCGTTAAAGTTAAGGGATTTAATTAAACAATATTTAATCATGACTTTGTGGATCACTAATATTAAAAATAAAAATGTATTATTCAATAGTTTACATATTTTTCTAGCATAATATTATTTATTAACAATAATGAATTGAAAATATCATGTCTTCAATTAAAAATATTGTTAAGTAGAAGGGGCTTAGCCTCATACATAAAACTCTTTCCATCTTATGCTCACTTTTTAAAATATTCTAAGGTGCATTAATAGTCATCTTGTGTCCATTAAAATATTGTTAGAAAGTGAAAAATCCAATGTTAGATAAAATAAAGACCATAATGAGAAACTAAAGACCAAACCATAACAATCCACTGATAGAATAAGTTCTTTTATTCTTTTATTTCAAATTTGAGCCATGGTACATAACAATCATGTAGATAGCCATGAGGAGCAATTGTAAATAATGGAGGTAGAATCATTTACAAAATAGTCAAGGATTCTTCCAACTTAAGCATTCAATTAGAATTCAGCAAACAATTAATGCCAACTTTATGAGACCTGAAAGTTGAATAGTGAACATTTCCATGTCCTCTCTTCCCTAAGGCCACCCTCAACACTATTTGTTCAAATGTATTTTTTAAAACCACCAATTCGTGTATATATGTGTGTGTGAATATAAATATATATAAAGTATATAATATTAAATTAATTTTTAAATTCTAACCTTGGTAGTGGGATTTGGGCCCATGAACCCTATCTTTGCAAAATACTTATAAGAATTTAGAAGGTAGGCAATTCATCTAAACAATATAATGTATTTTGGGAGTTGTCTCGTAAGATCAAGCTTGTCAAGATACAAAACTCTAGCAACCATCTAAGGTTGCAATAAAAAATCTAACCTTATCAACAAAATTTTCTTTAGGATAACATAATTTTGATAAGCAAAAATGCATTCTTGCACAAGACCAATTCAAGTGTTGGCTACCATTATTTCAAAATTATAAGGATCTCTACTTTTCCAGAAACTGTAGGCCACCTATTAATTTATTATATAGATATTTCACACTTGTGACAACCAAGTCTTCTAGTCAATGAAGCCTTGTGAAAGTGCATAAATGTCAAGTCAAGTTTCAAGTGGTATTCATTCTCTATGAAGGGAAACTAACATCAATATTCAGCTCATACTATAGATGATAGCCATTACTAACCAAAGCCAAGTATTTTTTGAGAGGTTTATTCCATCAAAATCCCCTATATCCAAAGTAATAACAAATGCAACTAAGGCACAAAGGTCAAATCTCATTAACACTACTTGGACAAGGCATATCAAAAATCAAAAGAGATGTTAATTAAATCAAATATACAACCACCTTGGAAGAAAATTGGTGTTTTTCCAACATAATTTACCTAGTATTTGGTCTTGTAACTATTCAAAATTTAAAAAGACTAGTTTGATATATATATATATATATATATATCTGTGTGTGTGTGTGTGTGTGTGTGTGTGTTTTCTATCAATGTAATATTAATTATCCATTTGTGTGATTAATAAGCATTCAAGATTAATATTAAATTATTAATTATTTATAAGATCAAGGGATCCTTACATGATTCTTAGTTAAACCATTTTGGTATTTTTCATATCCATGGCACTAGAGCCACTTTCTATTTCTAACCCATGGGATTGTGTGATGTGTATTCATGCAAAAGAGTGATAAGGAAATCATGTAATAATGTAGGTAGAAGAACAAAAAGGAAAACATGAGTGACAATAATGATGAAGTAAACATGTAGGAGATTATTAGAAATGAAAACAAGGAGAACCCTCTAGAAAGGAATTTTGACCTACCATGAGAGAGTCTATAGTAAAAAAGGTTTCCAGACCTTGAGAGGAATGAATCAACAATTGATTTTTTGTAGATCTAATCCAAATTTTGCATAAGGAAGTCACTCAACTAATGATATAGTTTCAATCAATCCTCCAACAAATACACTATAAATTCTTACATAGAGAGAAAGAGGATCCATTTGAAAAAGAGTAGAAATTTCCACCAAGGCAAGAGAATGAATTGAGAAGGTATCATGAAAAGAATATTGGTCTAAGTCTAGGAACTTGTAGTGGCATGTTCTTCATGGAGTACTATGAGATGAAAATAAAAAAATATGCATAGAAGGGAAGGAGATATCTTTAGGATCAAACTTAGAGATATTTATACAATAGAAATTGAAAAACATCATTATACCTACTTATGATGGATCAAATGGTTGTACAACTATGGCATGATTGCAAAAGTTAGATACATACTTTTGTTAGCCCAAGTTTCCAAGACAAGGTGATGGGAGGATGTGTTTCTAAGTCCCTAATTTCTCAAGCCATTTTAGAGATGACCAAGGGACAAAAGGGGGGGAAACTATAATATATGAGAAAATTTATAATATTTGTATGAAAAAATAGGTAAATCATTGCGAATATACATTATAGAACCTTAACATATTACATTTGTGTTAAAGTGAGAGTCAAAGTCAATCAAATTAGCAAAACTCAAACCTTAACTCAAATTACTTTCAAAATTCATATCTTGAAGGAAGTGCATTGAATTTGTATGAGATTGGTGGAGAACTTGAATTGTTTTTATTGTTATATAAAAGATGTCAATTCAAGAATCTTTACCAAAATAGTTGGTTCTTTATTTGTACTCTAAAATTATATTCATGTATGTGTTTGAATTTTACTTTTATATTAGTTTCATTAAACAAGCTAAACTAGCATATATGTGAACATAGAACACAATGAATAATATTTTTTTAAATTACATATAACTAAAAATGAGGTATTTAAGTGTGAAAATTTTGTGTATTGGGAAAGGGGACATTTCCTATTTTTTCATCAAAAAGGGACAACTCAGGGGTACCCCCAAAGCATCCCCCATCCCCAAGATGTCTTCAAAACAAGGATGCTTGAAAAAAATTGGGGGCATGTCCCAAAGAGATCTTTCTTCTCACTGAATCACATGTATGAGGAGGAAGTAATCAATTTTTCCACCCTTCACCTAAAGGGTGTGGCTTGTAAATTTGGGTACCATAACATAGTAACTCAATGAAATGATTTAATTACTACTCTAGAAAATTCTAGTCAAAATTTTTTAGAGAGCTTTGATAAGAGGGACCCAAACATTCATTTTAGAAAGTTAGAATAATTGATACAAAACAATATAGCTAAGTATTATGTGGCAACATTTCGAAGGTTATCAGTAGTGATTCTAAATGTGATGAAGAGGAGGCTCATAGTTTTATTCTTAAAGGATCTAACTAAACCACTCAAGGTTTTGATAAGAGCTTTTGAATTATATTTATTGTAGGAGGCCATACAGAGAGACTTGAATTTGGAGGATTTAGTGACTAAAAACAATTTCTACTCAAATAATGTATCATTAGGTAAATTGCATAAGAAAAATTTTCATAATATTTTCCCTCAAATTAAATCCTTACCTTCAAAACCAAGAAAGGTCAAAGAATTCAAAAATGAACTTATATTTTCTTTTATCTTGTACAAATTCATGGGAGCCAAGACACAAATGTTTTGGAAACGGACAAGTACATTATATAGAGGTGGTTTTCGAAGAAGATTCAAAGGAAAACAAACATGAACCTGAAATTGTAGTTGATGATGTAGGACAAGAGAGAAAGGAAGGAGAAGAGTATTTGGGAGACACTCTTGCAACACTTTCAAGAGCTGTTAGATATCATTCTTTTCAAGTTCAAGGAGCCCTATAACGACAAAAGGTGGCAATATTGATTGATAGTGGGGATACCTACAACTTCATTAATGAGGGTTCGGTGACTAGAATAGGCTTGAGGATAGATAACTTTGAGGTATTCAAGGTTACATTAGTTGATGGGTTTAATATTGTGGGATACAAAATGATTCATCAACTTGAGATGACCATGAGGAGACACATAGTGAGGGGTGATTTTTGTGTTTAGTGTTAGGTCCCAAAACCATTATTTCACTTATTAAAACAAAATTTAACTCATAAGGCCATGGTTGTCATTTAGAAAGTGACATAAATTCATTAATAAAATCATGTAAGGTTCAAGGCCAACTCTGCAATAGCGGGTTTCCTATCCTACACTTTGAGCTCAACTTGAACTTAGGAGGGTATTCATAGATGTTTGTATAATAGAAACTGATAATTTCTAAAATGGTAACTAAACCCAATAGTTGATGCATCTCCAAATATTTGCATTGAGTATGAGAGAAATTAGTTACCCTATAACCTCTATATAGTTGATTCACCACCATTGTAGTGAGCACAAGATGGGGTCAAGATACATAATTCACAAAGTTTGCTAAATTTTTAATTCCTTATGTGTGGTGAAATAATGAACTGCAAAATCTAAATTTGAAATGAAATGAGTATTTAATGATTTTTTATGGGTGATTGGAAGAAGTATGAGGGAGATCAATGTCGATCCAAGGGGTATAGAGTCTATAGTGACAGGGAAAAAAATTCATGATACACTAGAGAACATTGAACTAATATTGTATTAAATGCAATTAAAATGCATTACTTTCAATTACATATACTTAATTATATTTTATATAAAGTTTAAAAAGCATTTGTAAACACAAAAAGATCAATTACAAAATGTTGAAATAGTTTTAGAATTTTTTTGCATTCATCAAATGGTGTGTACGGTGACAATAGAAAATATGATTAGAAAATTATTTTAAAACTAACATACTTTTTGAACTTGTCCATATGCTCATGGAGACATGAAACTGAACAATAACTTTACAATAATCTCTTGATGGTTTTACATTAGCTCACCTCCTTATAGCTACCCTAAAATTGACTTTGAGTAGTTTTATCTTTTCAAGATTATTCCTTTGTTGGTTTATACATCCTAGTATTGCCTCATGCTTTCAAAAGGATAAAACCCACATAATATAGTCAAAGGAGCCAAAACTCTAATCACTATAGTAGAAAACCCAAAATTTATTCACGGTCGAAAAAATACTCTCGCCCAAAATGGGCACACTCCACATCAAGAGTAGCATATTCAATAAATTTTGGTAGAAAAAGTATTGGTTTTGGTTTGATGGATGACCATTCTACAACAATGGTAGTAGATGAAACTAAAGTTAAACATTTTTTTTAATCTAAACCCATTTCAAAAAATCTCATTGAAATCCTTGATGAGTGGTATGTGTATTAAATGCATTGATATTTGGTTTGGATGAAAAAATTTGATGTTATCGTAAATGTAAACCTGATGTAATCATGGAATGAGATGGCTTCAAATGGAGTGATATCATGATAACATCATCAAGGTGGGATGACATCAACAAAAGGACATGGTAATATTGGTAAAGGAAGACGTGTAAGAAAATTGCACTAGACTAGTTTTTGCAAAAAAAATCCAAATGAGATAGTTTAGAACAAGAGTTTTAAAAGGTTCAATTTAATTGGTGATGAAATCTCTACAAAAAATTTGAGGATGAAAAGGTGATGGAATGATAACATCATAGAGGTATGACAAGATAAATTTTCCAAGTGAATTGGAGTTATGCATAAGATTAAGGATGTGGTTCAAGTGAACCTCAGACACTTGCAACATCTAAAAATTGAATTCATAAAAGGTTGGATGCATGAAAGGCTAAGTCCGCTAGACAAGTCACTTTCAAATGAGTAAGCTCAAATAAAGGTCAAATCTTCACAAAAGTCTTCCTAAAGGAAAAGTTAGGTGAACTAAGTATGCAAAAAGGGTGAAGTGAACAAAACATGTTAAGGGGATATTGATAGGGATTTGAAAAGCACTAAGCTCTCACAAATATTCATTTTTTAAGTTATGCATGGAAAGTGAAAAGAAAATAAGTGAATTGGAATTTAAATTTTTAAAAGGTGTAGTTCATATGGTAAAGGGGATCCCCAAAAAAATTGTGGTGCTTTCTAACTAAACCAAACATTGAAAAAGTCTTGTTGAACTAAACCTTTTCATTTTTCTTGGTGCAATTCATATATCCAATCGGCTATTGCAAAAGGGATTTTTAAACATGCAAAAATCTTGAAGCAAATTGGACATGGAGGATAAAGTATCTGAATTGTACTTATATTTTTTAAATAATAATTTTACTAGAATTTGATTTTTCACAAAATAAAGTCTATGTTTCCTTCATTTGCAAAGAATTCTAAAGGGATAGGTGCTTGTGTGGAAGGCAAGGAAAATTGAATTTGGTCTGTTTGGGAGGGTAAAATTTTCAAACTAATCCTTAACTTGATTTAACTTCTTTTGACTAACACCTTGAACATTTCCTATCACTCTTGGACAACAAATCAACATAGGGACACAACTTAGAAGATTTCTTAGATTGATTATCAATAAATGAGTCATAAATGGCCAAGACAACACATCAAAAATTAAGGGACTCAAACAAAAAAGAGCACTACAAATTTGAGTCCCAAGAGTTGACAACAAATAAATTTGGTTTTAAGTGTGCAATAGTTGCATTCACTTGGCGAGTTCATACAAAAGCACCAAACTATAGAATTGAAATTCAAAAATGAAGGAAAGGAGGTGGTTATCCAAGGTCAATCCAATGAGAGCTTTAGGATTGTTTTGAAAAAAAGATGGAGAGAATTCTTTCTTAGAGACCACATAACTTGGGCAATATAGTGCTTGATTACAAACATTGGTTCATCCAAGGATGGTGTTAAGGTTTTAGGACCATTGCAAATGTAATAGAACTGTCTGATTGTATGTGTTTTCCAAATGCATCGATCTCTTGTATATATACAAGGTAGAGACAAGAAGAGATGTGTCCCTTCATGGGACATGTCTATTCATTAGTCTAATTTATTAATTAACGATATAGTTATTATAAGAATAAATATAGATTAACTATATATATATATATAAAATAATATCAATTATTATATATATTAATATATATATATATATATATATATATATATATATATATATATATATATATGTATGTATGTATGTATGTATGTATGTATGTATGTATGTATGTATGTATGTATGTATGTATGTGTAATAAATTATTTATCATAATAATCATATAGTCATTTTTATTTATCTAATCGATGCTACATACATCAAAACTCCCTCTTAGCTAGGGAGGATAAATCAATCCAATGTCAACACTTATGACACCTGATAGCATCAAAGCTAAGATGTAAGAAATAGAAGCATCATTCTTATGATGTAATCAATGGAAACATAGTCTCAAGATGTGGTTTTCCTCCATCGGCAATTCTATCCACAAGCTCTCGTGTGGATTGCCTCCATCGGCGATTCTATCCACAAGCTCTTAGGTGGATTGCCTCCATCGGCGATTCTATCCACAAGCTCTCGGGTGGATTGCCTCCATCGATGATTCTATCCACAAGCTCTCATGTGGATTTCCTCCATCGGTGATTCTGTCCACAAGATCTCAAGTGGATTGCCTCCATCGGTGATTCTATCCACAAGTTCTCGGGTGGATTGCCTCTATCAACGATTCTATCCACAAGCTCTCGTGTGGATTGCCTCCATCGGCGATTCTATCCACAAACTCATGAGCTTTAGTATGGATTGCCTCTATCGGTGATTCTATCAACAAGTTCTATCTATTATGATTTGTTTCAGCCATCACAAGATGTCTATCACAATAGAAGGTCAAGTTATTGTAAGATCATCACCTTCCAATAACTTTTACAAATACAAGTGATAATCATTAGGAAGTTGTTACTTCCTCATGATTTACACAGGACCCAAAAAAAACATTCATGATTCATTAGTATAATAATCAATTATATCAATTTTACCTCATAAGTGTTTCGCCTTCAATAGTGAACTCCCTCTCAATCAATATGATCAATATTGTCACAAGTTGACTGAACCATCTACTCCCTTTGAAGCTCAAGTTCTTGTATCAACCTCTTGTCTTCTTTTGAAATGTCATAATTCCTATGCATCTAGTCTCAATCATCAATTCATTTGCAAGCATTAATTTCTCTCTCCCTTGAAAGCAATTTTATTGTGCTTCCATCCCGAAGGTATGTCAGAGAGAGATTACAAATAGCTCACTAAACTATCTCGACTGAAAATACCAATGATAGAAGCATGTAATATTTTACTAACCAGTAGTATAGCATTAATTACAAACTCAAAAATTGTGTGCATTAATAAAACATGAAATATTTATCTTTTATGAATTTCAAGTATTTCATTCTAAGTATTTCATTCTGTAAGGTGAGCCCATATAGAAAATATCATGCAAATTCATAGAATGATGTCATCGTTCTTGAACATTACTAGAATTATTTACATGACTTATCTTGAATATCCAAAGGTTCAATACACTATGAAAACCTTCAATTTGATCAGATCTCCCTTCAAGTGGTTAGGCTTTTAAAGAAGGAACCTCGCTCTTTTACAGATTTTTGCATAGACCCGTACACAGTCAGTCATAACTTTCGAATCTGATATTTTCTCTCCAATCTCTTCAATAAGATTCTTCTAAATTTGTTTATCACAAACATATACAAAATTCAAAAAAATCCAACAGTGCATTTGTGAGATATGGTCTTTGTACTAAGACTGTATTTTATGTGACAGTCACGCATTCACCATCAACAAACTACTCTCTTACATTTGCAATGTGGCTCTGATACCATGTTAAGGTTTTAGGATCATTGAAAATGTAATAGCACTATCTGATTGTATGTGTTTTCCAAATGCACCGATCTCATGTATATATACAAGGCGAAGACAAGAAGAGACATGTCCCTTCATGGGACATGTCTATTCATTAATCTAATTTATTAATTAACTATATAATTTTTTATTAAGGTAAATACAGATTTTGAAGGGGCCCCAAAACCCTATACATAATGGTCACTATAGATAATTAAGAAAGCCCACTAAACAGAATGGGTCAAGACCAAAGCGAGGGTTTTATAGAAGGCACCCACAACTTGGATGATTCAAAACATGAAACAGCCTTCATGCAACCCTTAACTAAAGATAAATCCAAAACTAGGATTCTCCTTTAACACTCTTCTGATGGGAACGAAGAGTCATGCCAAACGAAGAGGACTTCTTAAAATTTTTTCCTTTGATAGAAATCTAGCCCTCTTCAACTCTAGCCACCTCAACCTGCCAACGCAGAGGATCATTAGCCAAGCCAGAACGATCATGGCTACCATCAGAAGCTACCATAAAATTAGTAGACCAAATAGGAGAAGCGACCACAAAATCACTGGCGGCCACGACCCCCGCAATATAGTTTTGATTACGTAAAAATAGGTTTTGAAAGGACCTGAAACCTTTTACATCAAGATTACAAGATAAGCATTAAAGTACCAACAGAAATAGTGCAGCAGCACCAAAAAGAGACAACAAAAAATGAGCAAGTCCTTAACAGAAAGACAAAGAAAAAAAGATAGCAAAAAGATAGCAGGACAACAACCAGCTGGCTAAATACACTTCATAAGATCAGCCGCATGTTTAGCCAGCATCCGCATGTTAGCATAGGAAACTTTGAGTTCCTCGATATCTTTGTTCTTATTGTCCTCCAACTTTTTGAAACTTGATCTAGTTCTCTTGCTGGGTCCATGAACCTCCTTGACCTCTATGAGCGCTTGCTCCCCTTTCCCCTGTTCCATTTTGTCCACCTGAATCTTGACATGCTCAGTCGTAGCCTTAAGAATGGCAAAACTCTACTCCACAATATTACCAACCGTCTTCTCCAGCTTCTCAACTCTGTTTTCCATAATGTCGATTCTCTTTTTAACCACCTCTCCATCTTCAATTTTCTCCCCCAATATAGTTATTATAAGAATAAATATAGATTTTATATATATATATATATATATATATATATATATATATGTATACATATATATATATATATATATATATATATGTATACATATATACATATATATATATATGTATACATATATACATATATATATATATGTATACATACATACATATATATATATATATATATATATATATATATATATATATATATATATATATATATATATATTATATATATATATGTATACATACATACACATATATATATATATATATGTATACATACATACATATATATATATATATGTATACATACATACATATATATATATATGTATACATACATATATATATATATATATATATATATATATATATATATATGTATACATATATATATATATCTATATATATATATAGATACATACATACATACATGTATGTATGTATGTATGTATGTATGTATGTATGTATGTATGTATAGATATATATATATATGTATACATATATATATATATGTATACATATATATATATCTATACATACATACATACATACATACATACATATATGTATGTATGTATGTATCTATATATATATATATATATATATATATATATATATATATATATATATATTAATATCTATATATGTATATGTAATAAATCATTTATCATAATAATCATATAGTCAATTTTATTTATCTAACCGATGCTACATACATCAACAGATGGGAGACCTTATCATGTTTTACATCCAATTCCTCTTGGATAAGCATAGAAAAGTGTTCAATGATATTCCCTCAAGGTTGGATAGAGGATTTCAATATGTGATTGAGTAGGAGGGAGTGAAACCAATCATTACTATAAATCATCATCATCCTAAGAGGCATAAGAAAGAGATTGAGGTGGATGATGAAAATTAAGATGATTGTGGATTGCCCTCCACCCAAAAATATCACACTTAGGAGGAGTTTTTGGCCTTCACAACTATTATAAGATATTTCTGAATAAAAGAAAAATAGACAGTTGGATTGGCCTCCACCCAAAAATATCACACACTTAGGAAGATTTTTGGCATTTGCAACTATTATAAGATATTCATGAAAAAAAATTAAAGCTAGCAACTCCATTGATCAATGTGGTAAAGTGAGGTTTCTCTTAGAGTGATTCACCAATGTTTTTGAAAATCTCAAAGAGGTAATAAGCTAAGAGCAAGTAGATTTCCACAATCTATGAGATCATCTGCAAGTTTGTTTCTGGACTCGATTGTATAAATATTTTTGCATCAACATTTCGGATCACACTCCATGATCCATCATCAGGATGAACATGAATATTTTTACTCCTTATGCTCTCTTTCATGATCATCCTAATGATGGATCATGGAGTGTGATCTGAAACATTGATACAAAAATATTTACACAATCGAATCCAGAAATAACTTTTCAGAGGTAATAAACCCATGTTTTGTTTTCATTATTCCAATTTTTTCACTTCCTTTTGTTTTAGATTGTGATCCTTCAATAGAAGGTTGAAATGGTTAAGATGCAAAAAACACATCCAATAGCATTGCAGAGTACGAAACTCAAGTAATCAAATAGGTTTCTATCTATGATAAGTATATGTTTTCCATCATGAGTGCACCAACCATTTTTTCGTATTTAGTTTATGGTAAAAATATTTTTAATTATTTTAAGTTCTTTATTAACTGGAATGATTTAAATGATAGAAAATTAAAATGGATAAGTAGCTTTTGACATTCAGGATGTTAAAGGGAAGAGTAATGTTATGGTTGATGTGCTATCTAGGAAGTCTAATATGTGTGTTACTTAATGGATATTGATTGAAAAAATTCTATGACACAACAAATTTGTATTGAATTTTGGAAAGTGAGCTACTATTAGCAATATGAGTTCATCATTGTCATTAATGTCAACCTGATGTGAGTGGATGTTTGCCTAATGTATGGTCCAAAAATTAGTGTTCATATGTTCTCTAGTAATGATATTGAGCAGGCTTGTGGTATTTCCAAATGGTGACATTATTGGAAGCTTGAATATGCAAGAAAGAGTATTTGAAGTCTATATGGGAGAATGCTTCAAATTCCTCTTCATTTGAAGATGATGGATTGGGGTTTTGGATTTAATGTCTATGTTTTGTGGAAATTGTACTATTATTCTTTCAAGTCCTCGATAGTTTAGTTGGTGAAGTTGGTTGTTGTAATTTGTTAACAGTGACATTTTCTGTCAAGATTGTTCAAGAGAATACTCCAAATTCCTCCGAAGTGTTGTTTCTAGTTGAGCAGTTTGGAGAACATCTTCAAATTGTTTGTGTAATGATCCAGTTTATTTTTGAAGTATTGAATTGCTCTATAAGAGAAAATGTGATTTCTGTTTCTTGACATTGTAGTTTATGTTAGTCTTTAATCAACTTAGTTTTTCTTGATTGGACCATATTCTTTTGGTTTGGATATGCATTAGAGGTTAAGTTTAGATAGTGTTATGGATCTTACCATGGGGTATGAAGATCCAAATTGAGTTATTTGCATTGGATAATGTTTGGGCCAACTGATTAACACGCTACATTGTTTATCTACACATTATGTTTGATGTTGACTTTGGAGGGTGTGTTATTATGCACAGACCATTCAAAAAAGATTAAGAAGATGTGTTATGATGTATTTGCATCCCCTTTATGTCATACAATGTACCTCATTTATCACAGTTGCTTATGGTGGCCAACTTTGTTTGAATTATGTTTATTGTGTTTGTGTTCGACCTAATTAGAGGTTTTGATGAATAAGTTTATACATAGATGTGTGGATGTGTGAATTGAAGTGTGGATTGATTGTGAATGGTGTGGAAGCATATGCCTTGAAGAAAAGGCATGAAGGTCATGTTGTGATGTACTTTCACAATCATATCTTTTAGTATGAAATAGTTTTGATGCACTGGATGTATATGTTGTGAAGTCGGTTGCTTGACATATTGGTTCAAGGACAATTTCATGTCCAGGATATCTTTTCATTTCAATTCATCTTGTCTTTCTATCTATTGGAAGATAGTGAGTCCTTCTAGCAACTTGTGCAAATCTATATCTTTCCCTAAAGCGGTATGCTTCAGTCTACAAGTTCATTTTGTATCTTGCCCTAGAACTGTGTGTCTTAGCTTGCAAGTCAAGAGTCTCATGTGCTAAGGTTGTGTGCCTTAGCTTGCAAGTTAAATCAAGAGCAATGAGCTACCTTAGCCTTGAGCCTAAAACAATAGTGTATTCAATATTCATATAGGGAGTGTGATTTTCACCATGATTTTTTCAAATTTGCGTTTTCCACATTAAAATATGGTGTTCATGTGTATGTTGTCCAATTCTTTATCTTTCTTTGATGTTTAGTTGGTTAAAAATGATTGATGAATGTTTGTGATTGAAAAGGTTTTAAGGAATTGCACAAGACTAATTAACTCCCCACCCTCTCTCTTTCTTGTTGTGTGTTCAACAACTACAAGATGACAAGTACAAGGTGGTTGATAAACTAATTCTCTGTAAGGACAAGGCATATCGCAGTTTAGGATTGAAGATATAAAAAAATTGAAGTCTTATCATGACACCACGTTGGTAGATGGCCTAAAATACTACAAGACATGCATGTAGGTAAGAGTAGTTTTCAAAAAAAAGACTCTAGGGTGATGTTTTGAAGCATGTTAAAGAGTGTTTGGATTATCAACAAAATAAAGTAGAATATACTTTTCTAGCATATGTGTTATAACATTTACCCCTTCTAATTCATAAATGAGAGAGCATATCCAAGACTTTATCACGAGACTTCTAAGAGTGTTAGGTAAGAATTTGTATTGTTTTCTTAATAGATACTAAATATTATCATTTGTATGATATATAATCATAATATAAATCTTCACTGGTAGTTGATCTATTCTTTTTAGTCTAACTATCATAGAATATTGTGAGTGATAGAAATAAAGGGTCATTAGTTTATTTTGGCAAACATTTTTTCAATTAATGAGCATAGAATTGACTCCAAGCACTAGCTACCACCCTCAAACAAACAAGAAAATTGAGATTTTGAACAATTAAATATATTTGAGGAATTATGTTTTTGATTAAAGGAAAAGCGAGTTTTGAAGGGGCCCTGAAGCCCTGTACAAGGCTTAGAAAAAAAAGATTAAGCATTAACAGTCCCCTAAAAAAATAGGTCAGCCACTAACCGAGCTATGCACTCCACTAAACATAACACAACCCACAAACCATCGACAGACAAGAAATAATAGGCAAGCATAGCTCCCACTGTCTTGAGGGTTCTAAACAACAGGCTCCCTCAACCTGGAAGATACAACTACAACCTTAAGATTTTATATTAGAACCCTTCTTATGGGAACGAAGAGTCATATCAAATGAGGGTTAACCCTTCTTGGAATGTTTCCCTTTAACTGAAATCCAACCATCTTCCACCTTAGCAGCTGCATCATGCCAAGCCAACGAATCCAACACAAAAGTTTCAGCACCCAAAGAGAGGCCAGTACACTGTGAAGAACCACCAAAACCAGAGCGAACCACATCCAAAGAGACACGAACAGCTCCAGGGACAACGCCAGTAGAATCCCTAACACAAACAACACACAACAAAATCTGCATAAACCATATCAGAAGCACACACTACTCCAGCAACAACACCAACAAGTACATCCTCTTGAGAGCCCACCCCAGAAACCACAGGAGAAGAACCAGGAGCCAACAAATCCTCCAACTGAGAATCACTAGCAGCAGTACCAACACCGACAACCACCTGAGAGTTTGTCCCAAGAGCCACAAGAACAGACCCAGCCTCACCCACACCATTAACAGGAAGATCCTACTCAACCCCTTGGGAAGATGAGCGCTTCATGAGAAGAGGACCCCAGCCACCATGATGAGCGCTTCTTTGCTTTCACTCTTTGTAGCTCACATTTAGCCACAACATGTCTAGTATTGAAGCATCTTCTACATCTAAAGGAGATCCATTCATAGTCTAGAGTTTTGATCCAACAACCCTTAGGAGTCATAAGTTTAATCGCCTCTTGCAACCCCTTAGAAGCATCAATATCAACCAATACGAGTATAGGTGGAGTGGAGAATATCTGAAGACTCGAAATCGACCATCAAAAAGTCACCAAGTGCCTCACCCACTTCCTCTAAGAGCGAATCCATCCAAAAATGAAGTGGGAGGTAGGGGAGTCTAATACAAATTGGCATCTTACAGAAGGGTTGAAAACCTTATGCCAGGGTTTAATCATGAAAGTGAAACAATTTTCCCAAGTGAAGAAATATTGGCATAAAATGGTCTTTCTATCCACTGCCTTTTCAAGTTTGGCAATGAAGAAACCCTTGGCCATAGGGAAAATCTAAACCGAGTCTGAAATGATAGGTTCCCAATGCTTAGATATCCAAGTATGGAGCCCAGGAAGATTGGGCCAAAAACCCTTGAACTTGCAGATAACCACAAGAGAAGAAAGATCAGAGGCACATTGATCAATCGTAGTTATTATCTCCACATCCAGATTGATAGCAATTGATTGACATACAAGGAATGGCTTAGGCTCGACATTTCTTATCTTAGGCCCCATCCCCCTACCATTGGTCAGACGAGCAACATAAGATCCTCCAAGAGGCACATTGACTTCAGAGAATCCACCAATAATAGGCGGTCGGGAGTCAATCGCAGGAGAAAACAACCTAGTTTCAACTTGAGGCCCATTAACATTGGCACCTAGAGGTCCCACACAAGCAACAACCCTAGACTCCTTGGAAACCGGCAAAGCGGAGGAGGCACTATTTAAAATATTCCCAAAACGACTAGAAACCAGAAAGCTGCCTGCCAGAGGAACACTAGGCTCCACCGAAAACCCAGTAGTAGCAGACGTCGAAGAATGGTTGCCCCGCAAAGAGCTAGCGCCGCCAACAACAAGCGAAGGAGGCATCCTCGCACACAGGACCGTCAGCACTATCTGTGAGGCTGAAACCCACAAAGACGGAATAGAAGAGGGGTCTGCAGGCTTCACTGACACAAATGACCCCCCATTGAAAAGCTATGTACCATGGACAACAACAACCGATTGCGAATGGGGAGAAGCCCTAGTCGTAGGTAAAAAGGAGGAAGAAGGCATTTTTTATTTATTGATGATTATATATTTGAGGAATTATGTTACAAGGCAACAAACAACATGGATTAAGTGGCTTCTCCTTGGGGTATAAATGTTATCATTTATAGATTTTATTTTTTAGATTACAAAGTTCCAAGAGCTAGAAACTTAGTTCAACAAAGTATAGATGCTTGGAATGCATTCAAAGAGAACCTAAAATGAGTCCAAACCAACAAAATGTGTGTAATGATCATTGCCATTTGAATTGAACTGCTGAGGTTGGAGAGAGAGTTTTCTTGGAGTTACAACTGTATGGTAAATATTCCATCAAGGTGTGTGGTGGAAAAAACCTTGAACCACAAAATTTATGAGCCTTATAAGATCATACAAAAGATAAGGCTTGCATATAAATTGGAACTTTTAGAAAACTATAGTATTCACAATGATTTTCATGTGTCATGACTTGAGATAGTTCTTGGACAACAAGTCACACCTTCAAAGCTATTACTACTTGATGATAAAAGAAAATTGATATCAGATCCCAAGACTATCATCGATATGAGAGAAGAGGTTGCAAGACAAGGTCATCCTAAGGTACTTGATGAAGTGGATAAATCTTCTAGTTGAACATACTCCACAAGAAGAAGTGGAGACAATCAAGCATCCAACTTAGAAATTTCTTGAGGCCAAGCAATTTTGGGGAGAGAGGACTATCATATCCCCTCTTCCTTAAGGATGACCTCAACACTATTTGCTAAAAATACATTTTAGCACTGGCAATATTATTAAATCATTCTTTAAAATTCAAACCTTAGTGCTTGAATTCGAGCACATGTGCCCTATCTCTAATGCCTAATAATTAATTATGTTGGAGGTTAAACAATTCGCATTAAAAAATTGATATGTCTTGGGAGTTGTCTCCTAAAGTTGAGCTTATCAAGACGCAAATCCTAGCAACCATCCAAGGTTGAATTAAAAACCCTAATCAATATTCCTTCAAGATCGCATAATTCTAATAAAAAACATTCTTGCACAAGGCTAGTTTCAACTGTCGGTTGCCATCCTCTAGACTTAAAAATTGGAAGGAACCCTACCTCACTACATGCTCATGCCACCTATTTGACCATTCTTGAGGTAATTGCCACTTGCAAGAGCCAAAGGCATTAGTTGACAATGTCTTTTCATGTAGATCAAATCAAGTTCTAAGTGGTATCCATTCTGTGTTTAAGGAGGATAGTAATCCTTAAGGGTGACCTCAACACTTTTTACTAAAAATATTTTTTTTTGCACTGGCAATATTTAATATTAAATCATTTTTTTAATTCAAACCTTGGTGCTTGAATTTGGGCACATGTACCCTATCTCCAATGCCTAATAATTAATTATCTCGAAGGTTTATCAACTAACATCAAGAAACTCATATGTCTTGAGAGTTGTCTCCTAAAATTGAGCTTATCAAGGCACAAACCATAGCAGCCATCTACGGTTGAGATAAAAACTCTAATCAATATTCCTTCAAGATCACATAATTCTAATAAAAAATCATTCTTGCACGAAGCTGGTTTTAAGTGTTGGTTGCGATCCTCTGGACTTAAAAATTGGAAGGAGCCCTGCTTCACTACATATGCATGCCACTTATTTGACCATTCTTGAGGTAATTGCCAATTGCAATAGCCAAAGGCATTAGTTGACAAAGCCTTTTCAAAATGCATGTAGATCAAATCAAGTTCTAAGTGGTATTCATTCTTTGTTTAGGGCGAACAATAATGATATTCAAGTTATACTCCAAGTGATAGTCACTGACAATTATACTTGGGTATTGTTTGAGAGCCATCCACCATTATAACACCCTATATGCAATGTAATAACACAAGCAATAAAGGCACAAGGTCAAATCTAAATAACACTACTAGGACAATGAATGTATGTGTGCATAAATGTATGTATGTGTTTTCTATTAGTGTGATACAAATTATCTAGTTGTGTTACTAAGGCTCCAACTTAAGATTAAACTGGTATTTAATGATAAGGTCCAAGGATCCTTACATAGTTGTTGGTTAAACTGTATTGCTAATTTTCCATCAGCTTTAGTTTCAATCAAATCTTACTTAAGTCATTTGAAAGCCTTCTTCAAGAATGAAATTCTCACATGCCCAACATTGTGTTTTAAACTAATATACCCAGACTTTTTCTTAAACAATTAAAAGTATCAAAAGATGTCATTGTAGTGGTGAATATTTTATTTGTTTATTATTCCATTTTAAAAATTCACAATATTTTGTTGTACTATTATTTCTCTAAACTAACAATCCAAATCATTATAGTACTAAAACCCTAACCCTAGGTGAACCCATGCATTAATCATAACTACAACCTTACCCTATTTGAATTTTGAACCCTAATCATAGCATAGTAACCCTCAATATAACTAAATTGTAATCGTGTTCAAAACTCTAAATGATACCTAATATGATCATAATGTAAATGTAACCCTAGTTGAATTATGTTATATGATCATACTGCTGCTATCATAATTTATGTTGTTATACTACTGTTGTAACTTGTTAGTCGGTGA
Source organism: Chamaecyparis obtusa (assembly GCA_027943335.1). Lineage (NCBI taxonomy): Eukaryota > Viridiplantae > Streptophyta > Pinopsida > Cupressales > Cupressaceae > Chamaecyparis > Chamaecyparis obtusa. The sequence goes on along the minus strand of BSBK01008681.1, from coordinate 357,457 downwards.
TTTATTTGCATATTGTCTTTGTTAATAGTCAATTATTGACATCTCTCTCTCTTTCCCTCTATCTATAATATCTTAAAATATTTTGAAAAATTCACTTATATATACATATTTTAAAAATTTGTATACTGCCATCCCTGCTGTCCCTTATTTTTGGCTCTTTAAGAAACGTCTGGGAAAGCATCCCTGCCGTCCCCGTCCTTGTCCCCATCCCCGAAACACTGTGAAACATAGGTTGGAACTGAACTGTAGAAATGACCCAAGGAAATATCCAGGAAATTGGATAAATAATTTTGTCAAGGGTAATATCGATAAAAAAAATTGTCAAGGGCAACGAACATTATATCTTTACAATTTGAATTCAGCATGGGCAGTGAAACATCTGTTTAAACTTTTCGCCAAAAAGCATTAAGTTATAGACGTAGCTCATCTATATGATATTGAAATTGATAGAGGTAATCTGTTAAAACACTATCCTCTCCTTCCAATTGATTGGAATGCCTCTTATTCCCCCCATGTCGTCAAGATTTTCATTTGAATTTTGATTTTATCACGAAACACTGCACAGCCAAAAAGTCTGATTAGTTTCCTCTACCAATAAAATTTATCTTCATTTTCTTCGAGAACAATGGATGCAAGAGCAGGTCGGTACACAGTTGACTTCATATTCCTAACTAGTACAAAAATCTCAGACTTATTCCTCCACTTTGAGTCTTTCCATTGTTCTGCTCTCAGATGTCCTAGAATAGTTCCTTCACAGATGGCTCCAGCCAAAGCTGGAACGCTATTAGAAACAAGGAAAAAACACAATCAGTGTCTCAAAATTGTTAATCGGATTCTATTCCAATCAGTGCCTTTATCTAAATGGAATATACTACACCATACCTTCCACGACAAGCACCTGTTGTCACAAAGCCTATTGGCATCCGCAAATTTTCTTCCCCACATTCTGAAACAATGCCTCCAAATTGCCCCATTTCTTTATTAGTCATCCACTGTTGATTGAATTCTGCGTTCCTCAAAGCAGGTGGAATGTCAAGCCCTTGCCATCCTCGAGATCTGTGTTATCACAGATAATCAGTCAGCCAGATATGCATCATTCTTGGAATGACAAAAACAAAGAAAAAGCTTAAAAGATGGTTTCTGTTAAAATATCAATGGTTAATATCTAACCTGAAATTGAAACAAACCATCCCATCACACTTATTTGGTAGGAAGGAAAAAGAATTTGAGGGTAAAACAACAAAATAAAGACAAAGCTTTGGCAATGTACATACTTGGAGCACCACAAGGAAAAGTCATTCTTAATTGGTGCACATATGACAGCACCTTCCTCAAAAAAACCTTTTCCTGGAGCATAAAGGAGGACTTTCAAAAAGCAAGGTTCACGTTCAAGAATTATATTATTTACATCTTTCAATCTCCAGCAAATTCTTCCTTCATCCATTAAGTGAGAATAATCTTTCTTTTGACTACTACGAGTGTCTGGAAATAGGAGGAGGTGAAGACCACCAACTCTTCTCAAATGTTGCTTCAATATCGCTGATGTCCTGGCTATAAGACCAGGAAAAATGAATTTGTTCTCGTGTATTGAGGAAAAACCTTGGCTACCTATATCTTTTTTATTTATAACCTCTGGAATTTTGAGCTTGTCTCGTAGAGAATCCACTGAGTGAAGTCTCTGTACTTCCACTAGTTCTGTTTTTTCACTCTCCTGTTTAGTAATATCTGCTAGAAGGCCCTCTTTTCCACTGTATACTCTTTTTATATACCTTTGTATAGAATCCCATGGTGGAGGCAGTAAAATTGCGGGGGGTCTTTTAGAAGGTGGCTTGCTAGCAATCATCTCTTCATATGCTGCAGATTCTTCATTCACGTAGTCACAGTAAGCTTTGCAGTCAGGAAAGTCATACGGAAATGATGATAATCCTGCCTACACATAAGTCGCAAATATCAAAAACTACCCACGAACCAGCAACAAGAATAAATAAATATCAGAATCCTAATAGGGACTGCTGAGGCCTTATCTGACAAAGCATTCAATAACTGGATGTCAATTAACAACATAAATAAAGCATATAAATTTTGAATGTGATTATCCAAAGCTTACATCACTTGACAGCCACCGTCGCTCCCGCAATCCAATTGCTCGAGCTCCTCCAAGGACAAGAGGAATCCAAAAGGCTCGAACCCAGCTTACTGGTAGAATAATGGACCATCTAACAAGATGCATAAGATGAGTGTAGATAGAGAATATGCAAAAACATCACCTAGAACTATAAATGTTAAGCTAATTAAATCAATAGATAGAGACAATAAATGTGCTTTATCTCAATACAGATTATCATTAAATTGAACTGATCATCAAAGTCGTGAAATCCTTGCTGGAAAAGCATGGATCTAAATGAGGTATCCAGTAACTTTATCCTATTTGCTAAAATATGGAAAAAAAAACCACAGGAGAAAATCAGAATATTTGTACTCCATGCTTGGTAGCAAAAATGTAAAATAATCATATGGAGTAAGAAGAGGAATTGGCAACTAATCCATGATGCAAAAAGAAAGTGCGAGTGCAATATTTTTTATTTTAAAAGGCAACTAATCCATTTAAAATAAAAAATACTTTGAAATATATCTCGTCATATAATAGTTTAATGGCATTCACTTCAAAAGAAATTAAGATTTCATATAAAAAAAATTAGAAGGCTATTATACAAACTTATATATCATCTCTTCTCCTAGACACACTTGGGTGAGGAAAAGATTTGTTTGGCCATAGAAAGAACCGTTTTGGTATTGTAACAGGATTTACAAATTTTAAAATACAGATATCATGATAGCAGTGAAAACCACAGATGAATAAAACATCATATGAAAATATTTCAACCAGGGTCTAAAGTTTCACATTGCCTCTGCCATGCATAGCCAATCTTTACTATCTTTAAGATAAACAATTATATATATTATAGATGAAGGATTCATTTCTGCAGAAAAAGGAAACTGCACTTACCCACAAGCAGAAAGCTTCTTATTATCATTCTTCAAAAGAATAATCGGGCATGATTGGCTGAAATGTCCTTGGTCTATTTCCATTGATTTGTTTCCACGATCACCTTTACCTAGGTAAAAGAAGTCCAGACGCTGTAGATGGCGCTTCTGGTTAAGAATATTCTCACTAAGAGGGATGCCTAGAGAAAAACCCTTTTTCTGAGAACTCCATAATGTCTTGTTAGGTGCAGATCCATAAAAGGTGTCAAATGCCTTTTGGGAATCTTCTTTGGATGCACTGAAAGAGCATGTGTCACCAGAAATACTGGTGATTTCTTCATTTCCACACTTTCCGGACATTTCCAAATCTACTAATTTATTACTAACATCCGACTTGACTTCACAAGATGCAGTAGGATAGGTCTGTTGCGTCTCAACAAATTTAGCACCAGAAGAGACTTTAGGAAGAAATTTTTCTTGCATGGCAAGTGTATCGCGAGGATCATGAATATCCATAGACAAAACAGCATTCACTGGCAGCTTATCAGCATTCTCCAGAAGATATGCTTCTGGAAGCTGAAACATTCTGGAAACCGACAGTTCATGAAATTCGAAAGAACCTTCAAATTTAGACCCTTCCGCATTGTTATTCAACCTTAAATAACAAACAGGAAAGAAATTTATTATCATCAGAATTTATCTCTGGGAGAAAGCGTTGTAAGCCTGTTGAAAAAACAAAACAACATAATGTGCAGTGAATTTTACTTCTGAACAATATTGTTTCAGATTAATAAAGATTGTAGGGAAAGGAAAATAATTACCTACTAATGGGGTGCAAAATCTTTTGCAGTAATTTCAAAGCCCTTGACCCAAGAACATCCAGCCGCCCAAGGTCATGTTGTCGGGACAAGCACATGAGTTTTGTGCCATCTTCCTCACCCTGAAAGTTTCAACTCTATGAGGTGAGTACAATGTAGCAATCAATTCATTGCTTGCTGAGGGGTGAATGTAACTTCAAGTTACTTGATCCATGAAGTTTTGAAGTTAAACAAGAAACTAGCTAACACGAAAAAAAATCCGAGTAACAAAATGAAATGAATCATATTAACATTCATTTGGGGTCAGAGAAGCTGCTAGAATAAGAAAAGAAAGATTGCAAATCTATGAATTTTGGATCACAAATACTAATTAATTGTATGCTCCCCTCAGTAGAACTGTCCACTTGGCACAGTTCTCATATGTAACAGCAATGATGGACGTAAACAGCAAGGGTCGTCACTCTATTTCAGCTATTATGGCAATTCATCAAAGAAAAAAGACAATCTCTGTTACAACTTGGTATTTTCAGTGTGAAACCTGTGTGGAAAACATTCAGACTTTTCCTTACAGCTGATCTGATTTGTTCTATGGCACCCCATTGATGAGGTCATGGCTGTGGGGACTGTTTTTTGGCTTCTGTCTTTAGATAGCCATGTAGTCAATAGCCTATGGGCATGTAGCCATAATTGTTTCATTGGAGAGAGGGACCTTTAAATACACCCCACTTATCAAACCAAAGAAATGTGCCAGTATCCGTGGATTAACAATTGCATCCAATGGTTTATCAATTCAAGGGTTAATAGAGAACTCTAATAATATAAATGAGAAGAAGTGACATGTTCTGCAGAATGAGGTGACAGTGAAATTTTATGGTGCCTTGAAAGGGAACACATGAGTAGCTGGTGCAGCCCATATCTAAGAACATATCATAAGGAAAAAAATTTCAAGAGCGCTCACTATTCCTTGCAATGAAAACTGATTATGCAGAGAAAAGGCCGGCTCTGTAAGGAGGGCTTAAGGCTACCTATATTGCAATTATCCATAGTGTGGAGATAAAAGGCAACTTTCAGGTGCTGGTTACTGCAGCAAATAGACATTATTGCCCTACTTGGCAATTATGAGCCATGTTGGAAGAGGTTTTGTATGGATGGAAGAATTTGAGAATGTTAAGACCTCTTTGCTATAGAGAGAGGAACCAAGCGGCCAAGCAACCAAGGTGCAAATTGCCTTGAATTCTCTGCAGTGGAAAGTAGTGAAGTATTGGATTGGGAAAATCTAAATAGTATGTTGTTTAAGGAACATGCCCCATGATTATAAGTGTTATAAGATCATGGCAGGGTATTGCATTATTATGGTAAAGGATTTTCTTCTGCATATGAGGAGCTTAATGCAATGGAATAACAACAATGGATGCAATGGTTAAGAGTTAGGGAGGTAGGACTATGAATTGCATTAGCCATTTTGTACATATGATAAGATGGTGGAAATCAATGCAGATGGATTGGTAGAGGAGGAAATTTCACTACAAGATAACAAGTGTTTTGTGTTTACTGCTTTTCTGTGTGGGGGTTTCGCATGGCTGGAGACATTGTGAACAGGTTTGTTATTGATGTCGGTGGTGCTCTAGCTATGGCTAGTGGGCAATGGATCCAAGACCCTATGAGCCACAGGCCAGTTTCAGATCATAGGCTGATATGTATCTTTCCAGGTAGCCTTAGGGTTATAAAAGCTATCCTGGGTGTGGAAGGATTGGCAGTAATAGGAGAATGAGGTCAAGGGCATCATTTTAACAAGAAATTAGTAGTAGTTGCATGATTTGCTGGATTAGTTTCTTTTTGGATCGGATGACGAAGTGGAGGAGAAAGAAAAGTTTTAAAAGTAAAGAATTTTCTTCTGCATATGAGGAGCTAAATGCAATGGAATAATAACAATAGGTGCAACGGTTGAGTGTTAGGGAGGTAGGACTATGAATTGCATTAGCCATTTTGTACATATGATAAGATGGTGGAAATCAATGCAGATGGATAGATAGAGGAGGAAATTTCACTATAAGAAGATAACAATTGTTCTGTGTTTACTGCTCTTCTGTGTGGGGGGGTTTCACATGGCTGGAGACATTGTGAACAGGTTTATTATTGATGTTGGTGGTGCTCTGGCTATGGCTAGTAGGCAATGGATGCAAGACCCTATGAGCCACAGGCCAGTTTCAGATTGTAGGCTGATATATATCTTTGATTGCTATGCAACAGGCAACTTTAGGGTTATAAAAGCTATCCTGGGTGTGGAAGGATTGGCAGTTAATGGGAGGATGAGGTCAAGGGCATCATTTTAACAAGAAATTAGTAGTAGTTGCATGATTTTCTGGAATAGCTGCTTTTTGGATTGGATGAAGTGGAGGAGAAAGAAAATTTTTAAGAGGTAAACATGGCAAATAAGAGTAATATTATCGCAACTTTATCACTAGTGGAATTTAGTGCAATGCGATCAAAAATTAGAGAGCTTATAGTGTATGTCATATCATTTGAGGAGTTTTTCAAAGACTTGTGCATAGTGATGCATAACATGATTGTTTCTGTACACTAGGACACACTTGAGTTGTCAAACAAGTATACTATGCCACTGTTAGAGAATGGTTCATGAAGAATATTAAATTTCATGGGGGAATGAATGATGCCAATCCAGTCTCACCAACAATGGAGCTAGCCCGGATGTCTGACAATATGGTTTATAATTGAGTTTAAGACAAAATGTCAAATGGCTAACGGCACCTCCAAGCAAAGGAATATCCATCGGGGAACAACAAATTTATCTTGTTGATGTGTACTTGTACCAGTGCCACATGACTCACCTAGACTTGGTGAGTTCTGCGGCAAGTGACCTTGACTGAGTCTTGCGGACTCAAGACTCGGGCACCCAAAGATTCTAGGAGACTTGCTAGGCCCGATGAGTTCTAGGCCAACCCTTCAAATTAGGTGAGTCTCGCACGATAGACTTGATCACGATTGAGGAAAGAAAAAGTTAAACATAATAAAAGAAACATAGAATGTTAATCTGACATATTAGTTTCTTTTTATTAAAAACTTACAACCTTTCAATGCTTGTTTGGTTCATGACATGTTGTAATGCCCACACCATGATACAAATATCAATGTTCTGAGAAAATCATCTTAGACATAAGATTTCACGACTTTCATTAGAAATACTATGATGGGCGAGCAACGAAGGTCTTTTATATTAAACAGCAATTTAATTAATAAGCAGAAGCAACTAAATCTTAAAAAAGGCAACATAATGATAACATTGAATGGTTAATGAGCAACTATAATAATAATAATCAGCGATTCATTAGGGCAGATATTAAAGGCAGCGACAATTCTATAAGATAGGATTTTACAGTAACAACAGAAAACAAAGAACAGTAGCAATCAGTATAAAGGCCAAAGATTTATCTTATGGTTAAACCATACTTATGTTATGTCTGAAAGCAGCAATTGACATCATCTGTTATGAAGGCGGTGCATTGTATTATAGAAAAGGTAGTGATTGTTATTAATAAGCAGCGATATTAATAATCAGCGATTGACCTTAACTAAAATGTCAACAGAAAATTCATGGATGGATGAGAATTAATAGAAAGAAGTCATTCTTTAGAGAAGCCAAGTCCCCTCACAAAGGGACAGCAATCACAATAGGATAAAATATCTTCAAGAATGATAAGGTTTAAATAAGGAAGGCCGCGGGAGGTAAAGAAGGTAAGCAGGATACATCAAAGACAACAATCATTTTTAAGAGATATCAATCAAGGAAACATCCAGACAGATAAGCATCGAATGAACAAGCAGTCATTCTCAAGACACATCGAACAAACAAGCAATCAAACTTAAGGAAACAGCAAATTTCTGATCAGACATAATATAGCAGCAGACTTCTGATCATTTCAGAATATTATAACAGCATCTAACCATCCTAATAATTGCTCTTGTGGTATACATATTGCCTATGTTTTAATTATCAATATCTATCTCTTATATCCATATATACATACAATTAGATATGAAATGCATATATCTGTTGATAAAATTGTTTGTTAATCCCCATTATGGAGGGAAGGAAGCAGATGTAAAGAAGTGGGAACATATAAGATTGCCATCTAACTAGGCCACCCTGAGTGGATGTCCATGTTGCCTGCCATTGGGGCCAAGGGGGCAAAGATCTGCTCTTGGGCTTAGATAGGACAACCAAGAAACCATATTACAATCTCCTCTCCAACTCTACCATGATGGATTATTGACCTTAGGGGAAGAGGCGTGGATAGGGAAAGCAGATACAAGCACCCCACTAAGTAGGTCACCCTGAGTGGCTGTCCATGTTGCTTGCCACTGGGGCGAAGAGGGTGAGTGTCTTCTCTGGGGCTTGGTGCAGGATGGCTTTGGGCAGACTTATCATGCTTCTTCCTCCAAACCCTGATGTGTTTGAATAGTGATATAAGTATTGTATGAATATTATGTGTTATTATCAAACCCTAATAGTTGGAAGTATGTATGTATGTATGTATGTGTATATGTTCCCTTGGTTATGGTTGCAGGATCTAAATCCAGGACCATATTGTTTTAAGGAGAAATTCTAGGGAAAATTTGGAAGGGGACATTACACATGCCTATCTAGGATTTACAAAAAAAATGAAAATAGTGTGCACCATGAAGGTCTATGTGGTTTTTAAGGTTTCCATTTGTCTTGGTGTGAGGGCTCCACTCCTCAAACCTGCCCTTGGACCCCACAAGGGGAGTTGCTCCAAAAACCCATTCAAACGATAAGCCTAACCAAGTAATAGACCAGTGGTGAATCATGATCACAAAATCTACAAAATACGTGTCCTAAAAACATATTCATTTTGCCTTCAAACACTAGGAGTGAAAAACTAGTGCTTGAGCAAAAAAATATATGCCATCGTAGAGAAAAGCAGCACATTGGTCAACGAGAAATAGTGATTAAAGATCATTTTTGTTAGAATTTGGTGTTGCACACCATTGCATAACATAATTTATTACAATATTGTAATTAAACAATTAGTCAGCTATGGTACATCCAGGAAATGTGATAAGCCACACTAGGTGATTATTTCAGGACCACTTGTAAAGTTGTATATAAGATTGGGCTGGTTATTTTATGTGCGGGAGATATAGAATAATCAAATAGTATTTGGGGAAAGATATTAAATAAAATGTTTGATATCCAATATTAAATGAGGGGTCAATGGTTTAGAGGCATGTGGTTTTCTCTTACCTCTTGGTCATATTTGTGTGAACTTGAGTCTATCAAAGAAGCACATGTTTAATTGTCGACTTTGGTTGGGTGAGTGGGTTGTCCTATTTTTGAGTCTTTCTAAGGAGTGCATATGTGAAGTATGGCATGGGATGTGTGGATTCAGGCTTGGACACATGGAGGATGCATTGGAAAGGCTTCATGTTTCAGAAGTATCTATTGCAGCTCTATAAATGCATGTATTATTTTTTTGTTGATAATAGATAGAATTTGAATGCTTTAAGAGGTTGGGCTTTCCCCTCTTGAGAGATTTCCCAAGTTATATCTTGTGGCTTGCCTATTTGATCTATGCATTGTGGTTATTTTGTAAACTTGTATGTGAATACAAGATTTTCCAAGTTATATCTTGTGTTATCTTGTGGCTCATCTAACAAGAGGTATCAAATCCTTATCATGGTTGTGGATGGTGTAAACCCAAGGTTGAGTTATAACCCTAAGTTGAGTAAATTTGGTGCAAAGTTGAAAACTTGAATCCATAGCTATGTAGGATAGATTTGAGATATTACAAGGTATAAACATAGTGTGCAAGTGTTGTTTTGTAGATTTGGGCTTTTGAGGTTTGCAGATTTGTTGGGTTTAATGTAGATATGAGGTTTGATAAATTCAAGCCAAACGGGTTTCCAGGAATGGGCTTTTTTATGAGGGTTTTACAAGGGAACCTTCACAAATGAATTCTTGACACAAAACAAACCTCACCATTGGAGCCAAGTAGGCTAAGAAATGAAGATTAACATATAGTTTACCTTATTTTGGCCACTTGAAAAAAACAGCAAAAAATGTGTTGTTCATAGACCCTTGATTATGTGTTTGTCAAGTCTGCAAGACGATTGAAAATGAAAAAAATGGAAAAGAAAAATTCTGTCCAAAACTAAATTTAAAAAATAATGTATTGATTTTTTTTTTAATATTTTTGTACATTTGCAATACTACAGTACTCCAAGGTACAGCGATAGTGGCTGCCAACTACATAGTCCTATCTTGCCAACTTAAGGGAGGGGCATATATATGGCTTCCTTGTTTCAAGTATAGCGGGATTTCCTTACGAGCACTGCACTTTGTTTGGTTATCCTTATTCAAAATCTTTCAAGTTGAGTCTACTAGCATAACACAACTTGCTAGGACCAAATGACGGATTGCCTTGCATACAATGCTTTGCTTGGTTATCCTTGGGATTGGTCATCTAAAATGTATTCCCCAACATTACATTTTGGTGAACCAGACTCCTTACATCTTGCTTCTGATTTGTATGTACATAATTAAATCATATTTGCATATCATTTATGTGGTTACATTTCATTCATTCACAGTAGGTCTTGTTTATCAAATTTTAGGAAAACTTGACATATGCTTGCACTATCATTAGCTTTTCATTTCAGATCTGATTTTTATGCTTAACTCTGATTTTGATCTGATTTATATGCTTAATTGTATCATCTTATGCATTTAGAGATCCAAATTTACTTCATTTTATGCATTGTTTAGATATGCCTACATCTTCTATCCCTATGAGAAGAAGCTATAGGCTTATGGCTTTCCCTAAATTAAAATACTACGCGTGTAGAGCCCAAGTCAACTAGCATCTTTCTTGGGAATTTAGGTGAAACCTCTAAGCCTACACATGAAATACCTAACATTGTGGAGAACCATTCTTCCCACACTTCTCATGATGAGGATGACTCCTTAACACAAGTATCTCCTAACCAATTAGGAAAGCTTGTCAATGACTTGGAAAAGGATGAACAAAGGATGGGTCATGAATAATCAAATAGTGAGGCAATCTCCTTGATTGACGGGTTGAGCAGGAAGATTCAAAATGATGAACATGATGTGGACGTGTTGCATGGCATATCCCATATTGTGAATAATAATATCATGCCTATTAAAAGTTATGTCGAAGCTCTTAACTTCTCTAATCCTACCAATCATATTGAAAATTCCATCCCTATACCAACATCGTTGCCTAATGTGCCCACTTATACATCACCTATCACGGCTACATCTACACAAAATATCAATCCTACACATGCTAGTCTTGGAGGAATCCCTATCAATCAAAATACTTGTATACCTCCTTCTGTGAGTGATCCATGTATTTCCCATCTCCTATACCCACATGCCACAATATCCCGCTTTCATATTCCAATGCTCCATCCATTTTTCATAATATTGCACCTCCTTCACAATCAAACATGTCCAATACAATCTATCACCGAAGCAACCATCAATAACCTAGCTCAAAGTGTATCTTCCTTGCAACAACAATTGCCTTCCATAACCCAATCCAAATTCAACATTCCAACTTGTGACATTGCTAGCCCACTTTTGCAAGACATTATTCGTGCCATTATTCCTCAATGCATGGAAATCTCTCAATTGGAGACACAATGGAAAAGGTGATCCCTTGACTCATGAAAACATTTCAAACCTTGTGTAGTGACTTCTCAAACTATCATAGACTCACCACTAAGTTATTTGCTAGAACATTTTAAGATGAAGCCTTGCACTGGTATTATTCTTTGCCTGACTTTGTTCAAAAATTGGCTAATGTGTTTATACAACAATTAATATTATTCCTCAAATTACTTTGACTGATTTGATTCATTGCAAATAAGGAGGTAAAGAGAAAGTGACTGATTTTATTGGTAGATACAAACATTTGCATGCTCAAATTGCTTATCTTGTGCCTAATGTTGATGTACAAAGAATTTTCATTTCTATCTTGCAAAAAGACATTAGAGATAAGTTATTATTTTATGAGTTTACTTCTTTTACCCAATTATGTGCAATGTGCTTCATAATTATTAGTTTCAAGTAAGCCAATTTGAATCATCCATATCAATGACTCAAGTTGATAACAATGATGCCGCTCAACAATCATTCCAAAAGTTCCAAAAGCCAAATAAAGGATTATCAAGGTTAACAACAATTCTTCAAATCATGCTGATACGCAAGTGGTAGCTACAACATCAGATGTGGCTCCTTTATCATCAATCTTTAAACCTGTGCCAAATTTCACTCTGCTTTCTAAGTCTTTACATAATATTATGCTTAAGTTGATTAATGCTAATGTTTTGAAACTTCCTTCTATCAAACCTGACCCTTCTAAACCATTGTCAGCTTCTTATGATTCCAAAGCCTTTTGCCAACATCACCATCAAACTAGTCATGATATTGAAAAATGTTATACACTGAAACATCTTATCCAAGACTTCATTGACTCCAATACTATAAATGTTGAGTGTCAATGATACAGGAAACAAATTTGTGGCACCCCTTAACCAAAACTTGCAAATCTATACTAATCCTTTACCTTCTCATTCTACCAATACTATTAAGTCTACTAATCCTTTGCCTTCCCATTCTACCAATATTGTTGAGCCTAGTAACCCTACGACCATGAACCTTGATAATATGTGCAAAGTGGCCAACAATGTCGTCAATCTTATTGAGCAACCTAAGCTTGACTGAACCTTGCATTACCTTAGATTCCAAGGAAACTATTAAGGCACTTACTAACCCTATTAGAATAATATCTATGAATATCTTGTTTATTATTATTTTAATGGTCAATATTGTAAATCTTGTAAATATTAGAATGATTCTAATATCGTTTTTTATTCTTTCATTATTAGAATATTTCTAATAACAACAATTATTTCATAATAGAAACATCGTCTTTGTAAACTATAAATGAGTGTCTTGCTCATTCATTAATTTATCCAATATTCTACCAATTACATGTGTAATATGGTATCAGAGCAAGATTAATTTTTGAAAAAATTATAATTTCGTGTTTGAAATTATTTGTTCTTTGAATTTTTCGAAAATAAATAAGGGTTTTTGAAACCCGTTGATAGGTGGAGGTCATTTTTTGCAAACGATTTTTTCTTGCCGTGCAACCTAGTAAAACACAATATCATGTTTTTACCTTCGTTTTCAGTTGCAGGTCTCTCATACACAACCGGTGGGTTGTTTTTCCTGCAAAATCAGTGCCGTTTTTTTCCATGGAGGCTGTTGTTTTTGTTTGAGCAGGGTTTGACACCATTTTTCTAACTTGGAGATGCTCTTTTTTTGCTTATGGTCACGATTTTTTCCTATCTATTTCGGCATGACACTTTTGCTCTCTGTTCGACAACCCTAATCCCTTCATTCGCTCATTCTTGAGTCATTCTTATGCAACCTAACAGCCTTTTTTTGCGTTGAGTATTACAACCATCACTATGGTCGTTGTTTGTTAAAAATGGCTATGTTTTTTCCAGTGACGAGAGTTTTCTCCACCCAACGGCCCTTTCTGTGGTTCGTTTTTTGTTGTCATACTTCATCTTTATGGTCTATCTGCAAACAACGGTCTCAATCATATTCGCGCCCATTAGGTCTCTGTTTTCTGTCATTTTCGACCTTCATGTTAATCGATTAGGGTTTTGCCAAAAAGCTCATGTTTTCTAATCAGCCTCACATTTTGATCACATATTCTTGGTGAGTTTTTTGCAAAGATTTTTGGGTCTTTGCCTATTTTTTTCTGGGTCTTCCAAACTTCCTGCATTGGGATTTACGCCCAAAAATTTGTTGTTCAACTTAAAAATCAATGCCTATTTTATGTCTTAGTGCTATTCAAACTGTACTTTTCCTGCATTAATCTTATTTTGCTTCGATATTTGTGTTGGCATTCAATCAACCACCTTCAACCTCAGTATTTTGCAATGGCATCTCTGACGACTCTCTACTTGAGGGGAGTTAGAAATTCAAAGGCACAAACTACAATACTTGAAAATAGCGTATGATGACGATCTTTGAATTCGGATGTCTTGACAATTGTTTTGGGCAAGACTGATTGTCCTATAGATGAAGGCAAAGAGCGGGACAAATTTGATGAGCAAAATTGAGAAGCTATCATGCTCATCAAACTCTGTCACTGATGATCAACTGTCACAGGTTCCTTCTAGCAAAATAGTTGCAGAAATTTGGAGCCATCTAAAAGATTTGCATGAAACCTCTGATAAGAGTTGTGCGTTCTTCTTGAAGAACATGCTCTTCGCAATCATGATGGATGATCAGGTGTCCCTGCAAGATCATCTAAATTAAATCAAGGATATTCAAGATCAGTTGGAAGCCATTGGATGCAAAATGGAAGAAGACATGGTGGTAATCACCCTAAAGAGTCTATTGTCTTCCAATGAGCACTTTGTTGAAACTCTCAACATTGTTTCCACTCATGCTTATGTATCATTTTTCGATCTCTACATAATGCTTTTATAGCAAGATCGCTTTCTCAGTCTTCTCAGCAGAATCCCTCTGCTCAGCTATCAGAAGGCCTGAAGAAGAAAAATATTCAGTGCAACTAGTGTCATAAGTTCGGTTATATGAAGTTGGAGTGTCATAAATGCTTAGCTTCTCAAGCCAAGCAATCTAGTTCACAGCCTAAAGCACATATTGTGGAGCACATTGAGCAGGGTGAGTCTGCCTTTTATGCCTTCATGGCTAAAAGACCTGCAAATCAAGTAAAATCTTTTGCTTGGTATATTGATTCAGGTTCCTCCCACCACTTCACTCATCATCAGGATTGGTTCACAAATTTTCAACCATTCTCAGATTCAGTTATTTTTGGAGGGGAAGAGTACACCATTGTTGGCAAAGGCAATATACAAATTCAATCTAGAGGGATGAAACTAATTTTCCTCAATGTGTACTATGTTCCAAGAATGGAACTAACCTTCTCTTCGTCAATCAAATTCTGAGACATTCCCCTCGGCTAGACGTGACCTTCAATTCACATCAGTGCAGTATCATTGATCAGAAGACTCAATCTACAGTTGTCATGGGTCTTGAGGATTATGGTCTCTCTAGACTTGTTGACTCTCAGGAGCTTGCTATGGCAACCTAGCACTCCTCTATTAGTACAATCTAGCATCAGCAATATTGGCACTTAAATGTGCACTCTCTTTCTCAGCTTGTTTGGGAAGATCTTGTCATTGGACTATTCAAACCCAGAACCTTGGAGTTTGCAGAGCATGTCAGGCTGGGAAGCAGCATTGCACTCCATTTTCAGATGGCAACTCCTCGAGAGCCTCTAAGGTATTACAACTGGTCCACACTGATATTTGTAGACCTGTGGCTACTCCTATTACTAGGTCCACATATATTTTACTTTTAGTTGATGATTTTAGTCGTTAAATGTGGGTGTATTTCCTTCATCAGAAATTAGAATTGTTTGTTTTGTTTCAAAAGTTCAAAGCATTTGTAGAAAAAGAGTTTGGTCAACATATTGTTACTCTTCGAACTAACAACGGGGGAGAATTTTGTTCCTCTGCATTTTCCCACTTCTGTGAACATGGCATAAAGTGCCAATTAACAACACCCTACACCCCTCAACCAAACGGTGTCGTTGAGCGTAGAAACCTCATGATCACCGAAATGGCTCAGTCTATGCTTGAACACAAGAGTGTTCCAAAGAAATTTTGGGTTGAAGCAATCCAAACTGTTGTTTATCTTCTCAACCGCTCTCCTACAGTGGCTATCAAGAAACAAACTCCGGAAGAGACCCGATCTGGCCATAAGCCCAAAATTAGTCATCTCAAAGTTTTTGGCCCCACTGCTTTTGTTTGGATCCATGATGCTAAAAATACCAAGTTGGATTCCAAGAGCCAAAAACTCATGCTAACCGGCTACAGTGATAATCACAAAGCCTATCGACTAGTTGACATCGAGACTAATTGTCTTATCTTTAATCGTGATGTGGTCTCTAACAAGAAACAAGGGCCATTTTAGCTCTATCCTCCATTTATGGATTCAATGGATTAGTCTCTCAAGGCTCAAGACTTGGGTGTCCCTCTTCCCTTAGGTCCAACTGCTCGAATGGCTCCAGCTGCTCCTATTCCTGCGTCTCCTCCAATCCTTCTCCTACAAGATCACCTAGAGATGCAGCTACACCGCCTATTTTTATCAAGATTCATTCGATCTTCTGTTTAATGATGATTCTATTCCACCTCTTGCTTCTGATGTTGGCACTTCTACTCTGCGACCTAAATGGTGGGCTAAGATGATTGGCAATCTTCATGATGATGAGCTCATCAAGGGTAGAACTGCTCGGAAGAAGAGCAAACGTTCTGATTCTATAAATTTTGCTCTCATGGCTAACATTCAGAGTGTGTATGAGCCTTAAACATACACAGAGGCGAAAGGGATACCTAAGTGGGAAGAAGCTATGACGACTGAGCATCATAATCTGTTGAAAAATAACACTTGGGTTCTATCAAATCTTCCTTCAGGAAAGAAACCCATCGGATGCAAATGGGTCTACAAAGTCAAATACAAGGTTGATGGTACTTTAGATAAGTACAAGGCTCGTCTCGTTGCCAAAGGCTTCTCTCAACATTACGGAATTGATTATGAGACTTCTGCTTAACAGCAAAGATGAGCACCATAAGATTAATCCTAGCCATGGCAGCTTAGTGTGGCTAGAAGGTCCATCAAATGGACCTCAAAAGTGTCTTCTTGAATGGTGATTTATAGGAAGAGGTGTACACGACGCAACCTCCTGGATTCAAGGTTGTCCATAAAGAACACCAAGTACTCAAACTAGTGAAAGCACTCTATGGCCTCAAACAGGGTCCTCGAGCATGGTACATGAAAATTGATAAGTACCTTAGAGATCAGGGTTTCCAGAGGAGTCCTTCTGACTCAAATCTATATGTCAAGACTACTAGCAGTGACATCATCCTTCTGGTTATTTATGTTGATGATTTGATCATCACTAGCAGTTTGGCATTTTTTATTCAAGAAATCAAATAGAATTTATACTAGTCTTTCGCCATGACCGACCTTGGGCTTCTACACTATTGCCTAGGTGTTGAGGTTTGGCAGCAATCACATGGTGTCTTCATCTCTCAGTGTAAGTATGCACAGGCTCTACTAGACAAATTCAAAGTGCAGGATTGCAAATCTGCATCTACACCTATGGAGTTTGGTCTAAAGTTGTCGACCAAATCTAGTTCTCTTGTTGAGAATGAATCTGCATTCAGGTAACTAGTGGACAATTTGATCTATCTCACCGCCACTAGATCTACTCTCAGCTTTGCAGTGAGTTACATATCCTGCTTCATGACAGCTCTTACTTCAGATCAATGGGTTGCAGCGAAGCGCATCCTGCGCTATGTCAAGGGCACTTCAGACTTTGGTACCAAAGATCCCAAACTCATCGGTTACACAAATTCGGATTGGGGAGGCTATGTTGATGACAAAAAGTCCACTTCCAAGTATGCCTTCAGTTTGGGCACAGGTGCAATCACTTGGACCAGTAAGAAGCAACGGGTTGTATCTCTTTTCTCTACTAAAGCTGAATATCGAGGAATAGTCAAAGCAAGTTGTGAGGCAATTTGGCTTCAAAGGATGCTTTTCGACATCTATATGTCTCAGGCAGGCCCTTCACCCCTCTTCTATGACAATCAAGGGGTGCTCAAACTTGCCAAAATCCAATCTTCCATGAGCGAACCAAGCATATTGACATTCATTGTCACTTCATCCATTAGCTAGTTGAAGATGGATCTGTGGATTTGCAATATGTTCCTACAGTAGACCAGACTACAGATATTCTCACCAAATCCCTCCTTCCAGATAAGTTCATTAAGTTCAAAGGGCTCCTTGGTGTAGTTGACAGATTGACCACTAAGGAAAGGTATTAGAATAATATCTCTAAACATCTTGTTTATTATTATTTTAATGATCAATATTGTAAATCATGTACATATTAGAATGTTTCTAATATTTTTTCTAATTCTTTTGTTATTAGAATGTTTCTAATAACGATTGTTTCGATATAGAAACATCGTCTTTGTAAACTATAAATGGGTGTCTTGCTCATTCATTAATTTATCCAATATTCTACCAATTCCCTGTGTAATAGACCCTTGTACATTACTATGAAGATTAATGGAGAGCTCTCTCGAGGAGTGCTTATTGATCATGTATGTATAGTGAATGTTAAGGTGCATGATGGTTTCACTTGTCCTACAACAGCTTCTATTACCCTTCTAGTTAAAGGTGGTAAGAAGTGCTTAGATGTGACCATTACCTTTATTCCTACCTCCGATCAATTCCAAGTGA
Organism: Chamaecyparis obtusa; assembly: GCA_027943335.1. Classification (NCBI taxonomy): domain Eukaryota; kingdom Viridiplantae; phylum Streptophyta; class Pinopsida; order Cupressales; family Cupressaceae; genus Chamaecyparis; species Chamaecyparis obtusa. The sequence continues at coordinate 339,232 of BSBK01008681.1, read as the reverse complement.
GACTAGGACATCCTAGACTTACTTCCATGAAAGCTATTCCTTCTACTATCCATAAGTGTTTGAAGTTCCCTCATAATGGAGAAATTATCACGAACGATCATAGTTTCTATAAGCCATTAACGAGCCATGGAAATTTCACCTTTGACTTCTTTTGGCCTCAAACACCTCAACCATTACAATCCCGACAAGACATTATGTTCCTATCCTACCAAAAATTCAAAAATGACATGATATCAAAGTTGAGCAAGCCTAGGGATGTTCCACCTCCTCATCCTAGACTTAGGCTCCTTCCTACACCTTCTATCCCTCCTATATATGCTTCAATTCCACCTACTATATCTTACAAACATCGAACATCTTCCATCTCTCAGCCTCGTAAGGTTCTTTTTGTTCCTCCTACAAAGGAAAAAAGGAGTTGATGTTGATTTATCCCAAACCTTCGCAAATTTCAAGTCGAACCAAGAGAAACCATTGTGCTAAAGACTGACATCAAAGACGTTGTGCCAAGGCCCGTGAACTTGCTTCCCAAAATGTTTCCTCTCCTAAGACACCCAAAGATACTTTGATCCAATTTGACCAACCTTTGACCAGCCCAAGTGAGGAAGAAAATCTTAAAAAGATAAAGATGTCTAAGCTAATAATTATCCTTTTTGCATTAAAGATCCTATTATGATTAATCCAGATGATGATATGGATGATAAACATATTGATGCTAACAATGTTGATGCAAATAATGTTGATTCTAATGATTTTGTCGATATGTATGAGGTTGTTGAAATCAATATGTTATTGAAATCAACCATGAAATTTCTTCAAGATTTTCTAAAATATTAATCCTAGCTCCTAGTGACAAAGTGACTCATCATTAGAGCATTGTCCTTGTTTGGAACTCACAATAGCTCCATCTACTGCGCTTGTTGTTGCTCCTCGTACGACTTGATCACCATCCCTAAGTGATGCTAAGCAAGATTCGGAATCAAACGATATGCTTGACTAGCTTCACTTGTGCAATAGACAGTTTTGTGTGTTTGTTTGTACGTAATGTGCTTCGCCCATGATGTGTTGCTTGATAGTGTCTATGTTATGTTCAGCTCTCTATGGATGACCCTTGTTGCTCCGTTGACGCAAGGTAATAAAGGGACCAAACCTGTTGTATTTTGCTATTTGCATCTCAATTATTCTATGTCATATATATGTTATGTTGTACGCATGCCTTTGTGTTGTCTACTTCGGGATGATGCAAAGTGTTGAGATCTATCTCTTTCTGGTCTCTTCCATGTTGACCCAAAAAGACTTTTGTGTGTTCATCTTATGTGCTCTTCTTCTATTGTGCTTGTGATTCCACTACCCTTGGGGAATGAGGTCAATTCAATGCAATTATAATTGATATACATGAGTTATTAAACGCACTTACTAACCCCAATTAGTGGATCTATTATGTGCTCTCTTTTTGACATGTGCTCTATTGCCCTTGATTTTGTCCTTTCTTGGGGGCAGATCATAATGGCAACGTACTTGTCTTTTGGATGCATTTATGTTACCTTAAAGCTATTGCTCTCGGTAAGGCATACACAATTGCTTTAATGTGGAGGCATACACTCTACTCTTTGTTGCACTTTATGCATACACCACAATCAATTTTGTAGTCAATTTTTTTAGGTTACTTAGCAAACAATGTCTTGCTTTGTAATCTTCTCTTGGCAAATTCCTTGCATACAATGCTTTACTTGGTTATCCTTTGCACTTGTTTCTAGCAGATTTCCTTGCATGTAATGCTTTGCATGGTCATCCTTTGGGGTCAGTTGACTAGCATAACACAAATTGCTAGACTATTCAATTCTCCTTTGCATTGATCTCTCTACATGACTCATAGTAAGCTTAACTTTACTAGGCCAGCATAGTCATGCCTTTGTTTTCTCTTTCTTTTCATGTGTCGCTCCTTTGTCTTGTTATTAGATTGCTAAGGTCCTAGGTCACTTGGGGGCTCAGTGTTTCGATCAAGCATCCAAGGCATTGAAGACAAAGAATAATTTTAAGATCTATAGGAATCATGATGGCATCCATGATCTACAATTCCTAAAGTCAATTCGACAAGGTCAACATCTTCATGAGCATTGCAACACAAAGAAGGCCTATGAAGGTATAAACATTCATTTTTCAGATCTAACCTCTGCTACCTAACGGCACACTTTCAATTCCATTTCATTTTCAACCCAACATTTTCTCTCTTTTTTGTGTGCAGGGAATGCACGAATTTAGGTACAGATCAAGTGTCAAAAGAGCTACAAAACACATGTCTGCAAATCTGAAACAAGTGGGACCCAGTCGCCCTACTCATCTGAGTCCCTCTGATTCTGCTCCAAATTTAAACCACAGGTTGGTTGTTGTCCATACTTCCCAAGTCTTCTGCCAGAATCTGCATATTTGTTTTTTGTGTTGGGGTATATGCTATAAGTCATCATTTTGCCCTATTTTTCCCTAGATCTTGCATTCATCTTCGACAATCACATAAGCATCTTCAACTCCCAACAAAGGACCACTAAATCCACTTTGTGCCCGAATAATCTTGAGCCAAGTGGACCATTCTCCTTCCAGTGTAAAAGGGAAATAGGCCTAAAGCATGCAGACTAAAGAAAGCTTTATATGGCCTAAAGCAAGCACCTAGGGCATGGTACATGAAAAATTGACAAGCATTTGGTTAAATAAGGATTCCAATGCTTTCCAATCTGCATCCCAAAAGCATTGGTAATTATATCTTTACGCTAGTCATTTATATAGGTGAAATCAATATTATAGGTAATAAGGCACACACAATAGGAATTATCAAATTAAATATATGAGTACAACCTTTGACATGATTCTAGGCCTCTTACATTACTACTTAGATGTAGAAGTTTGCCAAACAAGTGAAAGCATTTTTGTTTCACAATCCAAATATGCCAAGAGATTGCTTGACAAATACATATTGCAAAATCTCATCAACACCTATAGAGAAAGGGAAGAAGCTCTCAGCCAAAACCGACTCTTAAGACTATCAAATAAGTAAGTTGGAAGGAACTAGTGGGGAGCTTAATATATCTTACAGCCATTATACATGATTTGAGCTATGTTGTTTTATTTCTAGAATCATGACAGCACCCAAAGTAGAACACTGGATTGCACCAAGGAGGGTGTTTGAGATATGTGAAAGGTACACTTGACTTTGGCATTTAGTGTGACAGAAGCAAAAATCCTAGTATGGTTGGATTTACATATTCAAATTGGGTAGGTTTTGTAGATGATAGAAAATCCACTTCTAATTATGCTTAAAATATGGAATTGTTATGTATGTTTAAAATTTATATTTTACAAGAACATGAAAGATAAAAATTGCAACAATAAACATGCTGATTCACAATGAAAATAAGAAACAAAATGAAAGTAAAACACTTCTTGTTTTCAAGTTTACCTTCAATAAGGCACAAGAAGACATGATTATGCGGTATACCTGTAACTATCTATGGTTGCTAAATTATAGAATTATACTCCAGTGTTACAAAAGATAGACATACAAATCTAAGACCAAGTTTAGGTGCTTCACATGTGAGAGAAATTGGATTTTCTGTGAGCTAATTCATATTAACTAAAGAAATGTGTTCTAAAACATTGTCACCATGTCCTTTTCAAAACCTCTATTACAAGTTAAGATGACAAGTCTCACTTAGAATCCAGATAACCAATCTTTGAATGAGAAAAAAAATTGTATTTATTTTGAAGAACCTAATGTAGAAACTACTACTTTTGACTTTTAAAAAATTTTGACGTTGAAATAGGGTTTTGATGTTGCAGATGTTTAAACTTTAAACATTCAATTTTTCATTACAATTTTGAGTTAAGGTTCTTAAAGCTTCAAAAATTTGACTCATGCATTTCTCATTTTTGCACAATTTAGAAATTATGGTCATTAATGGTTATGCTTTTTTTCCGATATTTTGTATGTGATACATATGTCTATGTAAAATATAAATTTTAAACATATATAACAATTCCAGATTTTTGAATGTTTTTGATATATCCAGATTTATGGATTCTTTTTTTTTACTAGATTCCAAACTTCACAAATATGATTCTAGCAACTGTAAACCAATTGGCTTGATTAGTATTTTCTATAGAATGCACCTTCATAGATTCATGATGACACATGAAAGCTTGAGAACCAAAAGACCACGTAGATATCCTTCAAAAATTAATAATACCTAAGATAAATGGAGTTTTGAATACCTATTTAAAATGATTTTGTCATGGTGATCCAAATGGATACAGAGGAAAATGTTGCGCACAAAATGGCAAGACTTGTAGATGTGGAAGGAAAATGTTGCCGACACAACGATGAGGGTTGTTGACATTTGCAGGATTACTGAGAGTACAAGTTTAACATCTCAAAATTATAAATGTGACAGATCTTCATCCGGCAAGACAATGGGGTTCTATAACTGGTGCTACCTGTGGTATTGGTGATTATATCTTATGCCTTGGATGGATGCAAATTATAATGTACATATTTCAGTAGGCTAGTTTGTGATATCCCCTTCCAGAAATAAAATTTAATATTAAATTATAATATAAATCAATATAATAATCGATCAATAAACATCAGTCAATAATATTAATAATATTATCGACCCATGTAATATTAAATGATTATATTAATAAACATATATAACATTAATTAATCAAATGAATAATATTTCAATTAATAATTGATAAACAAAACCGTGATAAATCAAATATAGTCGTGTGGCCTCTAACCCAACAACAGTCACCTGAATTGGCACTGGGTCTGAATGGCAATACCGAGTGACTGTAGATAGCGACTCATGCTCTAGTATAATGATAATGGTCTGTTCCTACCGCCGACTCCCTAGAATGGACTTAGGGAAGAGCAACACTCCATGCAAGCACAGGATAGTCGGTGACAGAAATATTAGGCGTTGATCCTAAATGCCGTCTCTCTCCACCTCAGCGGGTATGCTGACTAGACACATCCGGTTGAAGGGACACGATGATTAAACACATGGTTCCCCTCCACTCACGCACAACATATAAATACAAGAGAAAATGGAGGATATGGGGAGGAGGGACAATGAGGAGAAGGATAAAAGAAACAAGAGAAACAGGAAGACAAAGAATTGAGATGCAGAACAGTTTTCTCTATTGGCAGTGCTGTAAGTGTATAAGACAAAACACAGATTGCTGTATATATATATATATATATATATATCAGGTATGTTCTGAAGCCTGGAAACTCTTGTTAATAATTGGTGAATACACTTAAGACATACAAATGACTATTTACAATTATATATAGAAACCATATTCAAATCCTATTTACTATTTGGCTTAAGAAAGGAAGGCTGTATGTCCAAGGAGGGGCTTGTCTAAATCCAAGCAATGGCATCTGTCCCAAGACTGGTAGGGGTCAGTGTCCCAGAAGCCTTGAGGGCAAGTCCCAAGATAGGATACGGGCTTGGACCTGTAAACTTTGAGGGAGCCCATTGTATTTGGTCTCTAGGCACCTTGGTTATACACCTAATCCTTCCTTCTGCAAGTTGGAATAGTAATAAGGTCAGTATAGATGTCAATAAATATACATAGATAACTTAGTTGGATTAAGTGAATGAATAATTCTTTACTTTGATTGAATTGTTGTATCTTTATCCATTTGGCTCTGACATAAATATCAGAATTGGGTCAAACTGGTAATGAGTAAGTCTAATCCTATCAAGGGACATTCCATAGTTACAAATTTTGACTTGATTGGGTCTTTTGGACTATCCAGATTTGTCTGTCTCAGTCCAGACATCTTAATTCCTTTTATTTTTTAATTCTGGATAACCAATTTTACTTTTGAACTCGCAAAAAGATCATTTTTTTCAAATCTAGTAAGAATGGTAGACAATTACACAAGTAGGAATAGGGAATTAATTAGTGATCATATGTGAGCTAATTTTTTGCCTTTTATTGCAAATTATGGACTAATCATCTTCTCAAAACATAATCTTTCAGGTTTTAATTTCATTTTCCAATATAACTGCTAAAGTTTCATACACCATATTTAAGGTGGACGAATGGAACAATAAACTTATAGTAGGTGATGATGTTGGATCAAAATTAGTCATGAATATGATATGGCATTCACTTGTTACATTTAATGCAAATCATAATGTATTAATGTATTTATCTTGTAGCATTGAATTCAAAAATTGTAACATATCTTAATGACCAATTAGGTGATGCATACCATAACCACCTATGAGATTAGGTAAGAGCCATGTCTTGTCTAAATTGGTTGATATAAAGGTGGTGGTCAATGCATAGCAGTCTGAACTTGCAAAGACGGCTCTCTCGGGCTCTTTCTTTCCTAACACATACATGATTGAAACGCCATACAGTACAAAATCTCTATTGGATCCTAATTGCTTGTTTACTACATAATGAGTTTCTTTTGCATTTGTGTCAATACCTTACTTTGTCAAAAATCAGAATCTTGTAAAAGAGTTCCACCACCCCCACCACCTGTTTTAAGGGTGGAAGGAAAATATAATGAACAAGAAAAAAAGAAAACAGTATGTAATATGCATACACATGGTACCTGTATCTGACAAGCAGACTGTAAAGAATCAAATGCATCATGAAAAGCAGCAGCATGAATCCATATCCACAAACTTCGTGTCTGGTTCTTCTGCTTCTTCTCTTTATCATTATAAGTACTGCTGTCTTTCATGTCTCTGTCTACTGTTGCTTTGATAGCATCAGGAGAATATGGGCACCATAAGTATGTTACGGGTGCAATCAATCCATAAGGTGACTTCCCAACTTTGTGTAACTGTAAAATCTTCAGTTATGGATATATTTTTGCCACACCATACAGAACATTTTTCTTGAAAATATGCAAAAAAATATATATAGATGCACAAGTTTTCTCTATAAAAGAACTTACCATTGCAGTCCCATAGCATAGTCCACACAATTCAGCTATCATCATCTCTGACATGGTTGCTACTAAAGGTGGAGAAGGCTCAAGTACCTTTCTTAAAACATTCAGTAGTGAATCCTGATAAAAAAAAGACACCATCAAAATTGACAGAATAAAGATAGCAACAAGGTTGCAAAAAAGCCTAGTAATGGACTTGTATAGCATGCAAAGATCTCCTTCCTGATGATATATACATATGCAAATTTCAAACAAAAAGAGAAATTGAGTCATAAAGCCCAAAAGAACTTTGGCAAGTCATCTTATCAACACTAGACATAATATCTGCATTTGTCTCAAGGATTAATCCAACAAAGAGAATATGTTGATCTCAGTACTTCCTCTAGCAGAATGCCAATGTTAACAATGTTTCTTAAGAGGCAAGGACCATACTTGCCTCGGAACCCTCCAACTGAACAGCACTATAATAGCTTGCATCATGCAACAATGCAGTGGACTTCGACCATTTCAAAACGGCCCTTGATCCTCTGCCTCTGCATCTCAAAGAACAATATATCAAGGAAATGCATATCCAGTTCCCCCTCAACTGAGGTGAAGACAGCCAATTTTTTGTACATATAAAACCTGGGCACTATCTTGTACCAATGAAAATTTGATTGCTAAATATTGATTTTTTTTGGCTGCCAAACAAAGTTAAAAGTTAAAACTGAAATGTTTCCAAATTTTTAGAATTCATCTTGCTAAAAATCTAGCTAAGTACTTGTTTTGACTTGAATCTGCATATATTTTAAAGCTTCCAAATTTAGAAATTTGGAAGCTATTAGCAATTATATTTTCTTCAAGAAGAATTGTTCCATGAAGCACTAGAGCACTGTTGAAATCACAAACAACACCCACAATAAGATTTATTCTCAGTAACTTTAAGTTGTTTGTTTGACATTATGCTCAAGTGAGAACTAATATTAGTGCTTTGCAGATACAGAATTGAACCTGAAACCATAAAAAATCTAGTATCTTACCAATTAACAACAATGGAGCAACCCATGAAAACATTATCCTAGCAAAGAAATCTTCAGAAGTCTCGTATGATAAAAAAAAATACTTAAATTCATTACCATGCACTGTGCTTGTAATTACTCAAAATAGAAATACTCATAAAATTACAAAAACTATAAAGACCAGCACTTGCACCAAAAGGAGGTGAAACAGTTACACCAATAGTAAAATATACTTTGAATAGTATATTGGAGGGTACAAATCAAAGAATGTTAAAAATTGCATTAATTAGTGATAATTATTCGTAATGTAGGCAAAGTGGTTTTATATGAAAGCAAATTAAGTTGAAATTATGGAATCCACTTTGAAACTCGCTTTCAATGCTTGCACACAAAAACATTAAATTCCCAACAAAGCTGCAAAGTGAGTTGCCTTTTTACTTTTTTTTATGTATTTAATTCTCAAAGTTTATTTGATTGACCGACTTCTTTAAACCACCTAATTTGTTTTCTTGTGAATGTTTCTAAAGTCTTTTCCCCACTCTCAGAATACTTGACAATGACTAAATTGTTGGTTTTATTAACACAGGATATTTGTTAGTTTTATTAACATAGGAAATTGAGATTAACACAGGTTTATTTGTGTGTAGGACTAAGTTGCAGCAGTGAGAAGTAAAATGTGGATTTCTGAAAAGTTTTTTGTGAACCATTAACAAAAGAGACAATTAATACTTGCTGCGCGACTCCTGGGTCACAATTATTTGCAAGAATCACTGACAAAAGAGATAATATACTTGCATCACATGCTTTGTCCCATGCAACTTCTGGGTTACAATTATTTGCAACCTATGTGAATGCATTTAAAATGTTTTACCAAGCACATTACATTTCTGTATTGGTTTCTCTCAACTATATTGCTAATATTAGGTAGGAACAGATAAATATGAAAACCACGATGTACATGCTAGACGGTAAGCGATTTATTCAAGAAAATTGAAGTGTACATGAGAAGCCAATATGGGCATAATCTATGACTCTATACAACCAACAAAAGCACACTGCACAATTGTGCAAGGTTGATCTGCACTTATTAAAAGGAATTTGCACTATTGATGAACAATGTTTTGTTGGAAGCATTAGCTTATCCCTTTAATTAAATCCTTATAGGCTGTATTTATTCCTATTTAAGCACAACATCCAAACAGAGTTGTTCACACCATCAATACCCTTAATCCATATTCCTCATCTTTTAAGTGTTATTTATGAAGCAGGGACAACAACATTATCATATGAGAGGGTAGCAATGACAATCAAACCATCAGATGGCAGAGTAGTAATTAAATCTGCAAAATAATACTTTTTTAGAGATTGATTTTACTCGAAATCTTTCTGAATCATTCTTAATTAAAAAAAAGGGTCAGCAGATGGTGTTGGAGTTATAAAGTTGTAAACACAAAATTGCATGGTCTACATGGTGATGTTCAAAAGCGACATTACTATATGTGGCTGATTTCACTAGGTGTGAAGATGCTTAATTCAAGCAGTCCACATGGATTCCACAGGATACGATGAATGGCAGGTCAGATTACTTTATTAAGGAATCAACCTGAAATACCTCTCTCCAAATATAAATGAACTGGGAGTAAATCTTTACATGTGCTGTCAATTGCCAAATTTGTAAACATCATATTGCTAAACTTGAGGTTACCACAAATTTATGTGGCTGTTGTTTGCCCAAAACACATCAAAGCAGAGATTCAAACAAATTTGATGATGATTAATGCTGAAAGAAGATACTGTTTATTGGTTTAAGTGCTTATTTCAAGTGAAAAATCTTGATATTTCTGTGGCATGGTTATTCAGAATTGTTTCACCAAAATAGTTGTGGATCTCATAAATTGCATTTGCATATTGGATTTGAGCAACTCTTTTTTCTTATTTGGAACAAGTTCAGGTGGAACTACTTTTCTTCTTCAGTCATTAGATGTAGATCTCTATTTGTATGTGGCTTTTTTCTTGCCATTCAAATTATCAGTCGCATTTGAACACTTCAAGAGTACTACTGGATGAGGATATTGAAAAAAATTTGAATGATTGTTTACCAAACATGTAAATATGGTGAAACTATATTTTGTTGAGATCTTGGGCTGCTAAGAAGTTTAGTTTGGTAAATGACTGACCATTTGCATCTTTCTATGCTTTTGAATGTGCTTTTTGTTGGTTGAATTGGCAGTTTTATTTTTTGTAGGAGAACCATCTTGCTATTTCTATGGCAGGAACAATAATTCTTTCACCAAAAAGAGGTTGCATTTGGTTTTTTTTTCTGCAGTCGGTTTTGTTTTAGTCGAAAAAAGATACCGTCTGTTGGGTCAACATTTGGCACACAAATGCAGTGGCTGTAAATTGGTCACGCAAGGAAAAGAAACTGAAGGTCATTTCAAGAGGCTCCGAAAAAGTAATCATAAGAATGTATAATGTAATATTCAGACCAAATCTGGGCGGTTTCAGTATGATCCTGGCAGTTATGCACTCAATCTTGATGAGGGCTCATTAGCCAAGGATGGGCATTCGCTGTGCAAATTTTCTGCACAGCCCCTGTAGCAAAAACCTTGGGAAACGCTACAGTCCTAAAATATAGGATGAATTTGCCATTATAAGTTTTATCTGTTTACATTCAGTTTTTTGAATTTTCCCACATTTCAAGATCAACTCAATTGTATTCTAAATAATTACTCCCAACAAAGGCAATGTTTGTTTCTTCCAACTTCTCCCTACCCTCCAATATATTACCCAAAGTATATTTTGTTATCAGCATAACCATTGCATTTGGTTGAGGTGCAAGTGCTAGTGAGTTAGCTATTGAATATCTACCTAATACAAATCAACTTGACGCTAGCATCAAAATCGCCGTGGACTTGCACCAGTCCCACACCAACATTTAGTTTGCTTATGGAATATTTTGTTTACACATCGTGTCATCATATTAATAGTTAATATCAGCATGTGTTTACAACCGTATTCAACCTAGTTTTCTACCATTACAATATATGCATCTTTAAATAATAGCTACTTCTCATGGTTATGGTGAATGGAGTCTACGTTGTGGCAATATGTTTTAATGGGTTATTTTTCATCGATTGAGTAAATTTTCACAAAAACTTGAAAATGTACTTTTTTCCAATTCGTAAAATTTTCAAAACAAGTAACCTTAAAATAAACATATTTGCAATCTTGCAAGAATTAAAAATAAATCCTCTGATTTACTTAATATTAGGCATAAAAAAAAGATTTGTGTATTATTATACAATCTAAAATGCTTTTCGCTCCTTAAAATGTTCCCTACATCCAACATTGGGTGTGTAGATGCCTCATTTCATCGTATGTTTGGTGTAACTGTACTTCCTATCATTACATGTACACCATTAAACACCGTCACTACTGAACCACAACACCACTAATAAAACAAAAAAACGCATTTTGTTACCAAATACCGAGTTGGAGCTTACCTGCCAAAAAGTCCCAGAGGAAGATAATAACCCCACTTCTTTGTCATTGTAAACCGTTTGGCATGCCAAACATGCGTCGCAAGTCTTATAGTCCCGTCTGTGGAGCATCCATATCCACCATCGCTCCCGCCCTTTAGCTCAATTCTTCGGCGAACACGCCTGGAGAGTTTCTTCGTCTTGTCTGCATTTTCGTCCTTCTCTTCCTGACCCTTAATTTTGAAACGAATGGACCGCCTCAGAGCATCTCGCTTCCTTTTCTTCCATAAATTTGCCTTTCGGTTAATGTAACCGGTAGTCCTGCGCCGCTCAGTCCTGCGCACGGCGAAATCTTGATTATCATCCTGTTCTCCATCGTCCGGTCCTTTCCTTTTACGGATTCTCTTCTTGATAATAGAGTATAAAGCTTCGACTTCCGGAGCTCTCGCATTTGCGAGCCTTTTTACATTCAGGGCAGGTGGAGGGCGCTTCATCCTTGAAGCCTAACAGATGAACGAAAATCCTATTTCTAGAATCAGTATGATATTTATTGTAAATACTAACACAGGAAAATTCCTTTCTGAGCATGAATTGTCAGAAAATGTTGCTTCAAACACACCCTGATTCTAGACTAGTATGATATCTATTGTAAACACTAACATAAAAAACCTTGTTTTCGGAAAGAGCAATTCAGTCTTTGTAAAACGCCTATGCTATGACTTAAAGTATTTAGAAATCATTCAGTGTTTGCTTTTTTCTCTGATCAGATCTATAGACGTCAGTGGACTCGGACCGTTGTATCATCACATTCCGGTTGCCTATTGGACTGATTAAGAAAAATACGCAAGAAAAGAGGTAAAAAAATTGCAAGGCAGGCCAAACGATTTATGTTTCTTATTTCTCTATTTTTCAGGGTTTAGGGTTTTAGATATACGGGTTAAAGAAAGAGGTATTTCTATTTCTTGCTAGCTGTGACGTTGCAGAGGACGTTTGTATGTGTCATATGAAAGAGCACGGGTTAAGCTCCCTACTAAACGCACCAAACACAAAACAAAAAAAGAGTGATTTTTTTTTTTCAAAACTATACTGATCTTTTTGTAAATTTTTTGTGATTTTAGATCATAAAATATGTAGACTATGAAGAAGGCATGCTGAAAATTTTGTAAAAATTTATTGTGTTTTCTGATTTTTGAAATTTTGATGAATGATACATTTTGTAGTGAGCTTAGCCGTGTCTATATGAAAGTGGGGTTAGTTTAGTATTTAATATTAAAAGACAGCGATGATAAATATTCAAACCTTTAAGTGAAAATGAATATTTTAAAGTAGAAAAATTATCGTGATTAATAAAACATGATTTCTATTAGATTCTATTTATATTTGTACATTTAATTTTTTTTATTTGTTTGTTTATCACTCGTATCATGATCTTAAATCACAAGATTTTATTTATACTTTCATCTTTGTCTTATATTAAAGTTTCTTCGTTGTGTATTACTAATAAATTTTCTCACTTTATAATATTTCCATTGCTTCTCTCTTATGTGGAAGGTTGTTTTGATTTGCAATAATCTTTGAGCTATTGTAGAGTTGGCAACAACTATTACATGTTAAATTCAGTGAGCAACCACTACCCAATACAAAACCTCTACTATTATCACCCCTCGTTATCTGCTTGTCCACCTTTGCTCAACCAATTGGATAGTGACACCCTATGATCACCTAGAAAATGTCAATACCCTTATTGCATGCCATAAAAGGGGATTTTCTTCCCAAAACCATAAGTTGTGCATACTGTATTATTTCTTTTCACAAATAAATAGGCATTAGATAGTTTAATCTAAGTACTAACTCACAAATATCTACTTGATTTTTATTAATTTTTCGTAGATACATATTATTTCAATTTAAAGTTAATTTATCTATTTTAACTTTTACTTATTATTTTACAAAATATTGAAACATTTTTTATGTACAAGGATTCTAATTTCACATGTTTTGATCTCTAATTTATATATGAAGAGTATGTCATTGTAAAATCACGGGCTTTTTTAATTCCTCTTTTTATAATTACCCAAAACAAAGGAAATTAAGAGTCTTGGCATGAGGGCATCATTGAAATATTAAATATGGTTTCATCTCTTATGACATCTTTATGGAATTATCCTGGAACCAAGCATTGGTAACTCTTTCTAATAGGTCTCATTTTTCTCTGATTTGTTCTCATTTGTACACCTTGTTGGAGATTTCATGTATATATGTGTTGGCATTAATGTTTCGCCATTGATGTCAACATATTTCTTTATTCCTCATAGTTTCCTAGTTTGTTTAATTGAAGTTTTGGTTCGGTATAGACATTGTATTTGATATCAGTTGTTGTGAAGCTGGAGATGTGTTGAAGAATGTTTGTACTTGATCTTGTTCAATTTGCATAGATTTGTTGTATGATTTGAGGATGTTATGAGTGATTTATCAAAGGATAATTTTTAGTAGAGATAGTGTTGTAGCTTTTGGTTCAGTAAGGATCGGTTATGCAATATTTTTGGTTCCTAACCTGGTGGTGAGTTCAGAACATGGATATGTGTTCTTAGCTTGAATGGTTTGTGATTTGGATGTTGGCAAGCTATTCTTCTTTTGAGACAGAGGTTGATATTCAATGTTTCTAATAAATAGAGCAGAGATTGTTGTGAATTATGAGAGAGATATTTGTGTTGTTGATATGATGATTCATGTTGCTTGTTGATGTTTCTAGATCATGTTCTATTCGTGTTGGTGGATCACATTGGGTTGTGTGATCAAATTCAATGATTTGACTATGGCATATTGGTGTTCTTAGCCAACTTGGTGAGTTAGTGTGTTGGGAATATCTGTGGCGTGATCTTTAGATCGTGGCATGTTCGTGGATGAAGATTTGGGTCCTAGATATGTCTTAGTCAACATATCTTGGATCACACAGAGGATTGTGTATTACTCTTTGTAATATTTTTTAATTAGGTCCTTGGTCGACTTAGTTGTAATGAGTTGATGTAATGTATTTAAAGATGAGATCATCTTTAATTGCGATGGTATGGTATGTATGGATGTGTGAGATGTTGGATGAAGAGATATCAGTGGATGTGCAAAGAGGTGTGAGTGGACTCTAAAATAAATTTGTAATAGAGTTATACTTTATTGGAGTTGTATTGGCATGTCTAAGATGTTATTAGTTAGTTCACTTAATTAGTGGAGTGTTGTCCACAGTGGATTGTAGTCCATTTTGGGGGTTATAGCCCTAGTTGTATTTTGGGTTGTTGCCCTCATTTGTATTTGAGCAATGAGCTCTAGGTAGTGATCCTGAATGCATGTGCATTCCCCATTATACCTGTTGGTAGGGTTTTTGTAGTCTAGGTTTCGCCCTAAGTTTCAGTGATCTTCCTTTTCCTAGGTTTCCTTGTTCCTGCTTTGATAGGGTTTCAATTGTTTTCTTTGTAAAATCCTTTGAAACCTTTGTTCTCCTTGGTTGGTTTATTTTTCTCTGTTACCTTTTGTGACTTATGTCATGGATTGTCTAATCGTCGAAGAGGGGTTTTTCTTTGAAATCCTAGTGGTTTATCATTTTAAGTCGGGACCTTTTTATTTTTCTAACCATGTTTCTCGTCTTCCTTAGGTTGGATAATTCATTCTATGACTTAAGCGAGATCATTTTACCTTTTCAAGTCGGGAGCTACATGTCAGGTTTTCGTGATCTTGCAATGATGTTGTCTTATGTCATAGTTTGATAGTGGGATGGTGATATCCTACCATCTATCATTTTCCTATTGGTCATTGTCATTACCTAAAACCTTATATTATACTCTTGCGTCCAACTTGGTTGAGTTTCAAATTACTATAGCCCTGATCTTTTTGCACATGGTGAAAATGAACGAAGATCTTTTAATATGTCAGGAAGGTTGCTTGATGGTTACTTCACCTCAGTGTTGCCCAGTGATTAAATCCTTGAAGTAATCAACGGTTCTCCTGATCCCGTAGTCCAAAGCGATCATTATTATTCTTCACGGGATTACGAGATGTTGCCACGTGTCCTGGGCTAGTGGGTGATTGTGAAGCAAGACTGAGGAGGTTTACAGGTGGCAAATGATGATTGGTTGTGTGTTCTTTACTTTATCATTGCTAATTTTTATTAAGGATAAAATTCATGCAACTAAGCATAGATCTTTTAGCACATGCTCATAAGTAACGACAATGTTGTAACTGAGAAATAACGATGATTGAAGTTTAATTGGTCTTTATTTTTTAGTGACAATTAACTTCCTGTAATGATCAAAGGCTCTCATGATCTCACGATCCAAGATGCATGATTGTTATTCTTCATGGGATCACGAGATGTGCTTACGTGTTTCTGGTTGCTAGAGAAAGTAAGGTTGGGTCAGGATGTTATTTTAGAATGTGTTGTGACATGGCTTTTTTCTGTTGGTTGGTTGTTGGGCCCGTTTGGTAGGTTGGTGGTCTTTTAAGATTGGATTTCCCTCAATCATTTGATGGTGTTGATTTGATAAGGATATATGGTTGATTTTTAAACTGAAGAAAATGAAGGTTTTTGGGTTGTTTGCTCGCTTGTATGAATTCATGGTGGGTAATCCCACGAACCAAAGGCTTGAGGAGAGAAAATCACCACGGGATCATGAAAGAGTGACATGTGCCAAGATGCAGAGGTGGAGCCAACATGATGTTTAGGTGGTGCACATGTGGATTGGCGAGCCAATCAAAGGTTGCTACATGGCAATCAGGGAGGGTTGACCAAGTTTGACCAGGCCAAATTTGAGTGGGAATTGGAAAATTGAATGTTTCTCCACATTCCAAGGTAAAGTAGTTGCAAAACTAAAGGGATTATATATTTAAATGTAGTCTATAGCCCGATTAATTAAATGAAAATTTAAATGGGGAGGCTGCATAGTATAAGAATGTGATGTGACTGGCAGATTAAAGAAAAATTAAAGGGGCATCACATATTATAATGTGTAAGATGTAACTGATCACAAGATGTAAAGTGCACAACACATCTTAAAGTAAGATGAAATGACATGTCAAATAATTTGGTCATTTGCAACAAAGAAGCCATGAGATGTTGATATGCTAAAAGAAAGACAATCTTTGAGAACTGAGGTGGATTTTGTAAAGTTTTTGTAGATACGAGATTTATTTGTTTAGGTTGGTCATGGCAGTATGGTCCAATGACAACAGTGATGTAAGGCATCATTTTTATGTTGTTATACTCTTTATGTTCAGAGCAGATTGGGAGACATGGATAGGGATGTTGGAGTGTTTTTCCTTTTGGTTTTCTTGTATTTGGAAATCCAATGAGTTGATGAAAGTTATTTTCTTATCGATATCTTGTTGCAATCATTTTTCTATAAAAGGATTTCCATGTTCACTTTGGAAGGGGCTGAGAGTTTTTATAGTGAATATTTTGTATATATTATTGGAGTTGATGAGAAAATCAACCTACAGCTCCCAAGAATCACCTGCATGCAAACCCTATCACAAAAAGAGAGAAGCAAACAACTATGGAGGCCTGAACTCAATGATCCATGAAAGAGCAGACATTCTGATATGCGAAGAAAAATTTACAATACAATGTGATGAATAAATTATGATTACAAGAGAGGTTAATCCTTATACAAGGAGAACAATACCGTAAAGGAGAAAGCTAGGTTGGATTTGATGATAAAATCAACCCACAACTCCCAAGAATCAGTTACATGCAAACACCTGTCACAAAAAGAGAGAAGCAAACAACTATGGAGGCCTGAACTCAATGATCCATGAAAGATGAGACATTATGATATGCAAAGAAAAAATTGCAATACAATGTAATGAATGAATTATGATTACAAGATAGATCAATCCTTATACAAGGAGATAAAAACCCTAAGGCCCCATTTGGTTAGCGGAATTGGGGTGGAATTGGGTGCGGGACTTCCTCTTTTTTACCAAATCCATTGTTTGGGACACTATAATGCAAATTGGGGTTAGAGCTTCAAAATCCGGTTTTGGCCCTAAAATGGGCAGCGCCATCTTCCCACCCAAGAGGTGGATTTTGAAATCAAATACAGGTTTTCAATTTTTATGAGGCAAAATTTAATTTCCCATCGGGTCTGTGATCTTCTTGCATTCATTTTGGGGTTTCATTTTCGCGTCTGTGCCTCATTTTTGCGGTTTCATTTTCGCATCTATGCCTCATTTTTGCTGCAAATAGAGAAGGGTTTCCTGCAAATGCCTCACGGTTTCATTTTAGCTGCAAATAGAGAAGGGTTTCCTGCAAAAAGAAGGGTTTGTTCTTCAATATGAAGGGTTTCAAGTTTCCTCATCGTTCTCGTGCTCATGTTCTCTGTAGATTCAAGTATGTAACTGTTCTTGCGCTCATGTTCTCTACTCATGAAAGTATGTACTTGTGAGGTATTATGTCAAGCAACAAGTAGCCTGTATAGCCAGCAAAGTGATTGCAATTACATTCTATGAAAACATACTTCTATCTTTTTTAGGGTTTTGAGGCTGCCCATGCACTATTTTAAATCTTGTTTTGGCTTGGGTTGGGAGGACATTTGCTTGACATTTGACATTTTGTTTTTAATTCTTCCATGGACTGTGTGAGATGAAAGTTAGCCAAGTGCATTTGCTTGAAATTTTTTGAAGTCTTTTCAACAAATCCATTTCGACCATTCCCTACAGTCATTACACTCTGTGCAGCAATGACATTTCTTTGGCATTTTGACAAACAGTTAGTGTG
This sequence comes from Chamaecyparis obtusa, assembly GCA_027943335.1. Taxonomy (NCBI): domain Eukaryota; kingdom Viridiplantae; phylum Streptophyta; class Pinopsida; order Cupressales; family Cupressaceae; genus Chamaecyparis; species Chamaecyparis obtusa. The sequence continues at coordinate 321,016 of BSBK01008681.1, read as the reverse complement.
TATGGTCTGAGGCCACACATTTTGAGTTGTTTCTATTTTTATATTAGCTCAAAAGTGTTACACATAATCAGTGTTGTTTTCCTTATTAACATAGTATTACACATAATCAATGTTAAATAGTACTAGTGTTAACACATGTACAGTCATTACACTCTGTGCAACGATGACATTTATTTGGCATTTTGACAAACAGTTAGTGTGTATGGTCTGAGGCCACACATTTTGAGTTGTTTCTATTTTTATATTAGCTCAAAAGTGTTACACATAATCAATGTTAAACATGTGTTAACACTAGTACTGTTTAACATTGATTATCTGTAACACTATGTTAATAAGGAAAACAACACTGATTATGTGTAACACTGATTATGTGCAACACTTTTTAGATTATGTGGAAGGGGAACCTCTTTATAACCTTTAATTATTCTAATGTCAAGTGGATCACATCATAACATCCACCAATGTGTAATATAATCACATCACAAGATGAGAAACAGGAGTTGATTGTTTAGTGCTATACATTGTATATAAGCACCAGTAAGTGATTGCCTGACTTCATCACCTCTCTGGTGACAATTTCCCCTTCCACGTAATCTAAAAAGTGTTACACATAATCAGTGTTAAACATGTGTTAACACTAGTACTGTTTAACACTGATTATGTGTAACACTATTTATGTTAATAAGGAAAACAACATTGATTATGTGTAACACTTTTTAGATTACGTGGAAGGGGAACCTATTTGTAACCTTTATTTATTCTAATGTCAAGTGGATCACATCATAACATCCACCAATGTGTAATAGAATCATATCACAAGATGAAAAATAAGAGTTGAATCCATAATCTCAACTAGCTAAATCAACAATTATATTATTGTGAAATCAATATAGGCTATTTGACCCGTGTAAGTTAAAATTATGATTGTTCAGTGCTCTACATTGTATATAAGCACCAGTACATGATTTCCTGACTTCATCACCTCTCTAGTGCCAATTTCCCCTTCCACATAATCTAAAAAGTGATACACATAATTAGTGTTAAACATGTGTTAACACTAGTACTGTTTAACACTGATTATGTGTAACACTGTGTTAATAAGGAAAATAACATTGATTATGTGTAACACTTTTTAGATTACATAATCTAAAAAGTGTTACACATAATCAGTGTTAAACATGTGTTACACTAGTACTGTTTAACACTAATTATACACTATGTTAATAAGGAAAACTTTTTAGATTATGTGTAACATTGATTATGTGTAACACTATGTTAATAAGGAAACCTGATTATGTGTAACACTTTTTAGATTACAGTAATGTGTAACACTAGTACTGTTGTATGTGATTGTTCAGTGCTCTACATTGTATATAAGCACCAATAAGTGATTTCCTAACTTCATCACCTCTCTGGTTTGTCCACATTTTAGGCCATTGATGGATCCTATTGAGAATATTGACCTTTTAGGATGCATAGCTATGGATACCACATATTCTCATCTTCTCATAGCTATTCTTGCTTTTCTTGCCATAGCCAAAGTAGTGGTAGCTCGAGAAGGCAGTGCACAAATGGGTAAACGAATAAGAAAAGGAAATTATTTTTATAGAATGGTTATTCATTCGAACGATGTGGATTGTCATGATCAAATTCGCATGAGTAGGGGAGCCTTCTTTCATCTAGCTACTATCCTAAGGCTGGAAGGAAGCTTGATAGATACGATACACTTGACGTTAAAAGAACAATTTGTGATGTTCCTCCACACCCTTGGCCACAATCTGAGGAACCGCAAGATTGCCCACAACTTTGGGCACTCAGGAGAGAGAATCAGCTGATACTTCCACAAGGTGTTGAGGGCTATCTTAGCACTCCACAAGGATTGCTTTATACCACCTAGTCCAAACACTCCTCCTGAAATTAGTGGGAATAGACGTTTTGATCCATTCTTTAAGGTAATTCTTGTGTTATTACAAATTTCTTGTATGGTTTTTTATCCTTATCATATTATTGGTTGACCGTAGAATTGATGATTGTATCATATCGTATAGGATTGTGTTGGAGCTATCGATGGAACCCATATACCAGTCACTATTGATGTCGACATGCAAGGTAAATATCATGATAGAAAAGGTAACCTATTGCAAAATGTTATGGGTGTGTGTTCCTTTGATTATAAGTTTCAGTACTGCCTTGCTAGTTGGGAAGGGTTTGTTGTGGATAGTCATGTTCTAGCTTCAGCTCTGTCAAGAGCAAATCCTCTTGTTGTTCCCCCCGGTAAGCCAAATCATAGTTTAATATACTCAATGGTACAATCAATGTTTCAAGTTTTAATAATATACTTTATTTATGTAGGAAAATATTTTATAGTGGATGCTAGATATCCCAATGCACCTGGATTTCTTGCTCCTTATTGGTGTACACGCTACCACCTGAAGGAGTTTTCAAGAGAGAATCCAATAAACTCTCGACAAGAGTTGTTCAACCACCGACACCCCTCTCTTAGAAATTCAATAGAGCATATATTTGGTATTCTCAAGTAGCGTTTTCCAATCCTGAGGTATGCCACGTCTTATTCTATCATGACACAAGCCCATATTGTATTAGCATGTTGCATACTACACAACTACATTACATTATAGGATGACATTCCATTAGAAATTGGTACCAAAGAGGAAGATGATCATGATGGGATAGATGTACCAATGCTGGAGACATATGGATTGTCTCAGTGTGATAGAGACCAGTGGGCATAGTTCCAAGATGATATAGCAAGTAGAATGTGGGAAGAGTACAAATCCCGAGAATAGTTATTCTTTTATGGGTCAAGACTACATGATGGTTTCCTTTTTCTTTTGTTTTTATCTGGAAGTATTGGACTTTTATGGGTCAATGTGTTTTGTTTGAGTAAAGTGATGTATGAAGATACTTTGATATACATGATGGTTTCCTTTTTCTTCTGTTTGTATCTGGAAGTATTGGAATTTTATGGGTCAATGTGTTTTATTTGAGTAAACTGATGTATGAAGATACTTTGATATACATGATGGTTTCCTTTTTCTTCTGTGTCTATAAATATATTCCATGTCATATGTTTATACCATTAACAACAATATATTTATACCATTAACAATAATATGTACATTGTGATCAACTGATCTACAACATGGCATACACAAAACTAATGATGAGCAAGGAAGAAACCGGTAACATGATCCAAATATATTCTTCCTCAAAGAAGATAATGTGGACAAAAGAGATGGAACACAAGTTTCTAGACTTGCTCCTCGAGCAAGTATAGCTTGGAAGAAAAGGTGATGGAGGATTCAAAAAAGAAGCATGGACCACCATTAAGAGGAGGTTCAACATGAATATGAACCTCAATCTAACAAAGGACAATTTCAAAAACAAGCTGAAAACATGGAAGCTTGCATATAGAGTGATGACAGAGCTAAGAAATACAAGTGGTTTTGTTTGGAATGAGGCAACTCAGTGCATGGATGCTGAGGATAGTGTGTGGGATGAGGTTCTGAAGGTAGGGTGATCTCTCTACTATTTTGATGGGAATAATATTACATTCTTATAAAGTTAATAATGAAAAAGTGTTGAACCTAATCCATTTATTTATGCCAACATGCAGAGAAGAGAATTAAAAAATGCCAAAGTGTACAAGAGGCAACCCTTCCAATACTTCAATGAGTTGGGTGCAATTGTGGGTAATGAAATTGCTGAAGGTAATGCAGCTACGACAACCCATGAGATTGAAGAAGGGAACCCTATGGAAGAGCCATTCAATGTGCATGATGAAGAGGATATTGATTTCAGTACACATCTTGATAGTGTTGTTGATTTGGACGAAGAACCTTATAATCCTTCCAATCAGTCCACTGCAACTACAAGTGCTAGAGGAACTCCTACATCATCATCATCAAGGGTGGGAAAGAGGAGGAAGGAAAGTATGGTCATTTCCTTGGATGTCATCTATGAAACAATGAATAAAATAAAAGATGGCATCAACAATGTTCACCTTCACAAAATTGATAAATCTGATGATGACAATGCTTTGACGGGCACATATACTGCTCTCAAATCCATCCCTGAAGTGAGTTGAGGTGTATTCCTGAGGGTATACGACACCTTCGTGGTTGAACGTGAAAGAGCCAAAGGGTTCTTGTTGATGACTAAGGACGAGAGAGTGGATTGGATTGTAGCCACATTTGGTGGATTATAGTTATTTTCTACATACTTTATCAAACTTTATCATGAGTTGAAACTTTATCATACTTTGTTCACATACATTGATACAACTGTTTATTTTTATAGTTATATCAATTGCTAAGTCCATTTAAACATTCTGCATCTCTATGTTTATGTTTTGAAGTTGTTTTTCATAGTGATTTAAATGTCTACTTGTAATGCAGTATAATGTCCTCTTGATAGTAACAGAGTAGGATGTATGACAGTAAACAAGAGATCCCTGCCACTATGAGCAGTGTTATGAAATGATTTTCTGTGAGATAGATTCTGGTGACATAACTTCATAGTCTTTCAATTGATTACTTGTCTTGTTATAAACAGTTTAGAAACTGCTCTAACATACCATTTATGAACTGATAAAATTCTATTATTGAGCAATTGAACTTATAGGGATATTTTCATGTTAATTCCTGGAGCCTTAATACATGATTAGAATTAGGAAGAAAATCATAAACACAAATTGAAATAATGGTTTTTTAAGGGAAAGTCGTGATAATGCCAGAGATCGAATGTATCTTGCAATTTGCATCATGATCAGAAGTTTGTAGTGGATGACAATGGAATAGAAATTGGTGGTGGCATGAGCTCAATACAATTACCTAGACATGATATTTTAATAAAAATCAAACATATCATCTAATGTATATTTCAATTTGCATTACGATCGGAAGTTTGTAGTGGATGACAGTGGAATAGAAATTGGTGGCTGCATGAGCTCAATACTGCTACCTAGACATGATATTTTAATATTGTTACCCACCACATCACTCATCCTGATGCATTACAAAGAAGCCTCACAAGCCCAATTATACATCCCCTAATAAGGACATTTTTTTGCCTAATAGGCCCGCTATTACTCCTTTGAGGAATAGATAATCTTTAGTGGGCTCTCTTGTATAATCATAATCTCACTTGTTGCATGACCATACTTAACCAAGCTCTTGTTTTAGTAAATTTTCTTAGCCCCTTTTCAGTTGAGAGAGAAGGAAATGCTTCAAGGTAGTTGTCATGAAAGTATATAATTTAACTCTGTACAAAAAAGGCAGATACACTAATTTTTTGTATGAAAATGCTTCTGGCAATCAAGGGATGGAGCAATACAAGAGGTTGCATGTGCTAATCAATTACACAACTTTTTAAAAGATCTATGTTGCCAAAAAAATTAAGAAGCTCCACCACTATTGTGATGACATGAGAAGCATCTATGAGTTGCACAATCTATACGAATAGATATTTAGTTTTGTAAAGAAATATATCAATAAGTTTTTCCCACTACCATTTTCTCATTCTTTGAAAAGTCTGCTATCTAGAAAGTGCTATAACAACACTATAGTGTTGAAGCCTAAGACATAATAAGAATTCATGTACTTGTTTAGCAAAACCTACAAAATTGCATTGGACATTGCCAAAAAGGGTCTGCACCATAGCATCCTAAGCTGATATGAAGTTGACATAAGCAATCATTGAGTGCTGATATGCAGAGAGATTACCATGAATTATTCATTCCTCCATAGATGTTCCCATAGATGACAAGCCACTAACACCAACCTCAACATCCTTAGCAGTCGAATTATCCACAAAATTTCCTTCAGCTTCAATACCCTGCAAGTCAATTGTGTTAAGATATGGGACCTCTGAAACATGTGCTTGTTGAGCCATTAGAGTATGAACATGCTGGTGAAGCATAATAAAAATAATAGAGACTTTGATCCTAATTTGATTATCTAGTGAATTACCTAAAACACCCCTATGCCTATGCTAATCACTCTAAATGTATCTAAAGTCACGAGACTCTAAAGCTAGTTTATATTATCATAAACCGAGACATAGGCAGGGATAGATAACAAAGAATCCCAAGGAAATAATCCTCCCACAAACCCCTGGACATTCCAAAACACATTTTTTTGGATTGCAAAGAGAAGGGCACCAACAAGTAAAACCCCTTGTTTAAAACAAAGCTCAACGAGGGATTCAACAACCAAAAAATATTGAAGTATATCCAGAGAATTTGAAACAAAAACATACAAAATTTGATGAGGGAATAGGATTCTACAAGCCAAAGGAGAAACTACCTCCTCACCTATAATGCACCTGATATTTCTCCTACAAATATCACACTGAATATTAAACAAAGAAGTAAGAATCCAACTCCTCATCTGTTATCTGTTCTATGAATGATGACTCCCCATCAGTATGAGGCAAGGTGACATGTAGGTTGAGCGGATGACACTCCATTTTCCTCCTCACACAAACATGACACCTCATACACTGAGCTTTGGAAACTTGAAGAATACTAGATGAAGTCATTGAGCTCATTGCGACAAAATATAAAGACCCATAATCTACTAAAGAAATACAAGCTAATAATAAGACTAGTACCTTCAATCTTTTCAATCGTACTACTTTATCTAGATCAAACCTTATAAATGGCATAAATCTCACATATGGAGTACTTTGGATGTTGTGATAAAACAAAAATCTACTTTCTCCAAGTTTGGATGAGTGCTTTCCTAATGCACACCTTAGATTTTTAGAATGACACTTGTATTGGCATGTGTAAAAAAGATACTGATGCCATTAATTGTTTAATCAAAGACAATTAATAGGAATAAATGCAGGAGCATGCAAATGTTTTAATCGACACCCATAACATTAATCTAAATTTTAAATTGTGAGTGGCATGAAATAAGTATTTTTCTTTTCTTAGCCAAATCATATTGAAGACTACATTTAGTTTGTTATCTTTAATAAGATAGGACTGTCACTGAACTTATAGAAAATTTCTTCATTATGATAATTTAATATCAGCTATTAGCATTTGTTTTGATTTTTATGCTTCATTGTAACTGAAAGTTGTCAAACCTGATCTTTATTCTTGTACATTTGATATCTTTCTGATTGATTTATTAATGTCACAATTCAAGCCCTACTAGATAGGATCACGTCTTTACTCTGTGTCCACTAGCAATAAAATAGTATATATCTACATTGTTGTGAAAAGTTTATTGCATTATGAAACTATCTCTAAACAATAATATGAAAATGTCCCTCATCTATCTACTAACTGACATTTGCATTAATAACCTTATATGTATCAATTGTATAATAACATCTTTACATATTTAGTGGAATACATATTTAGTGGTATATATCTTGTCTTGTTGCTTTTAACATATTAGAGACCAATACACCAAGGAGTACCACATGATGAATGCTTAATTTAATGTATTGTCAATGTGTAGTCTCAGAACTGTCCATTTCTAGTTCTTCAGAAGAGATGGTGATATAAATGTGTTTTCATAGATGACTGTATTGTTCATGATTTTGTCCCATGTTATATGTATATACCCTAACCATCTTGTTATTACTGTTGCATTACAAAATTTAGTGGAATAATTCTACTTTGTTCAATGCTTTATTTCATTTTGAATTTCTTTTGATATTTCATTCATTTTTCAAAACCACATGATAGGTACAGAAACATAAATGGATAGTTCTGAGACTACACATATGATGATAAAGTGAGACTACACATATGATGACATTAAAAATGTTTGAAATAGCTTGTGGATTCGATTTTGTAGATATTTTTGGCATCAACATTTTTTATCACACTCTGTGATCCTTCATCAGGATGGAAGAGAGCAAAATGATTGAAAGAAAAGTCCATCATTTTGCTCTATTGCAATCACAGAGTGTGATCCAAAACGTTGATGCCAAAAATATCTACACAATCAAATCCAGAAGCTATTTCAAACATTGATGCCAAAAATATCCGCATATGCTGATAAAAAAATGAGCTATCTAATGATTGTTTACTGTTCATGTTTGTAAACGGTCAATATTTATGATGGTACTCCTTGGTGTATTCCATTTAAAAATAAACAAGTTTTAGTTTTTCTATCATGTTTAGTTTGTAGATGCAGGATTGACCATCTAACAATACGTACAATAATGGGAAGAATGAGTGGGATATGAGATGGTTGCTCATCGAATGTGGGGCATAAGGGCGTAGAGCATGGATTTCCTTGCATTTTCTTATTTAACAGTGTGTTTTCACACCACCATTCAGTTCATGGATATTGTTCTTCCCCATCTTCTATCTGATGTTATAGATGTTTCATTGTATTTTTTGTATAAATTCGTAATATCAACATAAATGAAACTTTTTCATTTTGTACTGATAGAATATAGTCATGTCGTTATATGAATGAACAAAAATAGTATGAATGAACACAAATTTGTTTGATACAGTGGTGATGGCTATGATAAATGTTCCTATGTGTGACTGTGGTGATGGAGTGCATTGTGTGTTGAGGACGTCACACACAGACACTAATCCAGAGCACAAATTTTGGACTTGCATAAATAAGAAAAAGGTTGTTAATTGCACAATATTTAAATATTTACAAAGAATAAATATTAGTCATTATAGCAATACTAACTTAGATTTATATTATAGGATGGCGGTGGATGTGACTACTTTCGGTGGGCTGATGACACCCCATCGTTGTCTACATCATCTGCACCTTCTACACATATACCTGTTGTGGATGATGAGTGCAAGTTTTGCAAGGTGCTCGAGATAGCTATTGCAAAAGCGGAGGCTACCTATAAAGCCAATGTCATGTTTTTACAATGTTTTCTTTGTGCAACAATCACACTACTTTGTTGGGTCATTATGTAGAAATAGATATATATGTGGACTATAAGACTTATTTATATTTTGATGTGATATCGAGCAATGTAATCATTATTTTCTTGTTATAATATTGTTTATGATAATGTATAAAATTATTTAAAAAAGTTAAGTTTACTATTCACAATATTAAAAAAGAAAATTTAAATTTTGTTTATGATTTACTATATAAAAATATAAATTAATAAAAAATATATATAAATAAATAAATGGACAAAATAAATAAGATATTAAATTAAAACATAATATAATAATTTAAAATACTAATATTTTTTCTTGTCAAATTCTAATTCCAATTCAAAATGTAGAACCAAACACAGAAATAGATAATGTAATTCCAATTCCGATTTGAAATTGCAAAACCAAACACAAAAATGGGAATTTCAGTTCTAATTCCAATTTAAAAAATGACAACCAAACGCAGAAGATGGATTGTCTTAGTCATATTTCGAGTCAACCAAATGGTCCAAACTATCTTCTGAATACACAAAACTAGAATTTCAAAACCTTATTTTGAGATAATCAGGTTTTGACTCAAATTCCAATTCCTCAACCAAACGGGGCCTAAAGGAGAAACCTAAGTTGCATGATAATAATTAATAAAATAATTAATTATTATATGCCTAAAGTTTAACTTAAGTAAAGAAAGAGATAATAAGTGACTTATTAATTAAATCAATATGATTTAATTAATAAGAAAAATAACTTGTTACTCTAACACCCCCCCTTAAGATAAACTTAGGGAGTAGTTAAAACCTAAAAACAACTACTGAAAGCAAATGGGTCTCGACAACAAAGGCATGATTACGTACCTAAGCACAAAAGAGAGTCTATAAAATGGAGAAATAGAGAAAACCACGTGGGAAAAACTCTACTCCAAAAATAGACGAAGTCTAGTGAAGGACTGAAGGAGCCTCCAAAACTAGAGAATGTTCCATAAAATAGGAACAAAGAATGAACATGTAGAGCACCACTGAAGCAAGAAGCTACAAAATATGTCAAAAAGTAACTATTGATCTGAAGAACCTCCACTAAAATAGAACATGACCAGGTAGAGAAGACTCTAATCTACATGAATTCCCTCAAATGACACTACTCGAATCAGGAGGCAAAGAAAGGAAAACAACTAAACTCGAAGATGCAAATGGTATAAAACACCAAAGCCTGAAGAGATTATCAATAAAAGATGGAAGGTTGCCTCCAAAAATAAGAATGAAAGAGTGTCCATATGATAAATGATTCATCTCACTAAAATGCATAGGTACCCAACCACTGCATCTGCCTAGTACATAGGAACAAATATTGAATACATAGCTCACTTCAACAAACCAAGGAAGCATTAGAATCAACAAGAGAAACCCCCCATAATGTAGAAAAGGGAGAGGTGACAAGTACAGTGAAGAGAATGGCTAATAAGAACTACATAATGAAGAACTAGGAACATCAAAGGTGTAGAGAAAGTACAAACATATATAAAGTCTAGTGTCATTGACACACATCATGAGGCTAATATTGTGGAAGGAACTGTAAAGATATACAAATATATAAGGATATATTTTTATATATATAATGTATGTGTGGGGGTGTGTGATGGAAAATGTTGTGGAAATATAAAACTTAATAAAACATAAACTGTAGAATTTCAACAATACAAATCCACAAAACCCGAATATCACCTGCATACGAAAATTTGTTACAAGGAGGTAGAGATAAGAAGAGGGCAAGCGTTTGACTCAAAAATATGAAGAAGAAAATATCCTCAATTAATGAATAAATGAAATATATAATGGATCAACCTTATAAAGGAGATCGAAAGCCTTGAAAGCAAACCCCAAAAAGAAGAAGTGCATGTAATAATTAGTTTAATTATTACATGACTAATGCATGCAAGTTTATATTTAAAACAACTAGTGCACGAGTGTTTAAAACAACTAGTGCACGAGTGTTTAAATATAAACAACTAAAGCAAAAGAGCTAATCAATCAAAGATGGAAGAGTACCTCTAAAAATAGGAAAGGAAGAGTGTCTATATGGTAAATGACCCATCTCACCGAAATGTATAAGTACCCAACCACTGCATCTGCCTAGTACATAGGAACAAATAATGAATACATAGCTCACATTATCGAACCAAGGAAGTAGAAGAACAATCAGTAGAAACCCCCATAATGCTGACAAGGGAGAGGTGACAGGCACACTGAAAATAATGTCAATAAGAATTGCATCGTGAAGAACCAAGAACATCGAAGGTGCACTAAAAGTACAAACACAAATAAAGATACCCTGAGGCTAATGTCGTGGAAGGAACACTCACTTGAAAAAGGTAGATGGCAAACAAGGGAAAACATCAAACCCCCATGGTACTTTATAATGGAGTGCAAGTACCAATAGCACAAACATGTTCAAGATTCCAAGCATGCAATAGAATGACACTTTATCTCAGTGCATGTGCATAAAAGAATGCTACAAAAGTGAAGTATACACTGCTCAAAGAAGAGAGAAGGCTTCTGAAACAAAAGAACAACCTAAGAAGAGCCATCCCCTAAAGGGAAGAGATCCCAAGACCTATAACATCCAAGATATCCACTAGAGTGTAGAAATGCAAAAAACTAAATAAAATATACCTAGAGAAAAATATGAGAAAATGACTCACAACACTAGGAATCTCTCTGAACAAGCTTTCCAATGATATATGGTTTTCCCAAAACGGAGTCTGGATGTGCAAGATAGAGCTCCCAGAGTGCAAAACAAAACATCTGGCTTTGATAGGAAAAAAAAACATCAAGAAAGAAAAATAAAAAATTCAAACCTCCAAATCTAGATAGAGCTCGGAACCAGCTTTTAGATGATATCTCGTTTGCCTGATTTTGACACCGTATGCTCAAGTTATGAGCAAAATACCAACTGCTATGTTGGAGGGCCCAAAAATGGTGCAAATGATGATGATGCATGCTGACATCATCAAATGATGGGCTTAAGTTTGATGGCCAAATGGTTGTCACCACCCAAATTTTTATTTTATTTTTGCAAAATCGCATGTGTGCCTTGAGATCCATGCCAGACCATACAGGTTTTTACCTCGATTTACGTGCCATTTTTTTGGGGTCTTAATTTGCATGTTGGACAGTAAATTTTTTGCCTCATTTTGTGTGCCAAAATAGAGAATGTTTCCCTCAATTTATGTGTTAGTTCGTACAAATTTTGCCTTGGGAAGTGTGCCAAGCTATTTGGTACCAAAAAATAACCCCAAAATGTAAAGTTATCCAAATCAGATGTATTTTATATCAAAATAGGGGTTTTTGGGTGTTGTCGGCTCAACGATGAGGTTCGTTTGAGGCCAAAGTGCACAAAAATTTAGGGACCCCTAATTTCAATAAAAAATAATTGAAAAAGCCCTAATCTGAACTAGATGATTTTCTTATCTCTGATTCCTTCAAACACGAACAAGTTGTAGCAAATTAGGCTTTGATACCATGTAGGATTTGAGCAATACAAATTCACAAAACCTGAAGATCACCTGCGTACAAAAACTTGTTACAAGTAGAGGCAAGAAGAGGGCAAGGGTTTGACTCAAAAATATGAAGAAGAAAATATCCTCAATTAATGAATAAATAAAATATATAATGGATCAACCTTATAAAGGAGATTGAAAGCCTTGAAAGGAAAACCCTAAAAAGTAGAAGTGCATGTAATAATTAGTTTAATTATTACATGACTAATGCATGCAATTTTATATTTAAAACAACTAGTGCATGAGTGTTTAAATATAAACGACTAAAGCAAAAGAGGTGACATCTTAAGAAGGGAGTAAAGTTAATTCAATTAACTTAATTAAATTAATACTTTACTCTAACATAAACACTTATCTTGAAAGGTAGTAGTTCTGGAAATCACTATTTTCTGGTGTTTGTACTCAATTTCTGGAAATTTTGCAACCGGATATGGCTTGGAAACACAGAGACAGAGAAAACCTAGAAATATTTTTCTTTTCTGAGAAAGGTCGACCTTGACCCAGGTAAAGGTCGACCTTGACCCCTTTATGTCAACCTTGACTTGCACTGCTCCGACAAAAATTTTGTTCGTGGATCTCGAAAGGTTTTCGAAAAGGGTATCCAGATTTGTAGTGTAATTTGTTGTTTTGCACCTATTCCTGCAAGAAAAATAGTTTTGTTGTTTGGATGAGGGGTTTGCCTTGGTCAAACCCCGGTTTGGAATCAACCTCAAAATGGAATTGAAATGGAGAATGCTAGCAAGTAGTAGAAGTAGATCTAACAATGAAGCTATGATATTCAATAGATATGCAATTGTATTTGAAATGTAAACAAGTATGTTAATATAAAAGCTTGGACTCAACACTAATAAATGTAAATCAAAACCTCCATGATTGTATACTTGGAATCTATCTTGAAGGAAGAATGAATAGATCTTGAAGATGAACAAAGGATCTTGAAAGAAGATCACACCACCATGATGGATCGATCTAGGGTTTGAATGATGAATCTTGAATGCTTGAACCAAATCCTTTCAAAGGCTTGAATGCTTGAATCCTTGATCTTCAATGGAGAACTTGAATGTTTGAATACTTGAATGTAGATGATTTCTTGAATGCTTCCTTGATTGAGAATTCTTGGTTGATAATGCTTGAGATCTTGGATGTTGCTTGCACATTTGATTGAGATGGAGGATCTTGCTTGAGTTGGAATGGATGTGAAATGAAAGAAGAAGGCCTCCTTTTATACTAGTCTAGGGCACAAACTTCTAGAGAGGCTGACATAGGAGAATCAAATTCCCATTAAGCCTATACCCTTGGAAGTGGACCTAAATTAAACATAATTTAAGAGTTTACCATTTCGAAGTCCAAAACAGCCGACCCAGAAGTGGGAAATAAATCTTTCCGACATATGGAAACCCTCAGAATCTAAAATTTAAACCCTAGGTCAGGGTCGAGGTCGACCTTGACCCAAAAGGTCAAGAACCTCAAAGTCACAGAGGCAAGTGCCAGAAACAGGCTGGAAATAAGTGAAAAAATAGGGCAAAATAGGGGAAAAAGCTAGAAACAAGTCAGAGACCCATTCAAGGCATTTGACATGACCCCAAACCACCTACTCGGAGGGCTACACTAGCCCTAAATGGAAGTACTTCCATTTTATGATGCTACATTTAGCCCCCACTTTAGCAAGAGTATGGACTCAAGGCAAACTCTTGGTAAAGGAGACGAAAGATTCCAGTGGATTCACAACGAAGTAGAATATCACTTAGTTGAGGACATGAGCCCCCAGACCAAGGATTGTAACTCAACATACATGCATGAGGGTGCGAAAACAAAAAGAAAATGAAGACAAAGCTAAAAGACACAAAAATAGGGGTTAGTATAAAAACAAACCCAAATCAACTAGCAAAGGAAACCTTGCTAATAAATGCTTCCTATACTAATATCGTATTTGGAAATCTATCATAAAATCATAGATGATTACATAAGAAAGACAAGAGTAATACTATAAAAATTATAGCTTCATGATCTAATCCTACTAGCATGAAAGTGAAAAGAGAGAGAAGAGAGAATGATTACCTCGCCTAGTAAGATGCCCACCTTACTATGAATCACCGAGGAGGGAAAGCCCAACAGGTAGAAAAACCTATTAGTTCACCCAAAAATTGTGCTTTGTAGTTGTAATGTATCTTCTGACAGATTTTGGAATACCCATAGATCCACCTTCTTATATCACTATGGAATATAAAATGTGTGTCTCTTCAGGATTTAGCAACTTATGTGCATTACCTTTCGAAGATTTAACATATTTGAAATTGAAAATGCACGTCTCTTCAGGATTTAGAAACTTATGTGTGTTACCTTCCAAGGATTTAGCATATTTGAAATTGAAAATGTGTGTCTCTTCAGGATTTACCAACTTATGTGTGTTACCTTTCGAGGATTTAGCATATTTGAAATTGAAAACTATAGCATAAGGGAGACCCTATATATGCCCCCCTTCTTATCGTGGCTACCTACTAGACAAGATAAGGAAGAGAAGGAGGATACCTACTTCACAAAGTAAGGAGATATCCTATTAACAACAATGTACACTATATTCTTAGCTAAGGGTATTGACCCTTACATCAAAGAGTATAAATAATTGTGAAAAGGGTATGTCACTCATGAAAAAAGGATCCTCAAAGAGAAAGAGATCTTATCAACAAGACCTCCATCGTAGAGGATTAATTTAGATAAAATATCATCTTTCAAAGAGGGACCAAAGATTCAATCATCAAGCCCCCTGCAATCAAGAGGAAGAAGAATCTTGGAACAAAGGAATCAAACTCTAACCCTACATCAAGGGAAAGAATTTATAAAGAACATAATTTGAAAAATTAAGAAGAGGTGATGACCTAGGACAACAACCTCTCACATAAAAGGATATCCATAGCCAAAACATTAGTCAGTATAATGAAATAATGTTGCATAATAAACAAATGCCACTAAGCTAGGGAAAGTAGATCCCTAGACAAAGAGAAAGAAGGAAGGACCTTGCCCCCCAGAGATGAAATCAAGGGATACCTTTGTAAAAAAAATGTATTTAGAAAAGATATATTGAATAATAAAAGAGAACTATGGATGATTATGAACATAATACAAAACCATACGGATAAAATATAGAAAGGATAACCAATTAAGCTCAAAACAAAATACATGCTAAGAGCATGATGGATCCTAGAGAACTGGAAGAAATACCTCTTGCCCCACAGTCAAAAAACAAGAGGAGAAAAGATCTACATTATAGAAGAGTGAGAGGTATTCCCCGTATCAAAATTATGAAGGAATTGTAAAACCACACGAGAGTGGGATATAATTCCTAAAGCAGCTCTTTCCCTAACATACAACTTGAAATGCACACAATCAACAAGTAAATGTGTATTACTATAGTGAAAAGGACATTTTTACTTGGAGAGATATTTCAACATAGGCTTAAATATTTCTTTCTTAGAATTCATTAATTGAACATACACCTTCTTAGCCACATCTTAAGGAGTATCAGGGTAATCTAAGGAAGGTGTTGGAAGAAGAACATGAAGAGGCGGGCAATGATCAAAATCAACCACCTTAAATTAAGATAGCAAAAAGCCAAGTCCATGCATATCTTATTTAGGGGATAGATGAACTAGATACTTAATACCATGTTCATTGACACCAAGCCCTAAACCCTTATAACCTTGTTTATCCATCATATTATATCCTGTAGTGTACATTTCTTGTAAAGCTTCTGCGAGAGGTGATTGTTTAGTGTGATCATGAGAAAAGGTTGTATAAGGTGGAATAGTAGGTTTAGAAGAAGTTTATTTTGTCTTCCCTTTAATATCATCATGGATCGGATAAGAAGGGAAAGTTAAATCCAAGAATTATTGCACATCTACATCATGAACCATAGTTTGAACCTCATCATAAGTGTGGGAAGAACTAGGAATAGTAGATGGAGAATTAGGAATGTTAAGAATCAGATTAGGAAGGATAGGATTAGGATTAGGAAGATTAGGAAGGACATGATTAGGATTAGGAAGATTAGGAGATGGTGTATCATCTACCAAATTCTTCACATAATCTAAAAGAGTAATAAGTCTGCCACATAAATCCTTAATGAAAGTTTTGAAAGTAAGAAGACTAGTAATAATCAATCTTACAATAGCATAAGCAAGTGAAACATGAAGAGTGAAAAAATAATGAAATGGATGATCCTCTCATAAACATCATAAGTATGATAAAGAGATGCTAAGAGGAGAATAATAAGGAAAATAGCCACACACCAAAGCATCTTAAAGGTCTTCATAGTAAATGAAATGCAAGAAATATTTTTGTATTTTGTAGAGTATATAGATTTTTTATTATTTTTTTGAATTTTAAAATGCAAGAGCATAAAAGAAAACTAATCTAAGCTAATCTTAAGGAAAGGAGGAAAAGCATCCAACACCAAAAAGAAAGAGTTGTCTATCATGGGTTCACCAAAATGTAAAGATATAAAAATATATAAAGATATATTTTTATATCTATAATGTATGTGTGGGGGTGTGTGATGGAAAATGTTGTGGACATATAAAACTTAATAAAACATAAACACTTATCTTGAAAGGAAGCAGTTTTGGAAATCACTATTTTTTGGTGTCTGTACTTAGTTTCTGGAAATTTTACAACTAGATATGGCCTGGAAACACAAAGACAGAGAAAACCCATAAATCTTTTCCTTTTTTGAGAAAGGTTGACCTTGATCGAGGTAAAGGTTGACCTTGACCCCTTTATGTCGACCTTGACCTGCACTGCTCCAATGGAAATTATGTTCACGGATCCTGAAAGGTTGCTGAAAAGGGTATCCAGATCTGTACTGTAATTCACTATTCTACACCCGTTCCTGCAAGAATAATGGTTTTTTTGTTTGGATGATGGGTTTGCCTTGGTCAAACCCTAGTCTGGAATCAACAACAAAATAGAATTGAAATGGAGAATGCTAGCAAGTAGTAGAAGTAGATCTAATAATGAAGCTATGATATTCAATAGATATGCAATTGTATTTGAAATGTAAACAAGTATGTTAATATGAAAGCTTGGACTCAACACTAACAAATGTATATCAAAACCTCCATGATTTTATGCTTGGAATCCATCTTGATGGAAGAATGAATAGATCTTGAAGATGAACAAAAGATCTTGAAAGAAGATCACACCACCATGATGGATAGATCTAGGGTTTGAATGATGAATCTTGAATGCTTGAACCAAATCCCTTCAAAGGCTTGAATGCTTGAATCCTTGATCTTCAATGGAGAACTTGAATGCTTGAATACTTGAATGTAGATAATTTCTTGAATGCTTCCTTGATTGAGAATGCTTGAGATCTTGGATGTTTCTTGCACATTTGATTGAGATGGAGGATCTTGCTTGAGTTGGAATGGATGTGAAATGAGAGGAGAAGACCTCTTTTTATACTAGTCTAGGGCACAAACTTCTAGAGAGGCCAACATAGGAGAATTAAATTCCCATTAAGCCTATACCCTTGGAAGTGGACCTAAATTAAATTAAATTTAAGAGTTTACTGTTTCGAAGCCTGAAACAGCCGACCCAGAAGTGGAAAATAAATCTTTCCAAAATTGGACATCTAGAAACCCTCAAATCTAAAATTTAAACCCCGTGTCAGGGTCAAGGTCGACCCTGACCCAAAAGGTCTACCTTCACCCTGAGGCTAAGAACCTCAAATTCACACAGCCAAGTGCCAAAAATAGACTATAAATAAGTGGAAAAATAGGGTTGAAAAGGGGAAAAAGCTAGAAACAAGTCAGAGACCCATTCAAGGCGTTTGACATGACCCCAAACCACCTACTCAGAGGGCTAAACTAGTCCTAAATGGAAGTGCTTCCATTTTTTGATGCTATAGGAACACTCACTTGAAAAAGGTAGATGACAAACAAGGCAAACATCAAACCCCCCATGGCACTTTATAATGGAGTGTGAGTACAAAAGGCACAAAGATTTGCAAGATCCCAAGCATGCAATAGAGTGGCACTTTATATCAGTGTGTTTGCATAAAAGAATACTTACAAAAGATGTCTACAATTCTCAAAGAAGATAGAAGGTTGTAGAAATGTGAATAACAACCAAAGATGAATCATCCCATACAAGGAAAAAGATCCCAGGACCTGAAACACCCAAGATATTCACCAGAGTGAATAAATGCAAAAATATGAATAAAATGTACCTAGAGTAGAATTTGGAAGTAAGACATAGCACTAGAAAGTATACAGAACAAGCTTTCCAACAATATCTCATTTGCCAAAAAAAGAGACCGGATGTGCAAGATATGGCTCATGGAGTGTAAAAAGAAACTTTTTCCTTTGACAAAAAAAACACTATCAAAAAAGAAAAATAAGAAATTCTAAATTCCAGATCTAGATAGAGCTTGGAAAGAGCTTTTTGATGATATTTTGTTTGCCCGATTTTGACCTATATGAGCAAGTTATGGGCAAAAAAACACAAGTTGCTCTTTATCAAAAAAGGACCAAAGTGATTGACGTGTTGATGGCTGTCAAATTCAGATATGCAGATGATGATGTTAGTACCTGTAATACCCCAAAAATGGGCTATAAGTTCATTAATCTCCTACATCTTCAATTCGAACGAAATCGACATCAAAGTCCTAATCTAAGGCACATCTAAACATCATCAAATCTAATTGATTATCTTAAATTCTACATCGGGGAATATTCCTAGTAATATTCCTAATCATCATAATTATCTTTAATTTTATAATTATTTGGCAATAAATCACATTTATCCTAAAATTTGATTAATTAAATATTTTGCATATTTAATTAATTAGATTTAATATTTGCCACTTAATTGTTTAATTAAATTTAATTATATCTATTATTAATTGTATTATTTAATTTTGACAATAAATCAGAATTCCTATGAATAATTGATTAAATTTTTAATTAATTAATTAAAGCATGTTGTCATTATTTAATAATATAATTTTTAATAAAAGTTTGGTAAAATAGTTAATTAACCCATAAATTAATTATTTTATTTCAAAAAGCAGTTAAATTGAGAATAAATCACTTTATTTATTTATTAAATCATAATTATCCATGTGCACATTCAAGGACTAGTTAAACTCAAAATTGGAAAATCAATGCAAGTTGTTAGCTTTTTGAAACTCAACATCTTTTCAAGTTTTAAAGTTGATCTAAACTTCTAATTCAAGTTGAACTGTGCTTTTGCATGATTTTTGTGACTTAATTATCTTTATTTAAAAATAACTCAAAAATCAAGTTGAGTTATTTGAGTGATTTATGGCTTTTTCTCATGCACCTCCAAAGCCTTGGATTTCTATAAAAACAAGGCTCAGCTCTTCATAATTCATCTCATATTTTGCACAATCACGCTGGAGAATTGGATTTGAAGAATCAAAGCTCTTGCGAATCGACATCTTTGTGAGATCAATCTTATTTTTGCATTCATAGCATATCAATTTTCAATAGCATTCATAGCATATCAATTTCATATTAGCATAGATTCATATCAGTTTTTATCATTCTTATTGCATAGAAAATATAAAAAATATAAATCAATTGCATTCAAATCCTTCATTTAGGTGTCGTCTAGGTCACTGATCTCGATTACAATCTGAGAACATCAATCTCGCACCTATTAGAAGGCAGCAAATCGCTTGGTTAGATTAGATTTCAATTTTGCACGATTTTGATTATAGCTAACCTCTAATATTTTACTGAAGTGTTGTGTCTACAGATCAGGTACAATTTTCACACACACATTTCTGATGCCCACCGTGGGGCAACCCACCTTTGCATGCTGGTTTTGATTTTTTTGGGAGCTAAAACCCTAAAGTTTCAAAGATTTAATTTTATCTCTCAAACGGCTCAAAATTTTGGTCTAAATTTTTTTTTGCAAGTTGGTGACATGTCAGGGAAGCTACAGTAAAAAATTTAGAATTTTTTGAGATGTTTTGAATTTTTAATAATTTTTTCTTGAAATTATGGAAAAAATTAATATCTGACGCAAATCAGCATATTTTTTGAAAATTTTTATATTTTCGGAAAGCTCTTTAAATTCTATAGGGGGTCCATTCTTTGTGTTTTAAATTTGGACATGATATCATAGCTCAAATTGTCAATTTATAAAAACTAGTCTATTTTAATAAAATGGGTCTCTAGGGCACAAATGAAGAGATTTTTCTAAAATTTTTGTATTTTTGGAAAGCTCTCTATTTTTTAGTAGGGGTCTCTATTCTGAATTTTTATTTTTGTAGCCAAAATCATATCAAAAAAATTAGATCTTGTTGACTAGGTCAAATGCAGTGCAAAAAAATTAAAATTTTGTGCTAGGTATGCACTTATTTTTCATATGATTCACTGCATGATATGAGTTGTCATTTGGATTAATTTCTAGTTATTATTTCTCCTAAAAATTTATTTTTAGATCTAACCCTAGGGTTTTCATAAGTTGAATATGCCTTGAATATCTTGTTTGCTTGTTGGCTTGTTGGAGAGTTCGTAGCTTGCTTGCATAGTAAAGCTCAACAAAAATTGCTAAAAATTAGGTAAAATCTACTAAGCGCATTGCAAGGATCCAAGGTATTCTCCTTCATCTATTAACATTTCAATTTGGACTTAAAATAAATCTCTTATGTGTCTGGCTTGTGTGCATCCTTTCATGCTTTTATCTATTTCTACACACTTGCATAATTGATACTAGGTTGTGACCCCTTAAGGATTCATTAAGTAGTCTTAGAATACTTGTGATTGATCTTGATTGTTATCTTGGGTTATTGGACTCGCTAATCTACCGACCCCTCATTTTCACCCCGTGGTTGCAATCTCAGCGCCATAAAGGGGAGGGGTCAATAGGACATAAGCGTTAAGTGTTCCACTTCGCAACCCTTTTGTGCTTTTAGGAACTCACTTGTTTTCTAAGTTGGGGACTCATTTTCAGCTTGTGTGAGGTGTTAAGTGTTCCACCTTGTGGACTCATCTCATATTCGCTTTAAGCGTTAAGTGTTCCTCTTTCTGCTTTTTGGGTACTTTTGGTAGATTTGCTTTTGGAAACATACATCTGTGTTCACATAGTAATTAGGCCCTATGAACACTATTCGTGATTCTTGAGAGATTGGATTCCTAGCAAAATCCTTCTTGATGATAGAATCCTTGTAGGTAGGGAGGATACTTAGTGTGTTTCACATTCAACTTGGTTAGTGTGTTTTCTCTTATTGATCGATACATTCTCTCCCAGGAGAGGTTGATAGATCACGTGGGGTTGACATCACGAGCTTTGGTGAATCAAAATTGGTTAGTGTGTCTTCTCTTATTGATTGATACATTCTCTCCCTAGAGAGGTTGATAGATCACGTGAAGTTGCCATCATAGACCTTGGTGAAGCAAAACTTTGTCTTAGTGTGTCGGATTAATTTGCTTGCTTTGTTTGGGTTAAAAGTGAAAAGGTGTCAAAAACCTTGGATCTGGAGCCAAGTCCCCTTGTGGTATACTATTGTGAGTCATCTTTAGAGAGGGTTAACCGTAGCGGACAATCCCTTCACAGGGAAAACTGCATTGACAGAACCTCAAGCGGTAATAGCCATTTTCACCATGGTAGTGACGGTCGCTATATAAATGTCCTTGTGGAAGAAATCTCCATGGGTATGGTTCATTGTTGGGTTGTCAGATCTCCCTAGCAGCTCTTGAAGATTAAGTTCTCGGACTGTGTCAAAACCCTAGTGCGCCAAGATTGGAGTTCACCCCTTTGAATCATAAAAGTTGCAGAGTCAAACCATTACTAAAAACCCTAGAGAGGCCAATTTTTTTTCATTCTCAGGTATATGTGTGTTATTGCAAAACTTTTCAGAACATACACAATTAGTACTCTCAGGGATTAGCACAATTTGGTCACTTGATTGTTCATGCGCAAGGTTGCTTTTGCCCTTGTTCATTGTTTTTAGACATGCTTGGAATCACTTGCTTGTTGTTCTGTGTGCTTGTTTATCTACTTGGCTATTAAAAATGATCAAATCTGGTATAACCTTCAAAATCTGGACAGTACAATTTGCAAACAATCCAAAATTGAAGACCTTAAATTTTGCAAAAATTAACGTAAAATCTTTTCTGGAGTCAAAATTCATTTCAGGAAGTCAACTGTCGTACGAGTTTAGCAACTGTCATTTCATAGACTACCTAGTGTCGTACGAGTCTATAGAGTGTCGTTTGGAAAAATTTGAGAGAGTTGTCAGAAATTGTCAAATTGCAAGATATCCAATGTTTCCAGCCTAGTTCCAGAATTTGTCAAAAATATCATTATGTTAGGAACAGAGCAGTAGCTATTGAGCATTCTACCATTTTCCAAGATTAATCTTTTGAATCCGATCTAGCCTTCTGTTTGATCAATTTGAGTCCTTTTTATCTCGTGTCAAAACCTTGTCATAACTATCAATCTTCAATCAATCTTCAAAAATAGACTAAGTGTTGAGAACTCGTGTCCGCTATCTTTTGGGCGATCTATCCCATACATCTAGGGCACAGTATCCTTCACCCACGTCTCATCGGATCTTCAAAACTATCATAATCTTGACAAGGTTGCATCATCCGATTTTCTCGAATCAAATTGTTCTTCAATTATCTTCGTCCTTTTCTTCTGTTTCATTCAAAGTTAATGGTGGAGACCAGAGCTTCTTCACACAAGAAATCAGAAGAAACATCTCAGAACTTACTTTTGACCAATACCCCAGGTCCAACTCTTGAACAACTCATCAAGTCAGGTATCTACGAAGATGACGGTCTCGGTAACTTTCGATTGAAAACTGGTTACATACCTCCTCTATCAACTCACAGAGGTAATCAGCAAACTCCTCCTCAATCTGTTCCAGGGAGCCCAAAAACTCCTACCATGTCTCAAGTAGGGACAAACCACGGTTCTCTAGGAGGAGGATCCCAAGGACACCATTCTCAACATAATGCCGACCAAGAACCTACACCCTCTGAAATCCATCGATGTCAGAATGATGATGAATTCAAGAGAATGATGAGGCATTTCTTGAAAGTGGATAGAGAGGCATACTTTTTGCAATTAGCCCAGGAAGGAGCTAAACTTCCTCCTCCCTTCAATGTCAAAGATATCATCACGCATGAGGAAGAAACTCTGATGATGGCCATAATGAACCAGCTGCATGCTATGCAGGTCAAAATGAATAAAATTGAGAAAGAGAAGGAACCCAAGGAATTCTCCATGGAGGCCCTTTGTCCTTTCCCTTTTGACAAAGACTTCTATATGCCTCCATTCCCAAAAAGAGTGGAGATGCCAAAGTATGACAAATATGAAGGACACTCTAATCCTCAAGATCATGTCAGAGAGTTCTGTACGCACTCCATGGAATTCATCCATGAACCGACCTATCTGATGCATCTTTTTCCTAGATCCTTGGGAGGAGCATCCATTCAATGGTTTTCGAGATTACCTTCTACAATCAAAACTTTTGAGGAATTGATTAAATTGTTTTATCAACAATATTCCTACAATATTCAACATCCGATTACCATGATCGATATCTGTAACCTCAAGCAATATCCAGGGGAATCATTCCTAACTTTTCTCAAGAGGTGGCGAAAGAAGTTTTCTCTATATGCTAGACCAATTCCCAAAATGGAGAAACTTGAAATCTTTATCAATAACCTTGTTCCAGAGCTCAACTATCCATTACAAATGCAAGATCATGTATCTTTTGATAAAATGGTGGATAATGCAATCAAGATTGAGAAAGTACTTGTCAAGAAAGGAGAAATCACACTTCAAAAGGACAAGTCTGAATCTGGATCTAGCTCAAAAGATAAAAACAAGAGCTGGAATATAAACAAAGGTATTGTCTTTGATAGTGTTGTTGACACTATCCGCACCCCATCAAAGGCACCGGCCTACAATCTCACCCTTGCCACCAAAGCCATTGAAGCTTCAGAGCAAAAATCTACTGAACCATCTCCAAAGAAGCCATTCAAACGATGGGATAATAAATGAAAGTTTACTCCCCTGGGAGAATTTTTGGAATCTTCCCTGAGAACCCTGATAGCTGATAACATGATCTCTTTACCACCAATCTGAAACCTTGATCCGGATCCAAAACCATATTGGTGGAAAGATAATGAATTTTGTGCTTTCCATCAGACTAAAGGCCACAAGACTAATGGATGCTTCCACTTGAGGCATACCATTCAAGACTTGATAGATCAAGGGGACATCATGATCGATAATCCTACCAGCAATAATGATCACACAGCATTTACAGAACCGTTTCTACAACATGGCAAGGGAGTTTCCACTTCTCAGCCTAACATGGGGGCAAAAGTCAACTATGCCTACCCTGGAAACAATGTTGTCATCAATATGGTTGAACCATGTCTCTCTGAGAGCTGCAATGTCATCACAATTGTGTGAAGAGACCGAAATCATTCCTCAACTAATGTAGTTACCAGATCACAAGCTTAGGCTCATCTAAAAGGACAAACACCAAGTTCATCTAATGTCCCTAAGATACCTTACAACCTCACATCTGCTTCCAAACAGAAGGCTACCTTGAAATCTTCCAATCCAAAGGATACAAGACCTACATCTTACAACATCGTCCAACAACTCCAGCATACCAATGCCAAAATCTCTATGTTTGAGTTACTTCGAATATCTCCAGCTCATAGAGATATCCTAGACAAAGCTTTGCTCAGCTCTAATGTTCCTAATGATCTAGATCTAGACAGGTTCCAGACTATGGTTGGTCATCTAACGTCTCTGCAACATATCTCCTTTTCAGAGGAAGATGACTACTCCCTAAGTCACCCACATAATCAGCCCTTGCACATAGAAGTCTTGATCCAGAACCGTCGAGTCAAACGTGTGTTGATAGATGGGGGCGTAGGCCTCAACATTTGTTCTTACAACTTAATCACACAGTTGGGATTCTCAGAGATGGCTATTGATCCTCGAAAGAAGATCACCATAAAAGCCTATGATGAACAAGAAAGAGCTTCTAAAGGCACCATTGTCTTACCTATCCGAGTGGGTCCGGTCATCAAAGATACCACATGTCAGGTGCTTGATCTACCATTGGCTTACAATATCCTTCTAGGGAGACCCTGGATACATGAAATGCAAGCTATTCCTTCTACGTACCATCAATGCTTGAAATTTCCCTATGAAGGAGTGGAGGTTACTATCCCAACAGATCTAAGTACAACTTGCAATACATTGAAGGAAAGTGCCGATAAGCTTGTACCTAATAACAGAGAATCTTCCATCAAGCAACAAAATGTGGCTTCCACATCCAAGATGGAAGACATTGCTAAAGAGATCAATATCAAAGAAAATGGGATGGGAGAATACACTATAGAGCCAGTCTTGTCTTTGACATCTCTCCCAATCTCACCTAAGTCATATGGACAATCCTTGAAGCAGTCTGAATCAGAACCTAAGGAACCTATGGAAGCATACAAAAGAAATTTTGTGGTGGAGCAAGTATCCAAACAAGAATTTGAAGAGGATGAAGCTGTGCTTGCATGGCTATACAAAGATGATTCTGAATCCAAAATTGTTCAACCTAGTGAATCTATAGCACCTACAATCCCTTCTAATTCATATGGTCCAGGGAACAGATTGATAGCCAAGATGGGATATTCTGGTCAAGGACCTCTAGGAATCAGAGGAAAGGGTCTTGTGACACCCATTCCACATATTGGTAGAGCCAACAAAGATATTGGTGGCTTAGGCTTTAAGAAGAAACCCCATCATCTCAAAGGTGGTTGTTCTCATGTCATAGAACAAATTGCACCAGGAGAACCCCTTCTCAAGAAAGAAGAGACAGAACCCTCAGATGATGATTCAGATAGTTCAGAACTCATCCCCTATGAAAAATTGCCTAAAGAGATCAAAGATCTTCTTGATGATAAAGATGATCCTATCAAAATAATTAATGTAGTAGACACACAAGAACCTACTGTAGCGCAAGAGATGGTTGCACCACAAGAACCAGCCAATCTCGAAGGCAATCAAACTGATCAAGAAGAAGGGGGTAGTTATTCTGACACTGATTCCCATGAATATGAATTCAAGTTAGAGACTGAGGGTAATCCTTCTTGGGGTATTCATCTTGATTTCACACATTTTCTAAGATTTCCTAGAGATCCTGAATCAGAAGCTGAGTCAAATGACTATGAATGGGGTGCCATTCCAAAAGAAGATGAGCTTATCACAGAGAAATATATTGATGTTATTCACCAATATGTATCTCAACCCAACGTAGGTCTAGAGCGAAACAATGAACTTAACGTGTCTGATCCACCTATGGCTGAAGAGGACTCCCATGATGATGTTGAGCCTATTCACGAATTGAACATTTTGAGCTGTAATATCACCTTTGAACTTGAGCGTCAAGTTAGGACCAATGATGACATATCCATGTTTGTGAACACCATATCCCAAGCCTTTCCCGCTTTGACTATCCAACGCCCTGATCTTATCGACTAAACTTCCACAAACCCAAGCCATGGTGTTTACACCTTTTCCAGTGACTATGCCCTTGCTTTTTACCTCAATGCAGTCGAGCCTATGAGGACTTCCATCAGTGAACCGAGCGTCAGCATGACTGAGTCGGACATCAAATATCTTAGTCAAAAAAATAAAAATAAAAAGAAAAAGAGTTCTGAGGGTGAAAACCACTTTGTGGTAGTCTTAGATCCTACAAAAGTAAAAAGAAAAGACGTATCTGAAGGTGAAAACCTCTCTAAGGCACCTAAGGATGAGATATTTGATGTCCTTCTAAGTCATTTACAGGATAGATCTCTAGTTCTGATTGAGCCCACTCAATCCATCAATTTGGGTACAACAGAGGAACCATAATTGGTACATGTAGCACAATCTCTATCAGAAGAAGAGAAACAGAAATTCACTACATTCTTATCAGACAAAAAGATCAACTTTGCATGGAAATATTCAGATATGCCAGGATTGGATCCCAATCTCATTATGCACCATCTATCCATTGCTCCTGGAGTAAAACCAATCAAACAGAAATTGAGAAAGATGCATCCTCATGTGGCACTCTTAGTCAAAGCAGAACTAGAAAAACTCCTCAAAGCTGGATTCATCCGTGTCATAGACTATGTTGAGTGGATCTCTAAGATTGTACCTGTTTCAAAACCAGATGGTTCAATCAGAGTGTGCACGAACTTTAGAGATGTGAACAAAGCATGCCCTAAGGATGACTTTCCACTACCTAACATTGATATGATAGTGGACATGACTGCGGGCTATGAAATGTATTCCCTTATGGATGGTTTTTCTGGATACAACCAAATCAAAATTGCTCCAGAAGACCAAGAGAAAACTACATTCACATGTGCGTGGGGAACCTTCTGTTGGAATGTTATGCCATTCGGACTCAAAAATGCTGGAGCTACATATCAAAGAGCAATGACATCTATTTTTCATGATATGATGCATAAAATAATGGAGGATTACATGGATGATACCTTGGCAAAATCCATGATTAGAACTGAACATCTAACAGACTTGAGCATGATCCTAGACAGAATGGAACAGTTTAGTCTTTGACTAAATCCTAAGAAGTGTGCTTTTGGTGTCACTTCTGGAAAGCTCTTAGGATACATAGTTTCAAAGAAAGGCATTGAGGTCGATCCAGCTAAGGTGAAAGCTATCATAGAGATGCAACCTCCCAAGAATATCAGTCAAATGCGAACTTTGCAAGGGAGAGTACAGTCCATCAGGAGATTCATATCACAGTTAGCTGACATATCACAACCTTTCACAAAGACATTACATAAAGGTGTGACCTTTGCATGGAATGAAGAATGTGAGAACAACTTTAACCATATCAAGAAGTATCTATCAAATCCACCTATATTGATGCCTCCTATTCATGGGAAGCCATTAATATTATATGTCTCCGCAATAGATACATCATTGGGGGTATTACTAGCACAACATGATGAGAACAAGAAGGAAAGATCCATCTACTATATCAGCAGAACTTTAGTGGCCTATGAGAAGAACTACTCAATGATAGAGAAGGCATGTCTAGCTGTGATCTTTGCATTGTAGAAACTGAGACACTACATGTTAGCTCATACCACGCATCTAGTAGCAAAAATTGATCCATTGATATACCTACTAAGCAAGGCGGCCCTCACCGGTAGACTAGCTAAATGGGTCATGCTTCTAAGCAAATTTGACATTGAATATGTTGAAAGAAAAGCTATAATAGGTCAAGTTATTGCTGATCAACTAGCAGATGCACCCATGTTTGATGATACACCCATGCAAATGGAATTTCCCGATTCCTCTATCATGCACCTCTCTTCTAGAGCATGGCGGTTATTCTTTGATGGCTCCTACACAAAGAATGGATCTGGAGCAGGCATATTGTTCATCACTCCTCAAGGATACTCGATACCCAAAGCATTTAGACTAAAGTTTCCTTGCACAAACAATATTGCTGAATATGAGGCACTTCTCAATGGTATGAAAATGGCAATACAGTGGAGAGTTACAGAGATGCACATCCATGGAGACTCACAATTGGTTATCCACCAAGTCAATGATGTGTACCAAACCAAAGATGAAAAGCTCATTCCTTACAAGAGAATGGTAGATGATTTAAAGAAATACTTCATCTCTATCACATTTGAGCAAATACCTAGAACGGAGAATAAGGCTGCCGATGCAATGGCGACATTATCTACTCTCTTACAGTAGCCCGAACATGAGCTACGCTACGAGTTCCCGGTGGAAGCCCTATCCTATCCTGGATATGACTCCCTTGAAACCTACATGATCTACACTGTTGTAGGTTATGACTCATCTCGCTACAAAAATCTATTCTCCTATCTCCATGACCAAATCATCCCTGAGTCCTTTAACCGCTTTGAGAAATGAAACCTTATCCGATCCGCATCCCGATATGTCATCATTAGTAATGATCTGTACAAATGAGGTTTAGATGGTACACTACTTAGATGTTTAGAATGGGAAGAGTCTCAATGTGCATTAGAGGAAGTCCACGAGGGTATATGTGGGTCGCACTCAAATGGTTTAACGTTAACTCGAAAACTTATTAGGGCTGGGTACTATTGGCCTGAAATGGAGAAAGAGGCTATTAAATTTGCTAAAAATTGTCAACAATGTCAAGTACATAGCAACTTGATTCATGCTCCCAGGAGAGATCTGATTCCCTTTACTACACAATGGCCTTTTCAACAATGGGCATTTGATCTCATAGGTGCTATCCATCTGCACTCTTCCAATGGACATACCCATATAATCACATCTATAGATTATTTTACAAAATGGGTAGAAGCAGTTCCTCTAACACAAGCAACGGGGAAACAGATCTCTATGTTCATCCTGAACTACATCATTTGCAGATATGGGATCCCTCACTCTATAATCATAGATAACGGGGGACAATTCAAAAACAAGGATCTAGATGACTTATGTGCTAAATTCAAGATTACACAACATTGGTCTTCTATTTACTATCCTCAAGGGAATGGACAAGCTGAAGCTTCAAACAAAAATCTCTTGAAAATCTTGCATAGAATAGTGAATAAAATAGGAAGAGACTGGCATCTCATGATCAATCTAGCTCTCTAGGCCTATAGAACTAGTATCAGAACGCCTACTGGGGCTACACCATTCGCTTTAGTTTATGGGTCTAAAGCAGTACTACCTATTGAGGTTGAAATCCCATCACTCAGAATCAAAATGCATGGACTTGTCACCGACGATGACAACAGAGTGTCTAGGTTACAAGAATTGGAACTACTAGATGAGCGCAGACAAGCAGAATATGATCATTTCAAAGTATATCAGAAGAGAATGTCTAGAGGCTACAATAAGAAAGTCAGACACAGAGAATTTCAAGTTGGTGATCTAGTCTTGAGAGAAAATCCTAAAAATCAATCACATCGAGAACGCAAGGGGAAGTTCAAACCCAATTGGCTGGGTCCCTTTTTCATCACTGCTACTTTTGGCTCTGGTGCATATCAACTCTCAACAACTGAGGGAGAACAGCTCCGAGAACCAATCAACGTTCTCCATCTAAAAAAATTCTATGCCTAAGGCATTTCGTCTATGGTAAAATGTCCTGAAAAAAATCTTAAAAATTAGAAAAAGTCCTGAAAGAAATGAACATCTTGGTGAAAACCTAGCAATAGGCACCTTGATGATTCACAAAAAAATAAAAAAATATCAAAAATTCAAAAATTCAAAAAAATCAAAAATTCAAAAAAAATTGAAAAAAATGAAAAATACAAAAAAAAAGAAAAAAAGAAAAAGAAAAAGTGCCTTGGTGAAAACTTGGAAACAGGCGCCTTGGTAGCAAAAATAGAATCTCTGCCAAGATGGTGAAAACCTGGCAAACGAGCGCCACTTGTTCCAAAATGCTCCATCTATCAGCACAATCTTGGTCTTTCCTAGCTTTCAGTCTTGCTTTAGTTTGTACATATCTCCCGGTTTGTTTCTGCATATCCTGGTTTCAATAAGTCGGTCTGTACACCAATCAGCTCAAGCGTTTGTATCCTATCAATGTTCAAATTTGGGGGCAATCAATGTCAGATCCTATGGTCTCCCATGTATCTTAGACATTTCCTATCTAGTCAGAGTCCTTTGAAGCTTCCAGTTGAGTCAGTCAGTCAGTCTCGTCTCCAGAAAGGATTTTGCATCTACAACAATCAAACATCAAAACTCAACTGAAAACAATTTGTGCTTTTCATGCTTTTATCTCCTTGTATGCTTGCTGATCTGCATTGAGATTTTTGCATATTGTGTCCCTTCGAGCTCTTCGATGATGTCCTTTATAGGATTTAGAGAGTGATGACTGGGGGCATAATCTTTTCTTTGTTTTCTGCTTGTATGTGAAAATCTAACAACTTTGGAAATTCCAGATTGAAATGGTGTCTGACTATAAGAGCCTCTATCTCGAATTGGATGGCCATGCGTACCTCGACCATTGATACCCAGACAATTCAAGGAAGTTTGATCTAACTATTATCTTTTTGAGTAAGTTCTTTTTCCTACTGTGGAACGCGATCTTGCCTAAGGAGGTGAACAATAAAGGGTCACTACGGGTAATTCACACTAGATTTAGAATGATCTTTTGATTGTTTGATGTGTATGTTAAATGCAAGGCGTACTCAGGTCATCACGACGTTTATGTTTTGATGCTTGTACAAATTGCTATATCAAAATGGACATGATATTTAGGTCATCCTAGCGTTTGTGCCTTGGTGCTTATATCTAATCCAACATTCCGAATACAAATCAATATTCATATGTCCATGGTTGTATAACCAGTGGGTGTTGTATTGATTCTTGCGCATACAAATCGATATTCATATGTCTATGGTTTCATGGCTAGTGGGCATTGTATTGATTTATCCGGTTAGCTAAAAGTTCAATGATGATAACAAATCGACATATGATCAATGACTAGGTCCTAGGTCTTAGGTTGCATTTCATTTTGCATGTCTCTTTGCATTTTGCATGTTTGCATGATCTCACAATGGCTAAATGAACTTCGAAGCTTAAATGATTCTCCACTCGCATCTTCCAATCTAACAAGAGCTGAATCCCACACGAAGGTTCCTCCAACGAAATAGCAAGTAGAATCCTTTTTCGGGATCAAAATCAAAATCTGAGATCATTCATATTGTTAACTACTTGCATAATCAACCTTCAATCATCACAGAAATCCATAATTCAACTTAACTGATTAGCTTACATCAAACTATCAAAATTTCAACTTGGTCAACCATGGTCAACTCATGGTCAAACCTAGTCAAACTTGGTCTTCAGGACCTCCAAACGATGCAGAATGCACTCTTGAACGTGTATAACCACTTCTCAAATCAATTAACATGCTTCTAAACTCTCAACACTGACTTTTCTTGTCAGATTTCAATTTTAATCCCGAAGGGGGCATGGTATTGCATATCATTCAAAGTCTGTAATCAAATTGGAAATCAATATCTTTCATCAGTAATCAAGACAATAATCACGTCTAGTTACTGATTCATCAAAAAGACCTCATCGCTTGGGGAAAATCTACCATCACTTGGGGCATATCAGATTCATCAAGATCCATATCAATCTGGTATTCTCCTAATCTTGTAAACTATATCAATTTTTGCACCCATTGGTTCATCAGTGTTCTTCCCTTGGTTCTTTGGCAACTGAAGGATTCGGATGTGATACCTGCTAGTTCTGCTAAGACAATCGAGTCTAGAACGGGTCACTCACTTCTTTGCAATCCTAAGGTTTGGAATCAGGTGTTTTGACACTTTTTCGCAATCCGCGGTTCATCGCTGCTATAGTGAACATTATCTTTGGTCATTCAGGACCTATTATCTTCATATCAAATCAATATCAATCAGCTTCTGTCTCATATCAATTATCAATTTCGCATCAGTTTCATATCTCTATCAAACACAAACTTTCTTTGAACCACTACGCTTCGCACAGTAATTCAAAGAGGGGCAAAATGTAATACCCCAAAAATGGGCTATAAGTTCATTAATCTCCTACATCTTCAATTCGAACAAAATCGACATCAAAGTCCTAATCTAAGGCACATCTAAACATCATCAAATCTAATTGATTATCTTAAATTCTACATCAGGGAATATTCCTAGTAATATTCCTAATCATCATAATTATCTTTAATTTTATAATTATTTGGCAATAAATCACATTTATCCTAAAATTTGATTAATTAAATATTTTGCATATTTAATTAATTAGATTTAATATTTGCCACTTAATTGTTTAATTAAATTTAATTATATCTATTATTAATTGTATTATTTAATTTTGACAATAAATCAAAATTCCTATGAATAATTGATTAAATTCTTAATTAATTAATTAAAGCATGTTGTCATTATTTAATAATATAATTTTTAATAAAAGTTTGGTCAAATAGTTAATTAACCCATAAATTAATTATTTTATTTCAAAAAGCAGTTAAGTTGAGAATAAATCACTTTATTTATTTATTAAATCATAATTATCCATGTGCACATTCAAGGACCTGGTAAACTCAAAATTGGAAAATCAATGCAAGTTGTTAGCTTTTTGAAACTCAACATCTTTTCAAGTTTTAAAGTTGATCTAAACTTCTAATTCAAGTTGAACTGTGCTTTTGCATGATTTTTGTGACTTAATTATCTTTATTTAAAAATAACTCAAAAATCAAGTTGAGTTATTTGAGTGATTTATGGCTTTTTCTCATGCACCTCCAAAGCCTTGGATTTCTATAAAAACAAGGCTCAGCTCTTCATAATTCATCTCATATTTTGCACAATCACGCTGGAGAATTGGAATTGAAGAATCAAAGCTCTTGCGAATCGACATCTTTGTGAGATCAATCTTATTTTTGCATTCATAGCATATCAATTTTCAATAGCATTCATAGCATATCAATTTCATATTAGCATAGATTCATATCAGTTTTTATCATTCTTATTGCATAGAAAATATCAAAAATATAGATCAATTGCATTCAAATCCTTCATTTAGGTGTCGTCTAGGTCACTGATCTTGATTACAATCTGAGAACATCAATCTCGCACCTATTAGAAGGCAGTAAATCGCTTGGTTAGATTAGATTTCAATTTTGCATGATTTTGATTATAGCTAACCTCTAATGTTTTACTGAAGTGTTGTGTCTACAGATCAGATACAATTTTCACACACACAGTACCTGCATATGCAGGTGTACCTACCTGCACATGCAGTGTACTTCCTAAAAAAAGTACCCATCCTTTCAAAAAATATGTACGCTTTCTTTTTTTAAAAGACTTTTAGGAAAAACTTTTGTTAAATGACAGTCTTAAAAACTTTATTAAAAAAAATTCTTGGTTTTTTTGTTTTCACTGCCTCAGTATGCATGTCAAGGTCATATGACCCTGGTATAATTTTTTTACCTCAGATGGAAACTTTGTCTAAATTGGATAAATTTTATATGGAAATAGGGGTTTTTGGGTGCTCTGAGAACAAAGGTAAGGTCTGTTTGAGCCCAAAATGACCAGAATCAAAGGTCCCCCTAGATCCAACATAAAACCTTTTGAAAATCATAGATATGACGAACAAGGATGAATCTCTCATGAAGAGAACACATGAAGATCTGAAGCTCTGATACCATATTGGAGTTGATGAGAAAATTAACCCACAACTCCCAAGAATCATCTGCCTGCAAACACGTCATAGAAAGAGAGAAACAAATAACTATGGAGGCCCGAACTCAATTATCCATGAAAGAGGAGGCATCCTGATATGCAAAGAAAAAATTGCAATACAATGTAATGAATGAATTATGATTACAAGAGAGATCAATCCTTATACAAGGAGATAAAAACCCTAAAGAAGAAACCTAGGTTGCATGATAATAATGAATAAAATAATAAATTATTATATGCCTCAAGTTTAGCTTAAGTAAAGAAAGAGATAATAAGTGACTTAATAATTAAATCAACATGATTTAATAAATAAGAAAAACAACTTAGTACTCTAACATATATTGAGTCTTAGTCAGGTTTAGCAGAGGTCATGAGTCTTATGTAACATTTTATAGAGCAAATAAGAAGTTTAGTATTGGAGTCTTAAGTGTGATGAGTTTTATTTGAATGAGGAAATCTAATGTATGAAGACAGTGATTCTAAAGTAAATGAAATATAATCTAGATTTGGTGCTCTCCTTAGTGTTGGTTTTATGAGTTGTGAATTTAATGATTCAAAGTTTTTATTCAATTCATTGCATATCTTTCATGTATGTGTATGTTTTAATTCTAAGCTTGGATCAAAGATCAATTAAAATGTTGAAGATAAACTCACAATTTCATAAGGTTAGTACAAGGATTGTTATAAGAAGTTCAAATTAGGACTACATGAATAGATATTGTTGTAATGCAATAATAATCTTAGTCTTGAATCAGTAACATTTCATGTCATTCATATGATGAGTTGTGGATATAAAATATTTCCCAATGATAAGGCATTGCTCCAAATCTGTTGTAATTGTTATTTTGTTGGTCCATGTTGTCTCGTTAAACCATTTTGATAAAAATTCTTTTCATTTACCAGTTTTATCTATGGTATGTGTGTCTCATGCTCCATAACAATTGAGAATTAATAAGTAGTTAGCTATTACTTAGTATTTTCTTGT
This sequence comes from Chamaecyparis obtusa, assembly GCA_027943335.1. Taxonomy (NCBI): domain Eukaryota; kingdom Viridiplantae; phylum Streptophyta; class Pinopsida; order Cupressales; family Cupressaceae; genus Chamaecyparis; species Chamaecyparis obtusa. The sequence continues at coordinate 285,299 of BSBK01008681.1, read as the reverse complement.
TATTATTGAAACATTTGTGAGATAATATGTTTATTAGATTCAAGGATATGTCTAATGAGGTTAGTATTTCACTAGATTTAGGTGTACTCGCCTTGGTTTTTTAGAGCCAAAAGTGTAGGGGGAGTTTCATCCCTGTTAGTTGATCTAGTCATTCATGGGGGTTTGATAATTGGAGTTGGAAACTCTTTAGAATTTTTAGTGAGTGTAATGGTAGCTTTTGAAGCATAAAACCATTTTGGGAACCAACAGTACTTTTATCAAGGTTATGTGTACTATTACATCATCTAGTGGGCCATCATGGTTTTTCCCTTAATCAGGTTTTCACGCAAATTTTTTTGGTGTTTTGTGTTCTTGTGTTGATAGTTAAAATGTTTCATATTTATCTTTGAACATATAAGTGAAGAAGTTAAGTATTGTTAAGTTTTAGTTTTGATACAACTGATTCACCCCCCACCCTCCCGACCCCCTTAGTTGTGTGTGCTGTCTTATTTCTATCAATTGGTATCAGAGCTAGACCCTCTTTTTAGAGCCTAACCACTTGTGGTGATCTGGGATGGTAGATTTTAAGGATAGTCTAAGATTTGATGGAATAAATTAATCTTTGTGGAAGGGCACGATGATTACACATTTGAGATGTATTGGAGAATAATATTGCGATGTTACAAAGAAATATTACAAGCCTCCTACAAATTTGTCCCTTTTTATTGTTGATGAGATTACATAATTCAAATGTAACATGAGAACCAAGAAAGCCTTTTTAAGTGCCCTTTTATATGTCAAATATACATATGTCATGGAGTTGGAAACTGGAAATGAGGTATGGACAAAGATTGAAGCATTGCATGAAGGAGAATCTTGTGTGAAGCAAGTGAAGTTTCAGAGCTTGAAAGGAAAGATGGAATCTTTGAGGATGTGTGAAGATGAAAACATTCATGCATATACTCATAAGGCGACCAAACTTGTTTGTGGAATCAGAAGTGTTGGTGGCACTTTGGATGAGGATGAGATTGTTTCTAAAATCTTGAGATATTTGTCTCCTACTTATGACAAAAAAGTTATTGCAATTAAAGAGATCGAGATCATTTCTAAGGTAACAAGAGATACACTGGTTGGTAAGTTATATGCTTTTGAAATGAATAGATTTCATGATAATCTTCCAATGTATGAATCTACATTTAAAGATGCTATTTATAAGGATAAGTTGAGTTATGAATCTAGTGAAAGTTATTCAAGTTCATCTGAGTTTGGATCTAGATATGATAAGTGTTAGAGTAAAGTATTAATTTTATTAATTAACTTTACTCTCTTCTTAAGATGTCAAATCTTTTGCTTTAGTTGTTTATATTTAAATACACATGCATGAGTTGTTTTAAACCAATGCACTAGTTATTTTAAATATAAACTTGCATGTATTAGTCTTGTAATAATTTAACTAATTATTACATGCACTAGGGTTTGCCTTTCAAGGCTTTTGATCTCTTTTATAAGGATGATCCATTGTACATTTAATTCATTCATTATTTGAAGATATTTTCTTCTTCATATTTTTGAGTCAAACCCTTGCCCTCTTCTTGTCTCTACTTCCTTGTAACAAGTTTTTGTATGCAGGTGATCTTCGAGTTTTGTGGATTTGTATTGTTCAAATCCTACATGGTATTAGAGCCTAATCTGCTACAGCTTGTTCGCATTTGAAGGATTCAAATTAGGGACTTTTGGCAGATTTGAGAGGTTTTTGGTTATATTTCTCAGATCTGGTATTCTCTGTAGGACGTTATTTTTTGTTTCTTTTTTGCCTGCAAAAAAGGAAATTTTTTTTTGTGCATTTTTTAGGGCTTTTTTGTGTTTTTTTATTGAAATTAGGGGGTCCCTAAATTTTGGTGGACTTTGAACTCAAACGGACCTTATTGTTGAGCTCACAACACCCAAAAACCCCTATTTTGATATAAAACACATCAAAATTAGATAACGTTGCAGGGAGAGGCAATTTTTTTTTGCCTTAGGGCTATGCACGCACCCCGAGGCAGGTGGCCATACGGATTATCCTACACAAAAATTAAAAATAAAATAAAAAAGGCATCGAAGGCAACACGTAGCCAGCGCACCGCCCACGTGCCACCTCAACACCGCCGGCCACCGGATCTCCGCCCAAACCACCGCCTGCTAGAGAAAACCGCTACCGAAAATTGCCAGCAATAAACTAACTGCCAGCAGCCTGCGCTAACCACCAACAGTTAGCCCAAGCCGCCAGCCTGACTACCAGCGATAGGGGCCTGCATGTGACCAGGGGCTAGTGGCCTTTTTTCAAAACCAATTTTTTTTCACTTTTGGAGTCTCTTTCACTGAAATTGGCTTTCTGGGAGCCCCACGCATTATTTTTCAACAAATGAAATATCGTCAGAAAGTTGGTTCTGAGCCCAACACTCTCACAGAGGTTAATCTAGTATTTTTTGTCATCTAGTTTGTTGTTTTTGCTGTCAACACCATATTATCCTTTTTCATTATGGGGGGCCTAATTTGCTCAAATTAGCTCCATTTTTCGATTCGAAAGAAGCACCAGAAAGATCTTCTCGAGCACCATCTAGATTTTTTCCTATTTTCATCAAAAAAATTTCAAGGTACACAAGATTTAGATCTAAAGATTTTTTTCTCTTCTCTTGATAAAGCATATCATTCTAGGCTTAGGGGTTCGATATTTGGATTGTGAGGGGTGTTATTTTCTTGTTTCTATTAGTTAAACCAGATATTTATAAAAAAAAAACCCCTTCTAAAAAATATGGTCGAGACCTCTTCTTGTCTAGAACTTCTGACCCCACATAATTATCACATATGGAAAACCCTGATGACATAGCTTCTCCATTCAAAAGGGCTTTGGTCTTGTCTAGATGCAATGCAGCCAGTATTAAAGAGGCCCTTTAAGATCATGCAGCATCGAAACAAGATGGATGAGGCTATGGGGTTGATTTCTTTACAGGTATTAGACAACTTGTAGTTTCATCTTGATGGGTGCAATACCCCTCTAGCTATGTGGACCAAGCTTAACACCTTGTTTGGTACAGTGAATGAGTTTAGAGCACTTCAGATTGAGGTAGAGCTTACCTCTCTTGTACCTAATTCTTTTCCCTCTATTGAGGACTTTCTGATGAAGTTCAAACATCAGAGATCTTTGTTACATAGATGTGGAAAGAAAAAGACTGATAAAGAGTGCATTTATCTGATTCTATCTAAGCTTAGGGGAAACTTTGAGATCTTCTCTTCTACCTTTCATTCTACCATGGATGTTTTGGGACCTACATTCACCATGCCCACTTTTGAGGTGTTCTGTGATCATTTAACTAGATAGCAGGCCAAACTTACTTAGTTGGACTCTCTAATAGGATCAAAGAACCAAGCATTGGTTGCCCAGCCATCCAATGGAAAGCAGAAGCAGAAGTTGAAGCAGCTATCAAATTCCTCTTCTCAACACTCTACTGGCCCACCATCTTCTTCTAAGAAGGAGAAACAGAAGACTGAGAGACCTACATGTTCCTATTGTCAGAAGGGACCTCATGATGAGTCACATTATTTTCAAAAGAGATTTGATGGCTATGAGAAATAGATTGCAGATTTGCAAGCTCTTCTTCAGAAGATCACTGTTTCCTCTCCATCCTCTTCTACCTCACATGGGTCAATTTTTTTAGTCTTCTTCCACATCTTTGACATCTAGATAGAATTTTGGATAGGGTCATGCATTACGGGCATCCATTGCATCCCCTTCATAGGTTCCTTGGATACTGGATTCAGGTGCTTCTCACCATATGGCATCTTCTCAAGGGGTCTTCTCTACTATTGAGGCTTCTCCCATTCCTCATATTCTCATGGGGAATAACACTATCCTGACAGTCTACAGGAAAGGTTCAGTAGGCATTCAGGATGACACATTTAATGATGTATTGTATGTTCCATCTCTATCTATAAACCTTCTCTCGATTTATTAGATTACACACAGTGGATCAAGGAAGACAGTTGAGTTCACTGTAGATTTAGTCTTCATTCGGGATAGTGTGACAGGAGGCATTGTTGCGACAGGGATAGTTGATCATTCCATCCATATCTACACCTTCTCACACTTTGGTCCACCATCTCCATTATTGGAGCATAGCTCTCCTCTTTCACGAGAGCCTCATGTGGTGCAGTCAGGTCGCTTGAACTTTTGTATTGTTCCTGAGATCACTGCTATGACTGCCACACCACATCCTGTTGAGTTCTTTTCTCTTCAGCAGGATTCTTCTTTAGCACTGCCTGACCCTCCAGCTCCATTCATCGAGCTACCAAGTGCACTTGTTGAGGATTCTACAGAGGATGTTCATCTCATCTTTCATGACAGTGTCAGCACACCTATCACACCACCTACATTGGAGATTCCCTTTCAGGATCCTCTATATTTCTCCTTTGAGCATCAGTTAGGCCTTCTAGTTTCACCTCTCATTCAGGGGTTTCCTTGTTCTGTGCCTTTGGTTTTTCCACATTGGAGTTGCATTGGTTCGATCGTTTCCATAGGGGTTCCATCATTCTGGGGGGGCTTTGGTGTCTCATCCCTCTCTCATGGGGGGGCTGGTTGTACTTATGGTTTTGAGAGAGTCTCTTGACCCATTTCTTTTTCTACTTTTTTCTATCTCTTTTTGGAGTAGGGTTTTATTCCCACTGGGTTTTCTCTATTTCTCCATTTTACAGAGATTTGGTTGTGCTGGGTACCTCATCAAGCCATGTTGCCGGGACCCATTTTTTTGTTTTTTGCACTGTAGTTTCCTTTTCTTTCTTCTTACATTGTTTGTAGCTACATTGTTGCTCATCTTAAGGGGGGGTGTTAGAGTAAAGTATTAATTTTATTAATTAACTTTACTCTCTTCTTAAGATGTCAACTCTTTTTCTTTAGTTATTTATATTTAAACACACATGCATGAGTTGTTTTAAACTCATGCACTAGTTGTTTTAAATATAAAGTTGCATGTATTAGTCTTGTAATAATTTAACTAATTATTACATGCACTAGGGTTTGCCTTTCAAGGCTTTTGATCTCTTTTATAAGGATGATCCATTGTACATTTAATTCATTCATTATTTGAAGATATTTTCTTCTTCATATTTTTGAGTCAAACCCTTGCCCTCTTCTTGTCTCTACTTCCTTGTAACAGGTTTTTGTATGTAGGTGATCTTCGGGTTTTGTGGATTTTTATTGCTCAAATCCTACAATAAGGAATGAGAAGAGATTGAAGAAGAGGAAAGAAAGTTGGAAGAGCTAGAAGCCTTGATTACGAAGAGAGTTCCTAAAGGTGCAAGTAAGTATGAAGGGAAGCTACCTTTGAAATATTTGTCTTTTAATAAGATTGGTCATTTTGCTTCTAGATGTCTTGAGAGAGTATCAAAGCATAAGCCTAGAAAATTTCAGCCTAAATATCATAAGAAGTGTTATTATGCTAGTGAGAGTGTGACTGATGAAGAGTCTAAGAAGAGTGAAGAAGAGACTGTCTTCATTTATATTAGAGATGAGAACCCTACTTTCTTGAATTAAGAGAAAGCCCTAATTGTACATGTTGAAGTAAAAGTTGAATGGGTAATATATAGTGGTTGCATGCATCATATGACTAGGGATAAGAAAAAAATTGTGAAATTGGAAAGGTATGATGGTGGTGTTGTCAAATTTAGTGACAATACTCCTTGTTTTATCAAAGGGAAAAGTTTGATTACACTTGATGGTAAGAATAATACTAATGATGTATTATATGTTAAAGGTTTAAAGCATAATATTTTTAGTGTTGGATAGTTTGTTTGTAGAGGATACATGTGTTAGTCCTAAGATCATATTATTGAGAGGGGAGTGAATCAGTAATCAACCAATTATTTAAATTTTTTAACCTCTTAAACTTTGCAACAACATTCACAATATTAACTTAATAACAATAAATAAAAATCATAACCATAAGCACATCCACATAATAATGAAATATTTGACATAGAGATTTATCTTGTAGAAACCTAATTTGGGAGAAAACCATGGAGGGAATTAGTACCCACTAAATGATGTACTCTTTTGAAGTACGCCCTACGAGGAGCTTAACCTTGTTAGGAGTTTACAACAACATTGTTATGTGCTACCCGATCAAGGGATCTAACTCTAGCCCTATTAGGAGCTTTACCATGGAAAGAGTAGCCTTGTTAGAGGACTTTAGACACAAGATAATGTGCCACCCTGTTAAGAGATTTACAATAAGGACTTGCTAGGATCCACTCAGTTAAGGGATTTTGACTATTGCAACTATTAGGGAACAACATAAAGAATGATATGTAGAATAGAACTACCTCTGCTTGATCAGATCCACTGAAGCACGCAATCTCTTCACAACACACTTAACTCTATCCTAGCTTGATCACAACCTCTTCTTTACAACCACACTTTCCCAATACATGATCAATACACTTAACTTCCAACTTCATCTATTATATAATGAGCTATTAAGTCCACCACCTTAATCAAGCCCTAAATCTGAAATAGATTTGAATTTCAAATATCCTGCTTAGATCTAACATGCCACAAACCAAAATTCAATGTACAAAATAATTGTCCAAGGTCGTATCGGCCTATACAATGAATTACATATAAATTTTTGTCAGGTTCAAATACATTTTGACCAAACACATGATTCCTCTAGAATCTTCTCTACACGCTAGCTTCGAACAATGTGATGCCAAATCATCACCTCCAATCATGAAGACATGTCACCAGATCATGATTGACTCAACCAATTCTATTGCAACCTCAACACTAACCACTGATCAAAGATTTATCAACTGTTGCTCAAGAATACAAACACTTTAACCTGTTAACAATTCTAACTTTGCTCACCGATCACCTATCCTGCACACTGGTCACTCAAATTACTTGTGGTTGCAACCATAGATTCTACATATTGTCAAAAACCTTATCCTATGATCACATCACATAACTCAACATAGACTTGACAAAACAATCAAATGACCTATCGCTTGTCATTGACTATTCTAGAAGTTGCACCAATAACCTTCATCCGATCATAACTTTTGTATGGGTCTACATCAACAGTAACAGTCATGTATTTAATATTCAAAGACATCCCCAAGTCTCTCATAAGGATTGGTATAACTAAAACTCATCACAACACCTTGATCAACATACTCATACTTAGCAACATACTAGGAATACTAGGTCAATACTTGACATCAATGATAGCCCAATAATTGATCATCATGCAATCAAAACTTTATCATGACAACACCATAAATCACTTACCATCACTACACTAGTTATGCCAACAACATGCTAGAATTAAAGGATGGAAAGTGCATATCAAAGGAAGCTCTGGAAATGAAATTACATTAGGTACCAAGACCAGAGGTAATATTTTCCATTTGAATAGTACAAAGGATAAATGTTTGATTGTTAGAATTGATGACAGTTGATTATGGCATAAGAGACTTTGTCATGTAAACTTTGATAACATTGTGAAGATAAGTACTACACATGTTATAAGAGATCTACCTAAATTGATGAAGCGTGATAATGTTATGTGTAAGGAATGTCAAATTGGAAAGCTAACAAGATCTACTTTTAAAAGAAATATATATTCTTCAAGTGGAATGTTAGATTTGGTGCATACATATTTATGTGGTCCTACTAGAACTAGGAGTTATTATGGTGACAAATATATCATACTATTCATTGATGACTATTGAAAGATGATGTAGGTTACATTTTTTAAGGAAAAATATAAAGCTTTTGACAAATTCAAGATCTTTAGAGCTATATTTGAGACTGAGACAAGATTGAAACTAAGTGCTTGAGATTGGACAGAGGTGGAGAGTTTACTTCAAGAGAATTAAATGCTTACTGTGAAGAGAATGGAATAAGGAGACATATGTTAGCTCCCCAAACCCTTCAATACAAATGGAATTGCGGAGTGAAGGAATTGTTGAAGAGATTTAGAATGGATGAATCCAAACCTGTAGGAACCGCTATGGTTATTGGTTGCAAGTTAACGAAGAGTGATGATTTTCTTCTTGCTAATAAAAAAAGGTACAAATCAATGATCGGTGGATTGATATATTTGACTTAGACTAGACTAGACATAATGAATGTTATCTGCATTATTGCGAGATTTCAAGCATAACCAAAGGAATCACATGTTGTTTTTGTTAAGAGGATATCCAAATAATTGGAAGGAATAATGGATTGTGGCCTATGGTGTCCTAAGAATGGTGATCTTATATTATGTATTTATACTGATGTTGATTGGGTAGGTAATGTGGATGACAAGAAAATTACTACAAATGGAGCATTTTTTTAAGAAAAAGAAGTCAGTTTCTTGGTCTAGTAAGAAATAAACTTGTATATCTGAATCTAATGTTGAAGATGAGTATGTTTTTACTACTATGAACTGTAGTCAGATAGTTTGGATGAAGTCAATGTTGGAATACATCATAATAAGATTTGATGAGCCTATTGTTATTTATTGTGACAATTCAAGTGTTATCAATATTTCAAAGAGCCGTGTGTTGCATTCACCTATTGTTATTTATTGTGACAATTCAAGTACTATCGATATTTTAAAGAGCCACGTGTTGCATTAAAAGACAAAACATATTTCTATCAAGTATCATTTCTTGAAGGATAAGGTGAATGAAAAAGAAGTCAAATTGGAATATGTGCCTATGAAAGAGAAAATTGTAGATATTTTCATGAAGCCCTTGCCAAAAGATACTTTGGAGTATCTCTGAGGTAAGCTTGGGGTGATAGCCCCTCCTGATCAAAACTAAAGATGCATAGATTTGCATTGGTCTAGTGTTTTCATAGAGATTATTTTCCTTCTGGATTGGTACTTTTTGGGACTACTCCTTAGGGATAGTAGTTGGTATGTGTGTACAAGAAGTACCTTTATAGGATTAGTTTATCAATATTTAAATCAAATTGAGCTAAAATATGACAATTAGTAAGTTATTCAATGAAAATAATGTCAATAAGCATCCTATAGATCTCTATTTAGGTATGCTAATGCAAAGCTCTCAGCAAGCCTCTATTAGTGACAACTTTAACATAATAATTATGCTAAATGATTACACAATTAAAGCCTATTTCAATGAAAACTATGCTCAATTATGCTAAAAATGCTTCTAGCTCAAATTCACTATAGTAATGATGCAATTCAAAGATGTATGTGGATCCTTTTCTCATGATTTTAGCCCTCTATTTATAGATTTTAACAAGCATAGGGGGTGGAGTTAATTTGATCATGGTGGAGGTAATTTCCTCCCATGTGGTGGGTGAGAGAAATTAGGAATTAATTAATTAAATTAAACTAATTTCTTTAGCCATGTGTACCCCTTGAATGGGTTAAATTTGATTTTAATTGAACTATACAATTAATTAGATTAATTGCACAATTAATTGATTTATTTAATTCTTTTGGCTTTTTATTTCAATTAATGTTTGATTTTGGCTTGGTTGCAATTAATGCTTTGATTTTGCCTTAGTTGCTCACTTGGTTTGATCTTAACAATTTTTAGGTGTCTACAAATGCCCCTCTTTGAATCAATGTGTGAAGCTTATTAGTTCAAAGAATGTCTAATGTCTTGATGCAGATTCTTGATTAACTGATGTTTGATTTAATTCTGATAATTGATGCAAATTTCCTGGAAAAATCTTGATTGATTGATGATGTCGATGCTCGTTCTAATGATGGAACTTTGATATGATGTCTGATTTGAATTGATTTTCTGATTTTGATGCCCCAATGATGAATTCAAAAATTTTTTACGTTGACTGATCGTGCTACTGATTTTGATTGTATCGATGATGATCCAAGTGTACGCTGTGTGTGTGAAAATTGTACCTGATCTGTAGACACAACACTCAGTAAAACATTAGAGGTTAGCAAAAATTGAAATCGTGCAAAATTGAAAACTATGTAACCAAGTGATTTACTGCTTTCTAATAGGTGCGAGATTGATGTTCTCAGATTGTAATCGAGATCAGTGACCTAGACGACACCTAAATGAAAGATTTGAATGCAATTGATCTAGATATGAGATTGAATGCAATTAAGCTTTTTTTTTTTTTGGATTTTATGATGCAATAAGGAATGAAAAAAACTGATATGAATCTATGCTAGATGAAATTGATATGCTATAAATGCTATTGAAAATTGATATGCAATGCTAATCTAACAATGATATGCAATATGAATGCAAAAATAAGATTGATCTCACAAAGATGTCGATTCGCAAGAGCTTTGATTTCTTCAATTCCAATTCTCCAACGTGATTGTGCAAAATATGAGATGCTTGGATGCAAATTTGAGAGATGATTGAGAGATGATTGAGAGATGAATTATGAAGAGATGAGCCTTGTTTTTATAGAAATCCAGGGCTTTGGAGGTGCATGGATAAAAGCCATAAATCACTCAAATAACTCAGGTTGATTTTTGAGTTATTTTTAAATAAAAGATAATTAACTCACAAAAACATGCAAAAGCTAAGCTTTAACTCAAAATAGAGTTTAGCTTTAATTGATAATTGATAGTTGTCTGCTTTTATGATTGTGCATGTTTTATTTATGAATTAATTTAATAATAAAGTGATTTATTTCCAACTTAACTGCTTTTAAAAATAAAATAATTGATTTATGGGTTAATCAATTATTTAATCAAACTTTTATTAAAAACTATATTATTAAATAATGACAACTTGCTTTAATTAATTAAATAAAAATTTAATCAATTATTCATAGGATATTTGGATTTATTGTCAAAATTAAATAATACAATTAATAATAGATAGAATTAAATTTAATTACACAATTAAGTGGCAAATATTAAATCTAATTAATTAAATATGAAAATATTCAATTAATCAAACTTTAGGATAAATGTGATTTATTGCCAAATAATTATAAAATTAAAGATAATTATGATGATTAGGAATATTGCTAGGAATATTCCCTGATGTAGAATTTAAGATAATCAATTATGATTCGATGATGTTTAGATGTGCCTTAGATTAGGACTTTGATATCGATTTCGTTCGAATTGAAGATGTAGGAGATTAATGAACTTATAGCCCATTTTTGGGGTATTACATTTTGCCCCTCTTTGAATTACTGTGCGAAGCGCAGTGGTTCAAAGATAGTCTGTGTTTGATAAAGATATGAAACTGATTCAAAAGATAAACCGATCTCAAGATAGAAACTGATTGAGAGATATTGAGATAGGAGTTGATTGATATTGAATTGATATGGAGATAATAGGTCCTGAATGACCAAAGATAATGTTCATTGTAGCAGCGATGAACCTATGATTGTGAAAAAGTGTCAAAATGCCTGATTCTGAACCTTAAGATTGATAAGAAGTGAGTGACCCGTTCTAGACTCGATTGTCTTAGCAGAACTAGCAGGTATCACATCCGAACCCTTCAGTTGCCGAAGAACCAAGGAAAGAACACTATGATTCGATGGTTGTAAAAACTGATACAGTTTACAAGATTAGGAGAATACGAGATTGATATGGATCGACAAATCTGATATGCCCCAAGTGATGGTAGATTTGCCCCGAGTGATGAGGTCTTTTTGATGAATCAGTAACTAGACGTGATTACTGTCTTGATTACTGATGAAAGATATTGATTTCCAATTTGATTACAAACTTTGAATGATATGCAATACCATGCCCCCTTCGGGATGAAAATTGAAATCTGACATGAAAAGTCAGTGTTGAGAGTTTAGAAGCATGTTAATTGATTTGAGAAGTGGTTAAACACGTCCGGTGAATGCATTTTGCATCGTTTAGAGGTCCTGGAGACCAAGGTTGACTAGGTTTGATCATGAGTTGACCATAGTTGACCAAGTTGAAATTTTGATAGTTTGATGTAAGATAATCAGTTAAGTTGAATTCTGGATTTCTGTGAACATTGAAGGTCGATTATGCAAGTAGTTAATAATATGAATGATCTCAAATTTGAATTTTGATCCCGAAAAAGGATTCTACTTGCTGCTTCATTGGAGGAACCTTCATGTAAGATTCAGCTCTTGTTAGATTTGAAGATGCAATTTGAAGAATCATTTAAGCATTGAAGTTCATTTAGCCATTGTGAGATCATGCAAACATGCAAAATGCAATGAGACATGAAAAATGAAATGCAACCTAAGACCTAGGACCTAGTCACTGATCATATGTCGATTTGTTATCATCATTGAACTTTTAGGTAACTGGATAAATCAATACAATACCCACTAGCCATGAAACCATAGACATATGAATATCGATTTGTATGCGCAAGAATCAATACAACACCCACTGGTTATACAACTATGGACATATGAATATTGATTTTATTTTCGGAATGTCGGAGTAGATATAAGCACCAAGGCACAAACGCCAGGATGACCTGAATATCATGTCCATTTTGATATAGCAATTTGTATAAGCATCAAAACATAAACATCGTGATGACCTGAATACGCCTTGCATTGCAAACACATCAAATAGTCAAGAGATCATTCTAAATCCAATGTGAATTACCCGTGGTGACCCTTTATCGTTCACCTCCTTAGGCAAGATCGCGTTTCACAGTAGGAGAAAAAATTTACTTCAAAAAGATAATAGTTAGATCAAACGTCCTTGAATTTTTTGGGTAACAATGGTCGAGGTACGCATGGCCATCCAATTCGAGATAGAGGCTCTTACAGTCGAACACCATTTCAATCTAGAATTTCCAAAGTTTTTAGATTTCACATACAAGCAGAAAACCAAGAAAAGATTATGCCCCTAGTCATCACTCTCTAAATCTTGTAAAGGACATCATTGAGGAGCTCAAAGGGACACAATATGCAAAAATCTCAATGTGAATCAGTAAGCATATAAGGAGATAAAAGCATGAAGCATAGATTGTTTTCAGTTTGTTTTGATGTTTGATTGTTATAGATGCAAAATCCTTTCTGGAGACAAGACTGACTGACTGACTCAAATGAAGCTTCAAAGGACTCTGAGTGGATATGACACGTCTAAGATACATTGGAGACTATAAGATATGACATTGATTGCCCCCAAGTTTGAACATTGATAGGATACAGACGCGCAAGCTGATTGGTGTACAGACCGACTTATTGAAAACTGGAAATGTTGAAACAAATCGGGAGATATGTACAAACTAAAGCAAGACTGAAAGCTGGGAAAGACCAAGATTGTGCTGATAGATGGAGCATTTTGAACAAGTGGCACCTGTTTGCCAGGTTTTCACCATCTTGGTAGAGATTCTATTTTTGCTACCAAGGCGCCTGTTTCTAGGTTTTCACCAAGGCACTTTTTCTTTTTTCATTTTTTTTGTATTTTTCAATTTTTTCAATTTTTTTGTACTTTTGATATTTTTTTTATTTTTTTTTGTGAATCATCAAGGCGCCTATTGCTAGGTTTTCACCAAGATGTTCATTTTTTTAGGACTTTTTCAGATTTTAAAGATTTTTTTTAGGACATTTTACCAAGCACTAAATGCTTTAGGCGTAGAATTTCTTCAGATGGAGAACGTTGATTGGTTCTCGGAGCTGTTCTCCTTCAGTCGTTGAGAGCTGATAGGCACCAGAGCCAAAAGTAGCAGTGATTACAAAGGGACCTAGCCAATTGGGTTCGAACTTCCCCTTGCGTTCTCAATGTGATTGATTTTTAGGATTTTCTCTCAACACTAGATCGCCAACCTGAAATTCTCTGTGTCTGACTTTCTTGTTGTAGGCTCTAGACATTCTTTTTTGATACACTCTAAGATGATCATACACTGCTTGCCTGCGCTCATCTAGTAATTCCAATTCTTGTAACCTAGACACTCTGTAGTCTTCATCAGTGACAAGTCCATGCATTCTGATTCTAAGTGATGGGATTTCAACCTCAATAGGCAGTACCGTTTCAGACCCATAAACTAAAGCGAAAAGTGTAGCCCCAGTAGGTGTTCTAATACTTGTTATGATACTAGTTCTGATACTAATTTTGATACTGATTCTGATAATTGTTCTGATACTGGTTCTGATACTAATTCTGATACTGATTATGATAATTATTCTAATACTGGTTCTGATACTGATTCTGATACTGATTCTGATAATTATTCTGATACTAGTTCTGATACTTGGTATACTTGATAGCATCTTTTTCCATTTGCAAACTCCCAAGCAAGATCATATCATGCAGTCCCAATGTCTAGCAAGGTGGAGAACAAGAAGGATTGGCAAGCTGGTGGAAGAGATGGAAGATAAGAGAATGAAGGATAATGAAGGGAAGAAATCCTCAAGGGAAAACTCCTCAAGAATACCAAAGCTAGGGAAAAATTGTCATGTAAAGTGCATTTAGACAAGTAATGAAAGGCTAGCATAGGATAAGTCACAAAAGCGTGATGCAAGAGTAGGAAAGGATGCAGTCCAAAAGAGTAGACATGTCAAGAGGCTTCATAGCACTGTGTTTTACTCTTTCTTTCTTTTTTTATTAGATCAAGACCAAAGGGGAAAAGGATAGCGATAGGTGAAAATGAATAGAGGAAGATGGATATGAAGGCTAAACAGGAAGGGAATGAAAGCAAGATCATCATGAGATAGCTCACAAAATAGTCAAATGTTCATGTATAGATCAACATTGTCAAGATCAAAAAGAGAAGACGGAATGGATGAAATATGTAGAAGAACTACGCATAATGTCTGATTGCCAGGTTTTCATCATGGTACTTATCCAAGGTGCCACAAGGGAGTGGTTTTCACCATAGGATGAATTTATTTCTCTTTACTTTTGCTACCAAGGTGCCTGTTGACAGGTTTTCACCAAGGCACATTTTCAATTTTTTTATTTTTATTATTTCTTTTTTTTGGAAGAAGGCAAGCTTTTTAGATAATTCTCCTTGAAAGGATAAACCATGATATGCCAAGGATTCAAAATGACATGCTCAAAGATGCTAATAGGGAAAGGGAGATGGAAGAGAAAAATATAGGATAAAGTTTTATGTAAAGCGAGTGAGGTTGGAAGATAGGAGGAATAGGCAAATGAAGAAAAATGATAGAAGGTAGAAGGATAATGCATGGAAGGATTGTGAAAGGGTAGGTGGAAAGGAAGGCAAGATCAATGTAAACACACACCTTGAAGGGTAGCGAGAGGGTGGAGGAAATGTGAATGAAGGAATACGTGAAGGAATATGGCAAATGGATAGCAGAGGTTGAGGTTTGGGCGCATGAAATGGAAGAATATTTTTGGAAGGAGATGTAGTGGAAGCCTTTGGAAGCTTGAATGTCAATTTCACTTTTTTCTCAACACCAGACTCTTTCAAGAGAGACTTTGGAATCCATATAGCCATAGGCTTTTTATTTCCTTTTGATGATCTAGAGAGAATATCTTCAATGATGGATTTTGGAACCCATACTTGTCTTGTAGTTTTTTTCTTAGATATCTCTTTTGACTTTATGCCTCCGTGTCGATTAGAGGAGACATGGTGATCTTCTTTTTTTGATGGATTCTTGAATTGCTTCTTTTCTTGTATTGAACATTCAAGTTACTTCCAAAAGACTTGGGATTTGTGGAAGAGGGAGGATATGACTGGTTTAGATGGGTGGGTGGATGAAAAGGATTCAAGGGTATGCATCTATGTTGATCTTGAGGAAAGATGGGAGATGGAGGTATGTAAGGACCCAAGATGGATGGCAAATCAGGAGAGTTAGGAAGGGAAAGTGAAGGGACATAAGGACCCAAGATGGAAGGAAGGCATGAAGCCCTTAGTAGTGGTGGAAGAGGTCCAAGGATGGAAGTGGAAGACGCAAAAGGATAATCAATAAGTTCATCAACATCTATATGACAACCAAGGATATCAACATCTTTAGAGTGAGCATTAGAATTTTTAATAGAATCATGGACATCTTGAATATGAGCACCTTCTTTGATAGGATTGTTCAAAGCTTGCAAAGACTTAGGAAGAGTAGAAAGTGGAAATGAACATGGAGTGGTAGAATAAGAAGATGGAAGACTTTGATCTTGATAAGGATCTTTGGATAGCACCAGCGCATAATTTGTCTCTTGATTTTCAATAGGCTTAACATTGGAAGTAACAACACTATTTTTACCAACCTTAATGGAAGTATCATCTTTGGAAAGTGCAAGTGTAGTAAGGTCATTTTGATTGTCAATAAGCTGAACAGTGTAAGTAGTAGCTTGATCTTGCTTAGGCGAAGACTTAAGACATGGTGGAATGCATGAAAAAGGGGGTACAGGATCAAAAGAACCCTGAGGCGGATAAGAGACATCGTGAAAAGGAGTGGATGACATGGAGGGTTCTTGATCTTGATCTTTCTTTATGTTCTTTTCTTCATCATTTTTAGAGTCCTCTTGACATGGAGCCACTTCTAAGGACAAGGAAGCATGTTGGGATTGTATAGATGACTTTGGAAGAGATGGTGGAGGACTAGCTGAAGTAGGGATTATAGCATATGAAGGGTTAGGCTCTTTAGGTTTATCATTATTGAAAGTATTTGCAGCCAAGTGAAGGTTAGCTTGAGTTTCTTTAAGAGGTAGCCCTAGAGGATAACTATAGGGAACCGCATGAAAAGTATCAAGGCTTGTGTCGGATGAAGGTTCTGTGAAAGATTTCAAAGACTCAGAAGCTTTAGGAAATGTACGAGTATTGGAAGAAGTAGGGGATGGAAGGGAACCATCACAAGACAAAGGTTCAGCATTAACATGATCTTGCTTGAGAGTGTAATCTTTATTTTCAGCCTGAGAGTTCTTAGAGGAGAGATCCTTATAGTATTGACATTTCAAGCTAGCACGATGTATTTTATAGTCCTCAGCAGTAGTAGATGGATCATCATCAAGGTATTGTTCACAAAAGCCATCAAAGTCTCTTTCAAAATCAGAATCATATGGATCACCATCACGATCTATCCAATGTGACGGCCCATTTGTAGTAAGCAGGAATGAACGATGAGGAGGACTCTTAGGAACAGAGGTGCCATAGGTATCATTACATTGTCTGTCGTCATAGTCATCATAGTCTCCAAAGCTAGATGTGTCACTCTCCGTGGAAGAGGTATCATATTGCTCAAATTTTTTCCGGGGGCATGGTGACATGTACAAGTCTTTATCAAATGGAAAAGAGTATAGAGGTTCCTTTTCTTTCTTAAGATTGTTAAGTTCAACTTGCATAGCTTGCAGCTGCTTCATCATAGCGGCGATCAAAATTTCTTCCTCATGTGTACTGATTCTTTGAGACATGTGTACTAATTTTTAATAGCTACTGATTTGTTCTTGACACAATGATATTTTTGACAGATTTTGGAACTAGGCTGGAAACATTGGATATCTTGCAATTTGACAATTATTGACAACTCTCTCAAATTTTTTCAAATGACACTCTACACACTCGTACGACACTGGATTCTCAATCATACGACAGATGGGCAATACTGAAATGACACTTGACAAAACTCGTACGACTGTCTGACTTCCTGAAATGACTTTTGACTCCAGAAAAGATTTTATGTCAATTTTTGCAAAATTTAAGGTCTTCAGTTTTGGATTGTTTGCAAATTGTACTGTCCAGATTTTGAAGGTTATACCAAATTTGATCATTTTTAATAGCCAAGTAGATAAACAAGCACGCAGAACAACAAGCAAGTGATTCCAAGCACGTCTGAAAACAATGAACAAGGGCAAAAGCAACCTTGCACATGAACAATCAAGTGACCAAATTGTGCTAATCCCCGAGAGTACTAATTGTGTATGTTCTGAAAAGTTTTGCAATAACACACATATACCTGAAAGTGAAAAATTGGCCTCTCTAGGGTTTTTAGTAATGGTTTGACTCTGCAACTTTTATGATTCAAAGGGGTGAACTCCAATCCCGGCGCACCAGGGTTTTGACATAGTCTGAGAACTTAATCTTCAAGAGCTGCTAGGGAGATCTGACAACCCAACAATGAACCATACCCGTGGAGATTTCTTCCACAAGGACATTTATATAGCGGCTGTCACTACCATGGCAAAAATGGCTATTACCGCTTGAGGTTCCGTCAATGCAGTTTGCCCTGTGAAGGGATTGTCCGCTACGGTTAACCCTCTCTAAAGGTGACTCACAGATTTATACCACAAGGGGACTTGGCTCTAGATTCAAGGTTTTGACACCTCTTCACTTTTAACCCAAACAAAGCAAGCAGATTAATCCGACACGCTAAGACAAAGTTTTGTTCCGCCAAGGTCTGTGATATCAACTCCACGTGATCTATCAACCTCTCCGGAGAGAGAATGTATCAATCAATAAGAGAAGACGCACTAACCAATTTTG
Organism: Chamaecyparis obtusa; assembly: GCA_027943335.1. Classification (NCBI taxonomy): domain Eukaryota; kingdom Viridiplantae; phylum Streptophyta; class Pinopsida; order Cupressales; family Cupressaceae; genus Chamaecyparis; species Chamaecyparis obtusa. The sequence continues at coordinate 266,939 of BSBK01008681.1, read as the reverse complement.
ATTCACCAAAGCTCATGATATCAACCCTACGTGATCTATCAACCTCTCCAGGGAGAGAATGTGTTGATCAATAAGAGAAGATGCACTAACCAAGTTGAATGTGAAATGCACTAAGTATCCTCCCTACCTACAAGGATTTTGTCATCAAGAAAGATTTCTCTAGGAATCCAATCTCTCAAGAATCATGAATAGTGTTCATAGGGCCTAATTACTATGTGAGCACAGATATATTCCCGAAAGCAAATCTACCAAAAGCATCCAAAAAGTAGAAAGAGGAACACTTAACGCTTAAAGAAAATATGAGATGAGTCCACAAGGTGGAACACTTAACACCTCACACAAGCTGAAAATGAGTCCACAACTTAGAAAACAAGTGAGTTCCTAAAAGCACAAAAGGGTTGCCAAGTGGAACACTTAACGCTTCTGTCCTTTTGACCCCTCCCCTTTATGGCGTTGAGATTGCAACCACGGGGCGGAAATGAGGGGCCGGTGGATTAGCGAGTCCAATAACCCAAGATAGAAATCAAAATCAATCACAAGTATTCTAAGACTACTTAATGAATCCTTAAGGGATCACAACCTAGTATCAAATTATGCAAGTGTGTAGAAATAGATCAAAAGCATGAAAAGATGCACACAAGCTTGACACATAAGAGATTTATTTTAAGTCCAAATCGAAATGTTTTCAGAACAAGGAGAATACCTCGTGATCCTCGCAATGCGCTTAGTAGTTTCTACTTGATTTTTAGCAATTTTTGTTGAGCTTTTCCATGCAAGCAAGTGACGAACTCTCCAACAAGCAAACAAGATATGCAAAATATATTCAACTTATGAAAACCATAGGGTTAGCTCTAAAAATCAATTTTTAGGAGCAATAATAACCATAAATTAATCCAAATGACAACTCATATCATGTATTGAATCATATGAAAAATAAGTGCATACCCATCATAAAATTTTAATTTTTTTGCACTACATTTGACCTAGTCAACAAGATCTGATTTTTTTGATATGATTTTGGCCACAAAAATAAAAATTCAGAATAGAGACCCCTACTAAAAAAATAGAGAGCTTTCCAAAAATGCAAAAATGTTAGAAAAATCTCTTCATTTGTGCCCTAGAGACCCGTTTTATCAAAACAGACCAGTTTTTGCAAATTGACTATTTGAGCCATTAAATTGCATCCAAATTTAAAACACAAATAATAGACCCCCTATAGAATTTGAAGAGATTTCCGAAAATATAAAAATTTCAAAAAAATATGCTGATTTGTGTCAGATATTAATTTTTTATGAAAAATAAAAACAAAATTATTAAAAATTTAAAATAATTTAGAAAATTCTAAATTTTTTTTTGAAGCTTCTTTGATATGTCTCCAACCTGAAAAAATAATTTCAGACCAAAACTCCAAGCCATTTGGGAGATAAAATTAAATCTTTGAAACTTTAGGGTTTTAGCTCCAAGAATCAAAATCAGCATGCAAAGGTGGGTTGCCCCACGGTGGGCGCCAGAAATGTGTGTGTGAAAATTGTACCTGATCTGTAGACACAACACTCAGTAAAACATTAGAGGTTAGCAAAAATTGAAATCGTGCAAAATTGAAAACTATGTAACCAAGCGATTTACTGCCTTCTAATAGGTGCGAGATTGATGTTCTCAGATTGTAATTGAGATCAGTGACCTAGACGACACCTAAATGAAGGATTTGAATGCAATTGATCTAGATATGAGATTGAATGCAATTAAGCTTTTTTTTTTTCGAATTTTATGATGCAATAAGGAATGAAAAAAACTGATATGAATCTATGCTAGATGAAATTGATATGCTATGAATGCTATTGAAAATTGATATGCAATGCTAATCTAACAATGATATGCAATATGAATGCAAAAATAAGATTGATCTCACAAAGATGTCGATTCACAAGAGCTTTGATTTCTTCAATTCGAATTCTCCAACGTGATTGTGCAAAATATGAGATGCTTGGATGCAAATTTGAGAGATGATTGAGAGATGAATTATGAAGAGATGAGCCTTGTTTTTATAGAAATCCAGGGCTTTGGAGGTGCATGGATAAAAGCCATAAATCACTCAAATAACTCAGGTTGATTTTTGAGTTATTTTTAAATAAAAGATAATTAACTCACAAAAACATGCAAAAGCTAAGCTTTAACTCAAAATAGAGTTTAGCTTTAATTGATAATTGATAGTTGTCTGCTTTTATGATTGTGCATGTTTTATTTATGAATTAATTTAATAATAAAGTGATTTATTTCCAACTTAACTGCTTTTAAAAATAAAATAATTGATTTATGGGTTAATCAATTATTTAATCAAACTTTTATTAAAAACTATATTATTAAATAATGACAACTTGCTTTAATTAATTAAATAACAATTTAATCAATTATTCATAGGATATTTGGATTTATTGTCAAAATTAAATAATACAATTAATAATAGATAGAATTAAATTTAATTACACAATTAAGTGGCAAATATTAAATCTAATTAATTAAATATGAAAATATTCAATTAATCAAACTTTAGGATAAATGTGATTTATTGCCAAATAATTATAAAATTAAAGATAATTATGATGATTAGGAATATTGCTAGGAATATTCCCTGATGCAGAATTTAAGATAATCAATTATGATTCGATGATGTTTAGATGTGCCTTAGATTAGGACTTTGATGTCGATTTCGTTCGAATTGAAGATGTAGGAGATTAATGAACTTATAGCCCATTTTTGGGGTATTACATACGCCTCCTCAGAAATGAAATAAAATTTGTTTTTTGTGAAAAAATTCACATTTTTTATCAATTTCGTTTAATATTTTAAATCTTGCGTTGATTTTGATTTCATTTCTGATAATGTTTTAATGATGAACTAATGACAAATGCCCTTGATTTGGCTTATTTGGTGATCAAATTTGACCCCGGGTTAATTTTCTACTAAAAATACCCTTTTTAGGTCAACTGGCTATATATAGGGATAAAAAGTTAATTTTACTATTCATTTTCACCTTCCCTCTTTAACTTTCACCCTCTGACCTTTCTGAGCTCTGATGATGGTGGTCCCTTATAAAGAGCACAAATTCAAGCGCGGACGTAGATATCAATGTCTATTGGACTACGGACCTCCAGTGAGTACTTCTAGCAATCCTTTTTCTCAAATTTTATTGTTTAATTTCAAATAATCTAGATTATTAAGACAAAAAATTAGTTTTCTTTCAAAAAATTTAGAATAGCGCATAAAATCAATTGAATAACGCCTACAAATCTATTTCAGTGCATCCGCGCTACGAAATAGCACATACTAAATTTTTAGTAGCGCATACAAATGCAAACCCTAAGTTAGGTTTTCGTCGCCAATGTTTTTTGTAGCGCATACAATAGGGCTAGCACAAATTAGAATTTTTGTAGTGCGTACACTGATATTCAATAATGCATACTAGTTTTAATAGCACTAATAGGTTGTTTTAGTACATTTAAACATTTTTATAGTGCATTTAATCAATTAAATAATGCTTTTGTGTTTTAGCACGTACAAGCCTTAGAATAGCGCGTACACCCTTTTTTTGAAGTATTTTTGCAGTTTTAGCCAATCTTCTTGTTTGAATGGTTTCCTCAATCTGTCAATTAGCCTGAATGATGATTCATGTGATGAAACAAGTTGTTTGGTGTCAGTTTTGATCATGTGATGATGAATATTTGATTGTCAATCTTGATTGTTGTGGTTTTGATTGTGATGATAAATTTTCCATCCTCTCTGAATAGAATTAGGAAAATTGATGATGGTTTGATAGGTTAGGATGTCGATTAACTTCTGATGATTCAAAATTTGATGATTTGATTACTAATGCAATGTTAAATTGATTTCGCAGGCTCCCCTTTGGAAGTTAGTCATCCGAGGGTTATATCTGTGGCCACTTGAGATGGTGGAGGACTTGACTGGGCACAAGTGTCGGTTGATTGGTTGTTGTGGCCTATCCTTTTTATTAGATATACCTTGATTCTAAGTGAATCAAGGATTAATGACTACTATGGCGGAGTGATGACACTTTGACCATAATACTTTCCATTTGCCATTAGAGGAGATGACTATCACTCTTGAGGATGTATATCAACTTCTCTGCATCCTTGCACATGGGGAGATCATTTACTATGATCAGCTATATGATGGCACTGTCTGCAGATGTCTATTTGGAAACCCGAATATCAATGGAAATAGTATTCTATCAATCAATTTGCCTCTTTTCTAGCACTTCTTGATGTTCTTGGCATTTTAATTGGTGGTTTCTTGCTTCTTGATGGGGTCATGGTTTTGCTATCGGTTGGGGCCGTATCTTGGAGGATATGATCAGTCATCCTTGCTAATTTGGTTAGAGATCATGTGTCTTGGTGCAACTATATCATGAGCTGCATGATGTTGTATATAGGCGTAGTGCTGCACTTTCTATTAGTGCAATTCTTCTTCAGTTGTGGACCTAGGAGCATCTCCTGATTACTCATCTAGTAGCAGTGTGACAAAGAGATCCTGGTTGGTCATTCACATACATTTATGAGGGTATGGTTGTCCAGTCTCATCTAGGAAAACTTGATTACTGGCGCCACATTATAGATGATTTAGATCAGGTCACCTGGATACCTTATCTTGGTTGCGAGTCATGGGATGAGGATGTCGCAAAGCTTCCTTTTATGTGCATGCCACGATGGATGATAGGGAATACTCCCTTGATTATTGAGCATTTCTACTTCTACTGAGTCCTTCGACAATATGGTCATATATAGGGTATGCCACAAGGTTTGGCTTTATATGCCTGAGTACAAGTTGAGAGGTCCCTCTAGGGTCCTCATATCGATTATTGCATGGATCGTGATGAGCTCCTAGGCCTTCCACATTTAGCTTGGGACATGCAGGAGCATATTGTAGATGTTGGTATGACTGATGATTACGCATAGTGGTTCATTCAAAACCCATTTTCTAGATTTACCAATCCAGTCGAGCTTGTTCCTAGGATTGATGATAGGTCTGATGATGATAATGATGGTGACAGGGTGGTAGAGGAGGTTGATGAGCTAGATGTGCTGGTAGAGCAAGACAGGGTGGGAGAGCAGTGGTTCCCATTGTTGTTTTCGCTGCTCCTGCTATAGGTGGTGTGCGGATGTGAGGTGGTAGAGTACAGATGAAAGGAGGGCATCTATGAGCTCTTTGTCAGATGAGAGTGGTTTCTTGGGCTCAACATAGAGCTTGAGTTTTCATAGTTGTACCACAGGTTGGTCAAGTTCTTGGTCCACCGATGCCACCAGCACCAACCATTCAGGCAGCACCAGGTTCATAGGCGCCAGATACTCTGGTTCATAATGTTTGATCATTGCAACCAATATGACTCAGATGAGGCAGCAAATATCTTAGTTTAGCGCTATGATGTAGACCTTCATCGTTGTTATGGCTTAGCAGGGGTACCAACCTAGTTCTAGCAGAGGTCCAAGTACAAGTCCTGATGGTCCAGGTATATTTGGTGTTGGTGGTAGTGAAGGTACAGGTGTAGGTGGTAGTTGATTATATGATATGCACCTTTTCCTTGATGTATCTTGTATCTATGATTTTTGATCGAGACCTTATATATTCATGTATTCTCTTGACATATTCTCCTTTTCATTGATAGACTCTTGATGTGATGGACTTTGATTTATATGGACTTTGATTATACCATGGACTTTAGTTTATATGATGTCATCATGTGTTAGATTTACTTTTATGATGATTATGATATGCAGTTCTATATGATCCTATTTCTATATGTTCTATTTTTATGCTTTTCAGATGCAAAATTGATATGAATGCACATACTATGCTTACTTAATTTGGATGGATGTCTTACTTATGACATAGATTATATGGATGCATTTATTACTTGCTTTAATGATTAATGCTCTAATGATTGGATATTTAATACTTTAATGCTTAATGAAATGCAATGTAATGACATGGATAGATTTAATGCTTTAATGCTTAATCAATAATGACTACTGATGAGATGTATTTAATGTATTTATATGATGACTAATTCTAAATGATAATGATTAATTCTTAGTGATGGACTTAATGCAATTATATGATGATTTTAATGAATTAACAATTAATGTATGGGCTAACATGATGACAAATGAACCTAGTAAATAATAAATAATATTTAATGCAATCTAAATCAATTAATGTACCATGCTTATGCAATTAATCTAATAGATGCAAACTAACTTAATGAATAATGAATTACTCTAGTTAAACTTAATGAATAATGATTAATGCAATGCACCTATTTTAATCAATGCAATTTAGTGATTAATGCTACGAACTTTAAATTTATGCAATCTAATGCAAAGAACTTTAATGAATGCAACCTAATGATTATAGATGATGTTAATGCAATCTAGTGATATGAAATTAATATATGATGCAAATTTATAATGCAATTTAATCTAATCACTTAGAAAAAAATTAATCTTATGTTAATGTAATCACTTAGAAAAAAATTAATATTAACTCCACCCCCTTAATCACTTTTGAGAATAAGATCCATGCCAACTAAATGCATTTAATCTAGTATGGATGCAACTAACTATCACTATTCAGAGTTAGGATGCTTATTTTCATCATTGAGCATTCTGAGACTTGAAATTGGTACAATCCTCACTGGTTCAACCGTGATGATATGAATACCTTTTTCCTTCTGTGTTACATCCCAAAAGCCAGTACAACTGTCACTGGTTAGATTCAATCATGATAGTCTGAATAGCACTTTCGTCAGATTCAATATTGCAAGTGGATTTTGGCATTATGATATGGAAAATCAAAATGTCTAAGGTATCTTGTTGTGTAAACAAATTGAGATCTTAGTTTAATGATATATACATGTCCTCGATGATTCTTTGATGATCATGTCATTAGACTAATGATTTATATCTTAAAACCTTGATCTTAGAATAGTCATGCAAAAATCAATAAAATATCATGCTTTTATCATCACTTATCTAGTCCAAGACTTCATCAATTTGCTAAAAAGACATGATTTCACCAATCAAGTAATCACTTAGAAAAAAAATTGCATTGTTTCTCAAATCCATATTTCAAGTAGAGTTTCATCCATTTCATATTTGATTGTTCATTTTAATCCTGATAAAGGTAAGGTCATTGTGAGATCAAGGATCAAAAGTTTTTCATTGTCTAATCATCATTTGGATTAGGATTTTAATCGATTGTCTAGGTGTTATGCTTGTGATTGGATGTATTGATTTATCTCAATTGATATCTATTTGATGAATCTTTCTTTCTTTTAGGATAGATTTTCCTTCAGTTTGATTTCATTGCGTTGTTGGACTTGGACACTTTTCAGATCTATGACGAAAGCCTTGGGTATTTTGCAAATGCAACTCTGGGATTTATTATGTAATTTGTTCATATGTTGGCGAATGCAATATTTACAAAAATGATTAGGCATGAGACTTGACTTGACTTTCAATGGCGCCTATTTGCTAGGTTTTCATCGATTGATTTTTTTGCTCTTTTTCTCTTTTATATGTTTTTTTTTGCTACCTAGGCTTTTATTTGCTAGGTTTTCACCAAGGCACTTTTCTTTCTTTTTCAATTTTTTTTTTGTATTTTTCTCTTTTTTCAATTTTTTTTGTTATCATCAAGGCACCTATTTGCTAGGTTTTCACTAAGACAACATTTTTTTAGAATCCTTTTTTGAATATTTTTGAATTTTTTCATGATCAATTTTCCATTGCTTTATTGATTTCTTCAGGATCAATTTTTGTTGTATTTGTACTTTTCTGATTTTCTGATTTTTTTCTTCTTTTCTATTTTTTTAATATTTTTGAATTTTTTCAGGATCACTTTTGACTATACAAAATAAATAGGATGATTCTTCATCTGATATTTTAATACTCTTTCTCTTATACTCTTTCATCTGCTTTAGGTGTAAAACCTTTTCAGGTGTATGTTGTTGATGGGTTCTTGTAGTTCCTCTCCATCACAATTAGTTAGCTTGTATGTACCAGTTCCAAAATAAGAAGTAATAACAAAAGGACCTAACCAATTTGCTTCCCATTTCCCTTTCTTTTCCTGTTCTGCCTGATTCTTGGGGTTTTCTCTCAATACCAAATCACCTATTTGAAATGTTCTTGATTTAATATGTTTATTATAATTTCTTGACATTATGTTCTGATACACTTTGAGGTGATCAAAGGCTTGTTGTTGTCTCTCATCAAGTAACTCCAACTCTTTTAATCTAGAAACCCTATAGTCTTCTTCAATTAGCAACCCATGTAATGAAATTCTTAGGGATGGAATTTCAACCTCTAGTGGTAGCACTACTTTAGCTCCATATACCAATGAAAATGGTGTAGCTCCTTTTGTCATTCTCACACTTGTTTTATTTGCCCATAAAGTAGAATTTATCTAAATATGTCAATCTCTCCCTGAATTATCATCTGTCCTCTTCAATATTTTCAAGATGTTTTTATTAGTGGCTTCCGCTTGTCCATTTCCTCGCGAGTAATATATTAAGGATGGATGATGTATCATATGGAACTGTGTACATGATTCTTTTAGGTCATTGTTCTTGAAATTTTTAGCATTATTTGTTCTGATGGCTTGAGGGATGGCATGCCTGCAAATTATATGGTTCAGTATGAACATGGATATTTATTTTCCCGTGGCGGTAGAAAATGGCACGGCTTCAACCCATTTAGTAAAGTATTCAGTTGTAGTTATAATGAACTTGTGACCATTGGATGAAGGTGGGTAAATCATCCCTATTAAATTCAACCCCCATTGATAGAAGGGCCAAGGTGTAGTCATCAGATTTAGTTCCTGAGCTGGTACATGAATTAGATTTCCATGATATTGGCATTTTTGACAAGTATTTGCAAAATGGCATGCATCTTTCTCCATGGAAGGCCAATAATATCCTATCCTTAGAAGTTTCTTCGCTAAGGTTAACCCATTCAAATGTGACTCACATATTCCTTCATGGATTTCTTGTAAGGCTAATTTTGATTCCTCCTTATCTAAACACCTTAAAAGCATTCCATCAAGACTCTTGTGATACAATGTGTTAGATACAAGGGTGTAACGAGAGGCTTGTCTTATGAAGTTCCTTTTCTGGTTTCGAGTTTGGCCCAAGGGTAGGGTTTGGTCTTTCAAGTAAGTATAGATGGATCCATACCAGAGTGAGTCATGTCCCAATAATAGGAAAATGATGTGGGAATTGGAAGGGTCAAATACAGGTTGTTCCATTTCATCTACCAAGAATTTGTATCTTGCACTTTGATTCGATATCTGTAGGAGTGAAGCTAATGTCAACATGGCATCTGCTGCTTTGTTCTTTTCTCTAAGAACTTGCTCAAATGTGATCAAGGTAAATTATTTCTTGAGATCTTATATCATATTCTTATAAGGTATCAACTTGTCATCTTTTGTTTTATATTCATCATTTATTTGATTTATGACTAGTTGAGAATCTCCATATACTTTCAATTCTATCACCTTCCATTCTAGGGCCAATTTGATGCCAATGACTAATGCTCCATATTCAGCTATATTGTTTGTGCATGGGAATAATAGCTTATATGATTTTGGTATTATTGATCCTTGGGGTGTAATCAATAATATTCCCGTTCTTGAGCCATGTTGAGTATAAGAACCATCAAAGTATAATTTCCATGTTTTTGCTTCAACATTGATTATTTCTGAATCTGGAAATTCCACCTGAATAGGATGTTCATCTTCTAACGGTGCCTCTGCTAGTTGATCTGCTATGACTTGGCCTTTGATTAAATTTATATCCACATATTCTATATCAAATTCTCTCAACACCATAACCCATTTGGCCAACCTTCCTGTCAAAGTTATTTTTCTTAGAAGATACTTTAATGGATCAATTTTTTCTATGAGTTTGATCTTATGAGATAACATATAATGTAATAGATTTTGGGAAGCAAAAAATACCACCAAACATTCTCTTTCTATGAAATTGTAATTTAACTCATATTTCACCAAGGTTCTACTTATGTAGTAAATTGCTTTCTCTTTCCCATTTTTATCTTCTTGAGCCAAGAGTGCCCCTAAAGAATGTTTTGTCGCTGAAATATATAATATCAAAGGCTTTCCTCTTATTGGTGACATCAAAATTGGTGGATTCATTAGATAATTTTTGAGCAACGTGAAAGCTTCTTCACACTTATCATCCCATCTAAATACCATGTCCTAATTATGAAGGAGTTGAGTAAAAGAATGGCATTTTTTCGCTAATTGTGATATGAACATTCTGATTGATTGAATTCTCCCTTGTAGTGATCTCATTTGACTCATATTTCTAGGTGCCTCCATTTCCATTATTTATTTGAATTTCACGGGGTCTACCTCTATTCCTTTTTCTGAGACTATATACCCTAGCAATTTTCCAAATTGTACCCCAAAGGCACATTTCTTCAGACTAAGTCTCACCTTGAATTGTTCTAACATTGTGAACATTTTCTCTAAAATTGGTAGATGTTCCTACCTTGAATTATATTTTTCAAGTATGTCATCCACATAATCTTCTAATAACTTATGCATCATATCATGGAATATAGTGGTCATGGCTCTTTGGTAGGTTGCTCCTGCATTTTTAAGACCAAAGGGCATAACATTCCAACAAAATGTTCCCCATGCACATGTAAAAGATGTTTTATCTTGGTCTTCAGGTGCAATTTGAATTTGGTTATAACCGCTAAATTTATGCATGAGAGAAAACATTGAATGACCCGCTATCAAGTCCACTATGACATCTATGCTTGGTAAAGGAAAGTCATCCTTTGGACATGCGAGATTGAGATCTAGGAAATTCATGCAAATTCTGATGGACTTATCTTCTTTTAAAATAGGTACTATATTTGATATCCACTTGGCATAATCAATTGCTCTTATGAACCCAACTTTTAGTAACTTTTCTAATTCCTCTTTGAAAAGAAGTGCATTGTGTGGGTGCATTTTTCTCAACTTTTGCTTGACTAGTTTTACCCCTTCTTTGATATTCAAGTGATGCATGATAAAGTTTAGATCTAATCTAGGTATATCATCATAAGACCACGCAAAATCTATTTTCCTTGCTTTGAAGAATTTTATAAATTCCTCTCTCTCTATTCATTTGATAATGATGTTGCTAGATGTATGACCTTTGAGTTTGATTCGGTCCCAGTGTTGATCTTTTCTGTTGGCTCTATCAGAATAGGTGATCTCTCCTCATAATGTTTAGGCAAAGTATCAACCTCTCTTCCTTAGGTGCCATAATTGGGTTTTCACCTTTGGAAACATCCTTTATTTCTTTCTCTTTTTGGTCTAATACTACCACCTTATGGTTTTCACCATTAGACTCTTTCAATTTTATATTTTTTTTCATTTTTTTCCTTTATTTATTGACTGAGAGATTGGATACTTTCCTTCACCATTTCTTTTTGATATTCATTGGTAGAAGAAGGTTCAACCACATTTAGGTATAAGGTCAAAAATTTGTCATTTAGGAATGTGGGAAGGTTGTTTGGTTCTATAGAATCCCATTCAATGAGTTCTGGATATACACGGATTAAGGGATCACTAGTTTGGTTTAGGTTGATAGGATTTAGAGACATGACTTTGTTAGAAGGTTTGTACATTGTATCGCTTAAGTCTATGACATGTGCCTCTTCTAAGTGTTCCAAAGAACTTGGATCAAAATCCTCTTCGCTTGAATCCTCTTGGGTTTCTTGTGGGTAAAAATATCGTGGGTTAAACCTATTGCTATATTCTTCCATTGTTGGTGTCCATGAGGGCACATAGGGTTCTCCTACCCATTGAGAGTCATTTTATTCTTTACTTGGTATATTTTCTTGAGTCTCTTGATTAGAACTCGATGCTTGATTAGAACTTGATCCTGAGGTTAACTCTTATCTTTTGCCTTGATTAGGAGCATAAGTGTGGACAACATCCACTTCTTTATCTTGACAAGATTCACTAGATAATGAATCCCACTCCCATTTGTTTGAGTCTTCATCACTTTGAGAGTTTAATTGAAAGATTTTTTCATAGAATACGGGGTGGTTCTTTTGAGTGTATCCTTGTTCAAGATGCCCTAATCTTGATTTCTCTTTTCTATCCCTCCAAGCCATTTTTATGGGTTCAATCAACCCTTCATTTATTCTACCCAAAGGTCCTTATCCTTTATAACCAATATTTTTCATAATTTGGAAACCTTTTCCATATTGATGAGTAGGAAGGCTAATGTTTTGAATTCTTTTTTCGTGAGAACTTGACTCATCATCCTCATATAACCACTTCAAAGTTTCATTGTCCTCTTCATCCATGGATGAAGAAGTGCTAGCCCTTACAAAATGATTATTGTATTTTTGAGGTGGATTTGAGATAGGTTTCCCATGAGACTTAAGAGATAATAGAAAATCCATCATGGATAAGGAATATTCTCCCACACCATTTTTCTTGATCTTGCATTTCTTTTCAAAAAAATTCATCACGGTGTCCATCTTTTGGTAATGAGCCTCTTTGGTTTTAATTTGGGTAGATTTTGAATTATTTGCCTCTTATTTTTCTTTAGGACTTTCCTCACTAACTTTCTATTTTCTCTTGGTCGATGTAGCTAAGTTAGTGGGAATTTGATTGTCTCTAACAAAAGTGTCTTCTTAATTCATATTCTCTTTGCCTTTTAGTGAAGAAATGTCCTTTGAACTTTGTCCTTGCTCTATTTGTTTTGATGTAGTGCCTTCAACATTATGAGGGACCAATGAATCATTTATGGGCTTGATATTGTTACCATATTTAAATAGATTTAGGTCTCCACTCACCATAATTTCTTGACCCATGTATGGAAACTTCAAGCATTGGTGGTACATTGAGGGTACCGCTTGCATTTCATGTATCCATGGTCTTCCCAATAAAATGTTATAAGTCAATTTTAAGTCTAGCACTTGAAAAATAGTTTCCTTTTGAATATGACCCACTCAGATAGGGAGCACTATTATTCCTTTGGAGGATCTCTCTTCATCATCATAATATTTTATGGTTATCTTTCTTTTAGGGTCTATAGCTTCTTCAGAATACCCTAGGGCTTTGACAAGATTCAAGGTAGAAATGTTTAGACCATCTCCTTCATCAATGAGGACTCTTTGGACACGATGTTTATGTATCAAAACTTCAATATGCAATGGAAAGTTTTGGGGATGATTTAGAGACATATCATCTTGCTCAGAAAAAGATAAGCAATGAGGTGCAACTAGGTGTCCTACCATATTCTGAAATTTGTCGACGTCCAGATTCAAGGGAACATTGGTTTCAATAAGAGTCTTCTCCAAGATTTCTTTATGGGTAGGTGAAATTTTTAACAACTCCAGAATAGAAATTTGTGCTGGAGCTCATTGGAGTTGATCTACTAAGTTGTATTTCTTTGAGGAAGAGGATGTTTGATTTGGTACAATGATTCTAGGGGCAACTCTTGGCATGGTGATTTTAGATGCTTGCCCCCTAGTCACGACATTTGAGGCTTCTTCTTTTTGCTTTTATTTTACCAACATTGATGACATTTTCACACCCATTCAAAGAGTTTATGGTGTTGTCATAGGTGTGAGAAAAACTAACTTTTTCATTCCCTCTCTTGGTTTTTTGGTTAGCATTTGAGGTTTCTCCTTTCGCATGATTCAAGAAAGGGTTCTTAAAGGCTGTATGATCTTCATTGTTTTGAGGTCCTTCAACCTTTATCGTGTCATCGTCTATTAAATCTTGGACTAAATGCTTGAGTTTCATGCATTCACTAGTTTTTTTGTCCCTTATTTAAATGACACTCACAATGGTGTGCATCATTCCACCACGTGGGTTTAAATTGAGGTTCATATGGTCTTGATTCAGGTAAGACAATGATTTAATTAGCAACAAGTATCCTCAAAGCATTTTCCAAGTTTTCTCCCATGAATGTGAGTTTTCTCCTTTGGATTGGAGCAAAGAAAGTCTTAGGTTTGTTTCCACCTCAATTTTTGAAAGAGTTATTGTTGTTAGTGAAAGGGGTCTTAGTCATTTGATTTACATTGTTCATTTGGTTTGACCCACTTGATAAATTAAAAGGGGTAGCTTTTAGGTTGTTGGATTCTACAACCCCATCATTCCCAAGATTTTTATTTGTGTTTTTAAACCAAAAACTTGATTTATTGTTGTTGTTGTTAGCTCCCTTATTATTATTATAATTATTTAAATTATTATTATTATTGGTGTTAGTATAACCTTTGTTTTCTTGAAAGAGTTTGATTTATCCTCTTTTTACTAACACCTCTTCAATCTTTATCCCATTTTCAATGATCTTTTCAAATGTTGGGGGACTTTTAAGAGTCTATAATTCATTTCCATGTTTAGATTGTTCATGAAAAATTCCATCTTCTCCTTTTCAGGTATGCTTCTAGAATATCTTGCAAAAACCATTGTCCATCTTTGGAGAAAGCATAGAAAAGGCTCACCATCCTTTTGTTTCATGTCACATAAGTTTAGAATGGTGATTTAGTGCTTGATATTGTAAGAGTAGTGAGTTATGAATTTGGAGGCTAGCTCTTCGAAAGTCTTTATTCCTTGTGGTAATTTTGAAAACCACTCCATGGCTTACCCTCCAAGGCTTCTTGGAAATAGCCACATTAAATAGGTGGTATCATTCATGAACTCAATACTTAAGGAAACAAATTCCATTAAGTGGTCTTGTGGGTCAGATTTACCCATGGACTTGTCGTATCTTGGAAAAAGCACATTAGGAGGGAAAGGTACCATAACCAAGTTTCGATCAAAAGGAAAAGGGCACAAGGCCTCAATAAAAAATGGTTTTGGTTTGGCTACTTTCTTCATGGTATCAATTTGTGCTTGAAACATCTTAAGTTGTTTGTTCATTGCACCTAATGAATTTTCCTCTTCCTCATCTTTCTTTAATGTCATTGTGTAGTAATCACAAGGAAGCTTAACCCCTGATTGAGCTAAGTTAAGGAAGTATCTCTCTTTTGTTTATTTCTAAGAGTTTTTCCATTATTTCAAGAAATTCAAAGTCTTGGGAAGCCCTATTGGCTTTTTCTTTGGTTGTTTTCCTTGGTCCTTGGCTTCTTTGGGTAGTTGTATCTTGATCTTCATTGTTTCTCCCTTGGACATAGTCATAAAAATCATTGTTTCTAGCCATTGGATTGACTCTTTCTTCAAATAAGTTGGGGATACTTTCTTCTTGTTCGTGTGTTTCAGTGAAAGGAGCTTGGAATATGAACTCAGGGACCTCTTATTTTATGCAAGTGTCATCTTCTTGTAGTGATATTTTCAGTCTATGTGATCTCGTGAAAACATACATCAACAAAGGTTTAAGTCAAATGAAGCTTCCCCTCTTTTGGTGATTGTTCTTTTTGGAAGATTTTTAAAAATATAAGATGATTTTTAAAATGGATGTTTCTTCCTTGTTATATGTATATTCAAACAAAGCAATCACAAGTACACTTGTATTTTAAACCCTCTAAACACAAAGTGTTTGAAATGTAAAGAACGTTATCATGGGTTTTTAACAAGAAACCACTTCGAGCACTCTACCTATAGTCAAATTTGTTTCATAAACATGGCTCTATTAGGTAGGCTTTCTAATTTAACAAGGAAATAGTAAGGATTCATTTCAAATAAATATCAAGTCTCATCCCACAATAATTAGGGGCCTCCCACCACTGGTATGTCAGAGGTTTGCGCAATCCCGAAGGACCACTCGAGGAGGTTCGATTCTTGATATCCTTTTGTCACTCACCCCATTAAGGATGAGTGCATTTTTTATTATAGTGGGTTGGATTATTGCAGAAAAGGAAATTGTATCCCACTTTGGGTTGTCCCTTTCACTGGCCTCGTTAAGGCAAATTCTTGGGAGGCAAGCCCACTAATTCTCTAGCATGTTCATGAAAAGTAAATAAATGAAATGAAAGAATAGGTTTGGGAGTTTGATTCACCAAAAGGTGAAGAGAATATCCCTACTATTTCTCACTTCCAAACACATTTAACAATGTTCAATTTCCAAGCCTTCTAATCTAATGGGAATTAGGTACTTCTAGCTTTCTGATTCACCTAAAAGATGAAGAGCATAATCACCTAATACCTTCCTCCACAAGCAATAGGCTTCGATTTTAGTGTTTGTTTATTTCCTTAGCCTTTCTTTTTATCAAAAGATCTAGTAGGTTTGACATTTTGATTCACTAAAAAACTGAAGAGCATAGGGATACTACTAAATCCTCCAAACAATAATAGGCTGCTAATTACTAAATTTAAATTAAATTTGCCATAATTTACGCAAAATACAAAAGGTTTTAGGCTTACCTTTTTTCGTTGCTAGCCAAGGCTTGGGGCATTTTTGATTTAATTTTCAATTGATCTACTCACCTAGTGGTGATCATTCCAATTCCTTTGCATCCCCTTTCAAGATTGTTAGTCCAACACAAAATAAACAAAGTGCGAAAATCCAAGCAATTTTAATTTTAATTCCTTCCTTTCAAATTGATTAAAAATGAACTTAAGGCACAAAAATCCAATTTAAAGAGACAAATTTCAATTTATACAAATCATTTATATGCAGATATCTCTCAAAATCTTTACCTTCATGCTTGGAATCCTCCAAAAAGTTGTTTAGATGAAGAGTTTTCTCTCTTTTCAACCTTTTATTGATTATCTTGTCTTCATTGTAGATTCTGGATTGTGATTTATGAATTTTTTTATGACCTATCACCAGAAAAACACAGAGAAAACATTATTTATTGTCAGATTTAAAAATTGACAAAAATAGTTATACACACTACATGATTGATTAAACGCGCTACTTTAGGCATTGAATGCACTACAAAACTATTTAAAAGTACTATTACAGAAATTAAAAGCGCTACTCAAATGCTTAAATGTTTTTAAATAAAACTTTAAATGCACCAAAACAAATATTGAACACGCTGCAGAGTTAGGGCATAAGCGCTGAAAGAATGAAAGATATGAGACATAAGTGATTAAACACGCTATTTGGCTACGTAAATTTGCTAAACTTTTTCATGGATGCACTATTTCAGGTATCATATGCATTATTTCCTTGCTTGAACGTGCTACTTTAGGTCTGGAACGCGCTAATTCACTTGTAAAATAGAGAGTTCAAACACAAAATCACACAATTTTGTAAATTACTCTGAAATTTGATTAAATGAGGCCTCATGCCCCACGATGGGTGTCATTTTGTGTACAAGAAGTACCTTTGTAGGATTAGTTTATCAATATTTAAATTAAATTGAGCTAAAATATGATAAATTAGTAAGCTATTCAATGAAAATAATGACAATAAGCATCCTATAGATCTCTATTTAGGTATGCTAATGCAAAGCTCTCAACAAGCCTCCATTAGTGACAACTCTAAAATGAGAATTACACTAAATTATTACACAATTAAGCCTATTTCAATGAAAACTATGCTCAATTATGCTAAAAATGCTCCTAGCTCAAATTTACTATAGTAATGATGCAATTCAAAGATGTATGTGGATCCCTTTCTCCTGATTTTAGCCCTCTATTTATAGATTTTAGCAAGCATAGGGGGTGGAGGTAATTTGATCATAGTTGAGTTAAGGTTAAGTCCATGGTTTCAAATATGGGGAAAATTTAAATATTTTGTCCTAAACACTTGGGACAATGAGACAAAATGAGTGGCCAATATGCTCTCTCCTTATGAGTGATTGAGATTCAATGTGGCTTTGATCCATGTGAGTCCAATCCTTAATTCCTATTGGTTGAGGTAATTTCCTCCCATGTGGTGGGTGAGAGAAATTAGAAATTAATTAATTGAATTAAATTAATTTCTTTAACCATGTGTACCCCATGAATGGGTTAAATTTGATTTTAATTGAACTATACAATTAATTAGATTAATTACACAATTAATTGATTTATTTAATTCTTTTGAATTTTTATTTCATTTAATGTTTGATTTTGTCTTGATTGCAATTAATGCTTTTATTTTGCCTTAGTTGCTCACTTGGTTTGATCTTGAAATTTTTTAGGTGTCTACAGTATGTTGTTAAGATAAGTTTTGTTTGGCCTCTATGACTTAGTGCATATATGTGCCTTTTTCATTCATGTCAAAGGGGGAGATATAGCCATGTGAAAATGGAGAGAATCAAGAGAGAGATAGCCCTGCGAAAATGAAGTGTCAGACTTAGGGGGAGTAACTAACGTATTAAGGATTGATTGTTGCTTTGTGAATTAAATTTCTTTTTCACATCATATGTTGTCATTAATGCTAATGAAGGATATTATTGAATATTTCATGTATATATGTGTTGACATTAATATTTTTTCATTGATGTCAACATATTTATTTTTTCTTGACAATTTTTTGGTTTGTTTAGTTGAAGTTTTGGTTTGGTATAGATAGTGTATTTGATATTAGTTGTTGCAAAGATAGAGATGAGTTGAGGAATGTTTGTACTTGATCTTGTTCAAGTTGGAGAGGTTCACTGTATAATTTGAGGATGTTATGAGTGATTTATCAGAGGATAGTTTTCAATAGAGATGATGTTGTACTTTTTGGTTCGGTAAGGATTAGTTATGCAATATATTTGGTTTCTAACCTGGTGGTGAGTTCAAAACATGGACGTGTGTTATCAGCTTAGATGGTTTGTTATTTGGATGTTGGCAATCTATTCTTCTTTTGGGATAGAGGTTGATATTCAGTGCTCCTAATGAACAGTGTAGAGATTGTTGTGAATTCTGAGACAGAGATATTTGTGTTGTTATGGTAATTCATGTTTCTTATTGATATTTCTGGATCATGTTCTATTCATCTTGGTGGATGGCATTGGGTTATGTGATCAGATTCAATGATTTTCATGTGGTGTGTTTGTGTTCTTAGATGAATTGGTGAGTTAGCTTGTTGTGAAGATTTGTGGCACGATCTTTAGATCATGGCATGTTCGTCGATGAAGATTTGGGTCCTAGTTATGTCTTAGCCCACATGTATTGGATTACATCAAGGATTGTGTATTGCTCTTTGTAATGTTTTGTAATTAGGTCCCTGGCTGACCTAGTTGTAATGAGTTGATGTAATGTATTTAAATATGAGATCATTTGTAATTGTGATGGTATGGTATGGATATGTAAGATGTTGGATGAAGAGATATTAGTGGATGTGCGAAGAGGTATGGGTGGAATATAAAATAAATTTAGAACAAAGCTATACTTCATTGGAGTTGTATTGGCATGCCTAAGATGCTATCAGTCAATTCACTTAATTAGTGTATTTTTTTCCATAGTGGAGTGTAGTCCATTTTGGGGCTTGTAGCCCTAGTTGTATTTTGGGTTACTTCCCAAGGGTTGTTGCCCTCATTTGTATTTGAGAAATGAACCTAAATATATATGCATTCCCCATTGTACCTTTAACAGGGTTATATGTACTAGTACATCATCTAGTGGGTTTGATCCCCGCCATGGTTTTTCCCTTAACCAAGTTTCCATGGAAAATTTTCTTGTGTTGATGGTTTAGTTGTTTCATGTTTATCTTTGAACATCTAAGTGAAGGAGTTAAGCATTGTTAAGTTTTAGTTTTGACACAACTATTTTGGAAACAACTAATTCATCCCCCCACCTCTCAGCTGTATGTGTTGTCTTACTTCTATCACACCTATCCATATCTCACCCATTGTTGATAGTTGATATGAGAAATATCTAGCTAGACCCTCCTTATGTTTAAAAGTCATCTAAGGGTGTTTATTCAAAATATTTTATTTTAAAATACATCAATGAAATGTGTTAATGGGGTGGTGTATGCAATGGAATAGTAGTAGGAAAAGGGAACACAATAAAAGATTTAAAGCATTCCTACACTAATCAACACAACATATACGATACAACCTACAAAATAGACTAAAATCCATAAGAGAATGCAAAGCTCAAACTCTAAGTAGCTCTAATGTAGTGTAGATTTGTACAAGTAGAGGATTGTGTGCTCAGTAAAACTTGCTCAAGATTCAATGGATGTGAGGTATTTTGGAATTATGAGGTTATGGTTGAGGATTTTGTTCTTCAAAATGGCATGATAACTTTACTTAGATGGTGGATGAAAATGAAGGAGTGAAGGGTTCAATTTATAGCCAAAAAGAGGATGGAATGGATGGACAAGATGCAAATCTAAGGAAGGATGGAGATGCATTTGAGAGAGAGCACATGGATTGTGCTTTCTAAAATGCCTCTCATTGTGAAAAGTGTCACAAAGAGAGAGGTTTGGAAGAATGGGGGAATGTTACCATTTTGGGAGATGTGAGAGGGGACAAAAGAGTAAGAGATGGGTGGAGTGTGTAAGAGGAATGTAAGAGAATTTAAGGTGAATGAGGTTTGGAGGTTGGGGGATGCGAGGATATGACATGAGGGTTGACTTGGATTGGGTTAGGATTTCTTAATCTATGGATTATGATTGTGCAAATCTCTAGTGGGTGATTATGCTTGGATTAGAGGGCAAGTGAGAGAATTATGAGGATGTGATGGGAGAGAGAATGAGTGGAGGGTTAGATTAGATAATCATGGGTCATTAGCTAATTAAGAAGGACTAGTATGTATGAATGGGTTGGGTTGGGTTGGAACTAGGAGTTAGATGGTCAAGAGAGGTTGGGTTAGCGGTTAAAGTTAGGAGCCATGTGTCCAAATTGAATTAAATATATTATTTAATTCCAAGTGGGAGGAAAAGGATTTATGAATTAATTTAAATAAATAAATGTATTCATTTAAATTAATAGAGGAAGGGGATTTAATTAATTAAATGGTTATGGGCTTCCATTAGATTAATTAGACTATAGCTAATTAATTACATTAATATAGCTAGAAGGGTAACATTAATCAATTAAATAATGCATGCCTATTCAATCAATAATGCAAGTAAGATGATTAAATTTAATTAAAATCGTTAATCAAATTTAGGTATCTATAGACCTTACTTTGTGGTCACCTAGAAATGTAGCCATACCTTAGATAAATTTAGGTCATTTTGGGTTCTCAAACTTTTTAGGAACATTAGAGCTTGTCCTTGGTTCCTCTAGGTTCTTGAAACCACACAAAATTAAAATTATGCAAAGTCTCAAGTTTGTAGTAGGTGTAACTTATTGTTTTGAATTATTCATCTTTGAACATTAGTGGAATGATAAAGTTATCTTTTCCTTGGTGGAATTTTAGAATTTCAAGAGGACTTGGAACCTTGGAATTAAGTTTGAAGGTTACAATCTATCAACATATTTCCATTGATATCGAAGGGGCATGAAAAAGTTTATCATTGATGTCAAGAATAAATTAGTTGTGCAAAATTTTTGTAGTTGATATCAAAGGAGATAATTATCTTGTTGTTGAAACATATTGCCTAGTTAAGATCATAAAAATGATATCAAAAGACAAATTCTAATTATAAAAAAGTTTTCATAATATCGAGCCAGCTTCATAAGACATTCATAACTACAAATGGTGGTTGAATTTTATTCAAGGTTATTTAAAATTGTGGCTAACTTGCATCTACTTTAGTGACCACCTTGAAAATTTAAACAAGTTTAAAAATAATTTAATTTAATATTGTGCGGGATTGACCCCATAGAAGTAATGCTAGATTAAGGCAAATGCCCATCACTTAATGGAAAACGTATTGATGATTTTATAATCTAAATCTTCCTTAATTTAGGCATAACTCTCTTTGGAAAGTTAATTTACATGGTATACATAGATTTTTTTTTAGAGTTAGAGGTTAGAAACTAATGAATATATTTCCTACTCATAGTAGAGTTAAGAGAAAATATGTATCAAATGTAGATGTAAAAGAGGTTTACGAGTGTATAGTCCTAAAAAGTTAGCACCCATTAATTTGGAAGCTCTAGGACCAATTGGACCCCATTTTAGTGCTCTTCTTGATCATGGATGTGTTTATGTCTAATTTTCCCACTTCTTTGTTTATTTTTCCTATCAAATTCCAAATGCTTCTCGAACCTCGCATATTTTACCTTGAAACTAGACCTTTTAGGTATAGTTTGCACTTGGGGTGACCTATACCTCAAGGGTTATTTTAAGGTAAATTTCAAGGTCTGATGCAAAGTGTTTTATTTTTTCCACCTTGTGTAGTCAACCTTTGCAAATTTGAACCCTAAAATCACTATAAAATAAGGTCTCTTCCTCTCATTTTGATATACACAATTGACCTACAATTCATGATCCTACTCTATAGAAATCTAAGTGCAAGCAATTAAGTTCAAGGTGATTTCAAGATCTCTTTGGTGATTTCAAGGAAGAATTTGATTCCAAGGCTTTCTTCCATCCATTCAAAGGAAATCTTCTATTGATGGTGTGAATTCCTCTTCCATATTGAAATTGTGAAGGTGTTCCTAGTTGAGCAAGAAGATCCACATCCAAGCTTAATTCTTCTTCCTTCCTCATTAAAGAATGTCAAGCATTCATAAATTCATGATATATGATTTGGGAAAACTTTGATCTATTGCATAAGTGAAGACATCCTACATTCCTATATTCAACATACATTCAAACAAGTATACATATTTTTGGAGTAAGAGATCTGGATCCATCCACAAGTGTTTGACAAGAAAGGTAATACTTACATTTTATCTTGTTTTACATGCTTTACTCATTTCATTTAAAGGTTAATTCCTAAACATGGGGCTTGACAAAGACAATCCCCTTTCCCCCAATAATTTTCCTTTTTTCTTGAGTGTAGATGTTGATTCATAGAATTCTAGTTCAAAAAAGTAGATATGAAGATATAGTTTTGATCATAGTCCCAAGACCTCTAAATTATGTCTTTCTACGTATAGATCACCCCAAGTTTGACCTATACTAGTATGGGTCACCTCATGTTCAACATGTTCCTATAGCTTTTAGATTTCTAGGGTTTGCAAATTGAGTCATTAGGGTCTTAGATCCAAATTTGTTATTGGTTCTGACATAGTTTGACAATGCATTTTCAGATCTGAACTTGCATCCTCTATTAACCCTCAAGGTGATATTATATTATTTATCTCTCTTCCATATCACTTGTTAATATGATTTAAAACAACAAAGAGGGGGGTGAATTAGTTGTTCTGAGGTCCAGATGTATAAATCAAACTTTTAAACACTTCAACAACTCAGATCTAACAACCAATAGCTACTTGGTCATTACATAATGTATACCAGAAACATATAATAGTGCAGTCCACTATCCAACAATATTTAACTTGCAAAACAAATAAATGTTCAAACCAAAACATTCACACAAGTATTGACACCAGGATTTCTAGTGGAAACCCAATTTGGGAAAAACCACTTTGTAACATGCTACTGATATTTTCACTCTTCTGAAGTGAGCTATGTGAAAAGCCAACCTTGTCAAAGGTTTACAAACACACTGCTAAGTGTGACCCAGTTAAAGGATTTCAACCACCCTATTAGGAGTGTGCCTTGTTAGAGGACTTAAGTACATTCCATTAGAATGCAACCTTGATTAAAGGATTTATACAATGACTGTTAGGTCAACCTTGATTAAAGGATTTAAACTGATACAATGGTTAGAAAGTAACAACAATGTTTGATATGAAAACATACAACTCACTTTGCAATCAACAGATCCAATTCTTACATATATATGCTTGATTACTGACTGAGATCCATTTCCATCTCCATCACTGATCTGCTCAAAAATCCCTTCAAGTAATCACAACTCCTTCTCCTTCAGCCTTTTCTACTTATTCAGTCAATAACAACAACAACTCCAGCATACTGCTTCAACCTCACACTTAGGTTTCCTTAATACCTCTTCGATAGGTAGATCCATCTTTTGCTGCTTAATCTCCTCCATAGATCTTAGGGTTAAGTCAGATTCATCAAATCCTTCCAACATTATGTTCTTCATCCATCCTTCTAGAAAAATCTCTAATCTCTTTATGGAATCACAATAAAATGGTTTACTGTGCATTAAATGCTCCATACATTCAATAAATAAAGTCAACACGATTTACATAATCCAAGAATTTAACTATGCCAGCTAGGAATCTGAATTCTTCCTCAAATGTAAATTATTGACACTCGGTCAATACTATGTTCAACTCCTCGGTCATCACTACTTAGCTCGGTCATCACTCGAAACTGTTTCCCTTAGCTAATACTATCTTCCTCAATAATAAATTGATGTTCAATCAACACTGAATTTAATCAGCATATACTGGCTCGGTCGACACTAACATCACTCGACTTAAACTAGATTTCTTCACTTCTGCTCGGTTAAGCCTACTTGTTTAGTCTTGCTTCTCACTTAGATAAACAATACATTATCTTATCATTGTGCCACATAATCAAGTACCCATTGAAGTATCAAGATAACTCAACCTTTCTCTAGGTGCTATTGTTATCATCCTTGCCCTAATCCTTCTCAATAAATAAATAGATATAGTACTTTCTTAGATAGCAACAGTCTTACCAATTAAGGTTTGACATCAATGACAATACAACAATTGCTTCAATTGTAGTTTCCAACAATCTCCCTCTTTGGCATTGATGGAAACACCATATGAATAACACACGATTCACCAACCAATCCAAAACTTGTCTTTGCATCAGAAACATTTGTAATATCCTTAGCTTCATTCTGATTCTGAATCACTTAGCCTCACTTGCTTAACCATCCACACTGTAACTTCCACTTAATATTATCTATGTTCCTTTCCTCTGAATCTCTCCCTCTTACTTGATCTTCCATGAAATCTCACCATGTGTTTTCATCTTACTCATCTCCCTCTTTGACAATAATGCCAAAGCAGCAACTAGAACATACGTCTTTCATATGTAGATGTCATCTTGTCAGTTCAGTAACAAAATTTCTCCCTCTGTCATCTTTTCTTATGACTGATTATTAGCTTTGCTATACTTTTCACAACTTTAGGCTGCTCCTAAAGTGTGACCTTTTCTGCATCAATTTGTTAGATACTCTTTGCAGCACATTTGATGCAGTACTCATAGCTTGACTAGGCAGCCTCAGTGAGGGGAAGAACCCCTAATTTGCCTCTCAAATATTCATGAGCTTCTTTGGGTAAGGCGTTGGTGAATATGTCTGCTAGTTATTCCTTTGTATTCACATATTCCATTCTGACCTCTTTATCTTGTACCAATTCCCTCAAGTAATGATACTTTATGGAAATATGTTTGGTCTTTGTGTGCATCACTGGGTTCTTTGATATGTTGATAGCACTTGTGTTGTCACATTATATGACAACTAGTTCAGTGATCTCTTCTTTCATGCCTATCAACAATTGCTTAATCCATATCAGGTTTGAACAGTTCACTGCAATAGCTACATACTCGACTTTAGTTGTAGATTGGGAAATGCAATTTTGTTTCTTGCTTGTCCAGGAAACTAATCCTTGTCCAAGAAAGAAAGCTCCACCACTAGTACTCTTTCTATCATCCACATTTCTTACCCAATCTGCATCACTATAGACTCTTAGTTCAAATCTTTCATGCTTCTTATAGTACAGTCCATAATCTGCAGTCCCTTTCAAATATCTCCTTATCCTCTTCACAAACATCATATGAGTTTCCTTAGGATTGGCATAGAATCTTGCCATAATCCCAACTGCTAGAGCAATATATGGTCTGCTGTGAACAACATATTGCAGCTTTCTAATCATGGACCTATATATAGTTTGGTTTACTTCAACAACATCATCATTTTTAGACAATTTCTACCCAGTGGCCATGGGAGTACTTACTGGCCTTGAATCCTCCATACCAAAGGTTTTCAATATCTCTTTAATAGATTTAGACTGTGTGATGAAAATACCTTTCTCCATTTGATAGACTTGTAAACCAACAAAGAATTTTATCTCCCCAAACATTGACATTTCAAATTCAGTTTGCATCTCATTTGAAAATTTCTTACACAGGGCATCTTGTCCACCAAATATGATATCATCTACAAAAATCTTAGCTAACAAGATTCCTTTACCTTCTTCATCTTTCATGTATAGATTGTTGGTGTCATTTGTCCTTAAGAATCCAATCTGTGTCAAGTAATTGTGCAGCCTCTCATACCATGCTTTGGGGGCTTGCTTTAATCCATACAATGCCTTATTTAGTTTACAAACCATATGTCTCTTGTTTGGATCAACAAATCCTTCAGGTTGTTCAATGTACACTTCTTCTTCTAATATACCATTCAAAAATGCAGACTTGACATCCATTTGGTATACCTTGAAATCTTTGTAGGCAGCATATGCAAGTAGAGTTCTCACTCCTAATCTTTCTACAGGGGCAAATGTATCCCCATAGTCTATTCCTTCTTCTTGTGCATAGCCCTTGCATACCAGCCTTGCTTTGTTCCTTGTGATTTGTCCATGCTCATTAAGCTTGTTTCTGAATACCCATTTTGTTCCAATGACATTTTTGTTTTCTAGTCTCGGCACCAGAGTCCAGGTATCATTCTTTTCTATTTGGTCTATCTCCTCATTCTTGGCTTGAATCTAGTCTTCATTTTCTAGTGCCTCCCTTGTTGCCTTAGGCTCGAATTCACATAATAAACATGTAGGCTCTCTTAACATTCTTTTGGTCAGAACTCTAGTTTCTTTATCTCCAATAATTTTTTCAGGCTTGTGATGTATCCTTACATACTGTGCCAAAATAGGTTTTGCTTTCTTTTCTCCTTGCTCTTCAGGTTCATCAATAAGATTGTCAGATTCAGCCTCTAATTGCTCGGCAACCTCTTCCTGATACTCAGTAGCATCCTCCTATTGCTCGACATTTTCTTCATGTCATTCGACATTATTTCCCCGATGCTTGACATTTCTTACCCGAGACTTTGCATTAGGTACAAGTGTGTCACTTGCCTCTCCTTCTTCCATATAGATAAAAGATCTATAGTCTTCTAGTTCTCTCTTGCTTTCCTATTCATTTTTCTCTGCATATTCATCAACCTTCACATTTACACTTTCCACTATTTTGTTAGTGTTAGAGTTCAAACACTTGTAAGCTTTACTCTTTTTGGAATAACCTAGGAATATGCGCTCATCACTTTTAGCATCAAACTTTCTATTCCTATTATCTTTTAGTATATAGCATTTTTTCCCAAAAATTCTAAAGTATTTTACATTAGGTGCATACCCGTGCCATAACTCATAAGGTGTAACATTTGTACCTTTTTTTATTTGTACTCAGTTTAAGGTATAAACAACTATACTTACAACTTCTTTCCAGTACTTTTGTGCAACATTCTTCTCAATCATTAGTGTTCTTGCACAATCCATGGTAGATCTGTTCCTCCTCTCTGCTATACCATTCTATGGAGGTGTTCTAGGTGCAGACATATGTCTCTTGATTCCTCTATCATTGCAGAATAGATTGAACTCGTTTGATATGAATTCTCCACCTCAGTCAGATCTCAGACACTTCAGGTTCCTACTTGTGTCCTTTTCAACCTTAGCCAAATACCACTTAAATAATTGAAATGCATCGGATTTTTCTTTTAAAAACATTACAGTCATAATTCTAGTGTAATCATCAACAAACATAATAAAGTATCTAGCACCACAATAGATTTGTACACCCATAGGTCTACAAAGGTCAGTATGAACCAAATATAAAACATTTTCAGAAGTAAAAGTCTTGCTCTTGAAACTAGACTTTTTCATCTTACCCAACTAACATTATTTTCACATTACATTATCAGGTTTCTTCAATCTCGGTAGTCCTCTCACTTTCTTCTTTTTACTAATATCTACTAGATTGTCAAAGTTAACATGACATAGCCTCTTATACCATAACCATATATCATCAAGTTGTGCAATCAAACATGTCTCCTCAGATAGGTCTAGATAGAATAAATTACCTCTTTTCTGTTCTCCACTTCCAATCAGTTCACTAGTGGCATCAAATAATTTAGCCTTCCTGTGATGAAATTCTACTCGGTAACTAGTTCTATTAAGTTGTGCAACACTTAGAAGATTATAGTTAAGACCTTCAACCCAATAAGCATTTTCACAAGTGATCTTATCAGCCAGTTTAATTAATCCTTTACCCTTAACAGGACATGGTGCATCATTACCAAACTTAACACTTCTACCTTTGTAATGATCTAGGGTATCAAACTTACTTTTGTCACCAGTCATGTGGTGTGAGCAACCACTATCAATAATCCATTTGTCACCTTTGCTCACATAGGATACAAGTGCAGTTTTCTCATCTTCATCAGACTCATCTTTCATAGCAACATAGACTACTTCAATCTCAAAATCATCATTATTAGTGTCATTTCTTCTTCAGCAATATAACAAGATTTCTTACCTTTATCTGTGTAGTCCTTGTACCTTCGGTAACGTCTATTTTCTTTCTTATCTTTGTGCTTGCTATCTCTTTCCTCATCTTTGTCATCCTTGTTAGGACATCTTGTAGCTATATGACCAACTTTGTTACATGAGAAACATATGATAGGGAGTTTACCTTTATACTTGCCTTTTCCTCTTTTCAATCTTCTGGCCATAAGAGCTTCAAGATCCTCCAGTCTTCATCAGAAGTGTCACTATCACTTTCACTCTCACTGATGCATCTGTCCTTTTCTTTCTTATACTTATTTAGAACCATTTGTGACTTAAATGCAGATTCAACATTAGCAATAGTGAAGTTATCATAATTAGAAAGCTCAAAAGTAGTAAGCTTAACAACAAAGCTTTCCAGTGTTAGAGCATTACTAGAGTTACATCTAGATTCTTGAATTGCTGAATTTTTGATGGCATAAATAGGACGCAAAGTTCTCAATAATTTTCCAAATAATAGTCTCATCATCAATAGTTCCATTAGCTCCTCTAATAACATTTACAACCTCTTTTATCCTACCACATTAGTGAGCAATATTCTCACCTTCTTGCATTTTTATTTCATCAAATTTACCTCTCAGGCTTTCAGCTTTTTCCCTTAGTACATTCACATCTCCACCATAGATGTTTACAAGAGTGTCCCACATTTTCTTTGCATTTGTGCAATCTTTAATGTCTTCAAATTCAGAATAGCTCAAGGAAGATGCAATCTCCAACATTGTTTGATTGTGATCTTGTTTAGCTCTCATCTCCTCGGCAGTTAAGGGTGTAGCAGTTGTAACATAGTCATGTTCAATATAATACTTCTCTGAGTCACCAATACCAGCTAGATGCAGTTTCATCAAACTCTCCCATGGAGGGAAGTTCTCCTTATTCAGCTTCGGTACCTCTTTATACATCCTGATCATTTACTTCAAGTACCTTTAAACTTGTTCTTTGTAAGCACCAACAGCTTTGATACCAATTGTTAATATGATTTAGAACAACAAAGAGGGGGGGTGAATTAGTTGTTCTGAGGTCCAGATGTATAAATTAAACTTTTAAACACTTCAACAACTCAAATCTAACAACCAACAACTACTTGGTCATTACATAATGTATACTAGAAACATATAATAGTGCAGTCCACTATCCAACTGTATTTAACTTGCAAAACAAAGAAATGTTCAAACCAAAACATTCACACAAGTATTGACACTAGGATTTATAGTGGAAACCCAATTTGGGAAAAACCACTTTGTAACATGCTACTGATATTTTCACTCTTCTGAAGTGAGCTATGTGAAAAGCCAACCCTGTCAAAGGTTTATAAACACACTGCTAGGTGTGACCCGGTTAAAGGATTTCAACCACCTTGTTAGGAGTGCGCCTTGTTAGAGGACTTAAGTACATTCCATTAGAATGCAACCTTGATTAAAGGATTTATACAATGACTGTTAGGTCAACCTTGATTAAAGGATTTAAACTGATACAATGGTGAGAAAGTAACAACAATGTTTGATATGAAAACATACAACTCACTTTACAAATAATAGATCCAATTCTTACATGTATATGCTGGCTTACAGACTAAGATCCATTTCCATCTCCATCAATGATCTGCTTGGAAATCCCTTCAAGCAGTCACAACTCCTTATCCTTTAGCCTTTTCTACTTATTTAGTCAGTAACAACAACAACTTAATCATACTGCTTCAACCTCACACCTAGGTTTCTTAATACCTCTTCGATAGGTAGATCCATCTTTTACCGCTTAATCTCCTTCGTAGATCTTAGGGTTAGGTCAAATTCATCGAATCCTTCCAACATTATGTTCTTCATCCATCCTTCTAGAAACATCTCTAATCTCTTTATGGAATCACAATAAAATGGTTTACAGTGCATTAAATGCTCCATACATTCAATAAATAAAGTCAACATGATTTACATAATCCAAGAATTCAACTATGTTAGCTAGGAATCTGAATTCTTCCTCAAATGTAAATTACTGACGCTCAGTCAATATTGTGTTCAACTCCTCAGTCATTACTACGTAGCTTGGTCATCACTTGAAACTATTTCCCTCAGCTAATATTGTCTTCCTTGACAATAAACTGATGTTCGGTCAACATTGAATTTACTCGGCATATACTTGCTCGATCGACACTAACATCACTCGGCTTAAACTAGATTTCTTCACTTCTGCTCGGTTAAGTCTATTTGTTTAGTCTTGCTTCTCACTTAGATAAACAATACATTATCTTATCATTGTGCCACATAATCAAGTACCCATTGAAGTATCAAGATAACTCAACCTTTCTCTAGGTGCTATTGTTATCACCCTTTCCCTAATCCTTCTCAACAAACAAATAGATATAGTACTTTCTTAGATAGCAATAGTCTTACTAGTTAAGGTTTGACATCAATGACAATACAACAATTGCTTTAATTGCAGTTTCCAACATCACTTACTTTGTTACCCTAGATCTAATATCTTGTTGTTTATTATTGCATGCATGTGTACTTTATCTTTGTTGCATATACATTACACTTTTTTTCCTTACCTCCTTACATAAATGGAAAAATAACCCCTAGAATCAAAATCTCCCTTCTAGACTAAGATAATGCATTAGCATCCTTTCATATACTTGGGTTGTTATAATCAGATTTGGTCTAAAATGGGTCACATTCTAGGGCCCTCTTTCCAATGTATGGTGCCAAATTATTGTCTACCATTGATAACCATTTTCCACTTTGCATTTTGGTGAACCCGACTTGTTACATTTTGCTTTATCCTTTTGATTAGGTAGTTAGGTTTTCTTTGCATTATCTTTACATTATTGTGTGTTTAGATCTCATTTTCATGCTTCTTAATTTGGTAGTTAGATCTTCTTTGTGCATTATTCCTTGCACCTTCATATTTAAATCTACTTTATTTCCACTTTGTTTTGGTTACATTGTGTGCATTTAGATATAGGTTTTACTTTATATATATTGTGATAATTTAAATATTTGCTAGTTTACATCTTTCTTCCTTTCACTCCCTTGTGTATGAAATTTATCACTTTAAGTCCAACCTATAGTATTTCGATTAGAAAAAGTCGTAGACTCATGGGTTCCTTTGATCCTAAAACTCCCTCGACATTTCCTAGGAATCTTGATGAAACCAATATAAATCCTAATGATCCTAATCCTACCATGGAGAATAACTCTTCTAATTCTTCTTATGATGAAGGTGAATCATTAAGAGTTCCTCCTTCCCAAGTGCAAAAGCTTACTCATGAATTTGAAAAGTTGGAACATTGGTTAGCTCAAGAAAATCACAATCCCCAAACCCTTTCCGTTGTAGAAGGCTTAAGGAAACTCATTCAAAATTATTAACATGGTCTTCACCTCTTGTATAGCATTTCCCATCTTATTGATTCAAATGTTAAACCTATGAAGGAACATGCTTAATAATTAGGCTATGTTCTCGCTACTACAAGTGTTAAAACCACTTCAGCTTTCTTCCATTCCTAGTACTTCCACTTATGCTCCACCTCTTATCACAACTTCCAATCCTACACATGCGAGTCTCCAAAATCCTATTCTTCTATCTCTTCCTAGAAGTGTTCCATGTGTTTCATTGCCTACTTCCATGCCTTCTTATCATAGCATTCTTTTTTTCTTATTCCAATCCCATTTCCAACAATCCCCCTAACATGCTTCATGTTTCTTCCAACATTCCCTTTGTTTCAAATAATATGCCTAACATTTTCAATGTTTCTTATCCTATCATTTCTTCCACTGATTATACCATTAATAGCTTGGCTCAAACCATGTCCTCTTTGCAACAATGACTTGCTTATTTAACTCAATCCAAGTTCAATATCCCTGCATGTGATATTGCTAGTCCTTTTTCCATGGATATTATCCGAGCCATTATCCCACAAACTATTAGATTCCTCATCTTGAAACTTATAATGGTAAGGGTGATCATGTGACTCATATTAAGACTTTCAAAACCTTGTGTAGTTATTTCTCTCATGACTATAGGTTCATGACAAAGTTGTTCACTAGGACCTTTTGAGATAAGGCTTTGCAATGGTATTTTTATTTGCCTCCTTATTCCATTGATTCCTTTCACAATCTTTCTAACGATGTTATGCAACAATTTCAAAACAACATTGGTCCTCAAATTTATTTGACGGATTTGATGCATTGTAAACAATGTGTTAAATAAAAAGTTAGTGACTTTATTGGTATATTTAAGCATTTGCATGATCATATTTCTTATCCTATTCTTGATGTTTATATACAATTCATTTTTGTTTCTAATTTACAAAAAAACATTAGAGATAAGATCCTCCTTACTAAGTTTTCTTCCTTTTCACAATTGTGTGCAATGCTTCATCATTATCAACTTCAAGTGAGTCAATTTGAGAGCAACACTCCAATGGCTCCTATTCTCATTGATAAAAGTGATGTCACATTCAATTTCAACAAGTTTCATAAGCCCAACAACTACATCAAAATCAAAAAATCATCTAACACAATTGATGAACAAGTGGCAACAATATCCAAAGGTGTGACTCCTTTGTCCTCTATTTTTAGACCCTCTCATGATTTTACTTCACTTTCTGAGTATTTTCATAATGTGATGGTGAAATTAATGAATTCAAAAAAGATTAAACTCCCTCATATCAAACCAATTGACCGATTCAAACCTCCATCTAGATTATTTGATCCCAAATCTTTTTTGTCAATTCCATCATCAACCTGGTCATGATACTAAAAAATGTCTTTCCTTGAAAAATATGGCGCAAGACCTTATTGATTCTAATGTTATATCTATTGATGCTAATATTAATCATGGAGATTAAGAAGTTGCACCTTCTAATCAAAATTTGCAAATTTATACTAATACTTTTCCATCTCATTAAACCAACATTATTGAGAAACCTTCTTCTCACAAGGACATTGATTATGATGAGAAAGTTGATGAAGCCACTCATATTGTCAACCAAATTAAACATGTTCAACCTTAGCCTCAGCCTAAACCTAAACTTAAACCTTACCTCAACCTTGTATTACATTTGATCCTACTGAAATAATTAAGGCACTTGATGGTCCTCTTTACATTGTCGCTAGGTTTGATCATATTCCTTCTCGTGGTACCCTTGTTGATCCTACTTGTATGGTGAATGTGATAACTGAAGAGAACCTTTTTAGTAAATGATTGCATAAAGACTTTTATGATAAATCTGATGTTTTGATTCAAACTTGCAATGATTTCCTTTATCATTCCCATGGTTCCATTTCCTTTCCAGTAAAATTTTGTGGTAAAACTGTAGATGCTACTTTCACTGTCATCCCTACTTCCGATCAGTTTCAAGTTAAACTTGGTCTTCCTTGGCTTATCTCCATGAATTTCATGGCTTCTCCTATTCATAAATGTGGTAAATTTCCTCATAATGGAGAGATCATGATTGTTAACCATAGTCTTTATCAACCTTTTGTGCCTCGAGACTCTATTAACCTTGATTTCTTTTGGTCATCTATGCCTCAACCCATTAAGGTCTATCCTGATTATCTTTTCTGTTCATACCAAGCCTACAAGATTCAAAAGATTTGTAAACTTAGTAAACATAAGGATGATCCTAGTCGTCTCATTTTTCCTACACCACTTATTCCTCCTTATGCTTTTGTTCCACCTCCTATTGCCTATACCAATCCTCTTCCTATCATCTCTCAACCTAGTGTAGTTCCTTCAATTCTTCCTCCCAAAGAAGAAAAGGACCCGATGTTGATTGATCCTAGCCCAACCCAAATATGTATCAAAACTAATGTAACCATCATGCTCGTGATTATCATTGCAAGAGTCAAGCTAGATCATGTGCATGTGATTCCCAAAACATTTATTCACCTCAAACATATCCTCATACTTCACTTTCCTTTTACCAACCCATGTTTGAGCCTATGGAGAAAGTGAACTTAAATAATGCTAAAAAGAATAAACATGAAAATTTTATTCATATCATAGATTCTATTATGATTAATCTTGATGAAGAAGATACTCTCGATGATGATGTTCATGATACTAACAATGATATGCATGCTAGTATTTCTGATGATATGTATGAGGCTATTTATCTTGATAATGATTTACTAGCTATGCTTTCACAACAATTATCTATCACTCCTAGTAATGAACACAATAAACTATCTTCACATCATGGACCTTGTTTGGAATTGGCTATTGTTCCTTTTTTCATACTTGACATTGCTCCTCGTGTGAGTTTTCCACCTTCCTTAAACACTATGGACCAAGATAGGGGGCAAGTGATACACTTGATTAGCTCCTCTTATGCGGTGGATTTTGTATATTTTCCTATCATAATGTGCTTCCCCATGATGTGTTTCTTTTTATTGTTGGAAAAATGGTCAGGGGTCCCCTCAGGATTTGTAACATGGCTTAACCACCTCCTGTGTCTTTTATAAGTCTAGTGGTTGTATCAGGCATTAACAGGTTGATCTTTTGGTGCAACGACAACCACTACTTGTAACAAGTGGTATCAGAGCTTGGTCATAGGTTCAAATCCCCTTGGGTAACGTAGAGGGGGAGATTCTTGGCAAAATGGTCAGTGCTCCCCTCGAGATTCATGACATGGCTTAACCACCTCATGTGTCTTCTATAAGTCTAGTGGTTGTATCGGGCATTAACAGGTTGATCTTTTGGTGCAATGACAACCACTTCTTGTAACAGTTATATGTTATGTTTAGATTTATTTAAATGATCCTTGTTGCTCTATTGGTGCAAGGTGATAAAGGAATCACAATATCGCAATCATTCTTCTATTTGTATCTCACTTCTTTTATATGTTGTTACATGTTATGTTGCACATGTTCCATTGTTTGTGAATGTGCCTTTGTGTTGTTGGCTTTGGATGATGCAAAATGGTAGCACCTATTCTTTTTAGTCTTTGTGATTCCAGTCCAAAAAGACTCTTCTTTGTGACTCTTACGTGTCTTTCTTCCATTGTGTTGTAGTTCTACTTCCTTTGGAGAATGATGATATTTCATTTGGACATAATATTTCATATATTATCATATGATCATACTGACCCCATAGTTGGTAGATCCATTTTGTGCTCTCTTTTTTCATGTGATTTGTCCTTAGTTGGGGGCATGTCATAGTGGAAACATCTCTAGTGGATTCATGTATGCTCTGTTAAAGCTATTGCTCCCATTAAGGTGTTTAAAATCACTTTAACGTGGGGGCATATACTCTACTCACATTTTGCGCGCGCACACACACACACACACACACTCTATTTTTTGATGATGCTTTACATTTGGATCCCTTATGGACACACAATCATTAAGGATTTGTCGCTCTCTTTCTTTCAATCCCTTTTGGACATACAATCCTTAAGGACATATTGCTCTTGCCGGATCCCTTATTAGAATACAACCTTTAAGGATAGATCCTAGATGGATTGACTTTATATTCTTTATCTCTCTTCCATAGCACTTACTTTGATACCCTAGATCTGATATCTTGTTGTTTATCATTACATGAGTGTGTACTTTACCTTTCTTTCATATTACATGAGTGTGTACTTTACCTTTCTTGCATATACATTACACTTCTTTTCCTTACCTCCTTACATAAATAGAAAAAGAAGCCCTATAATCAAAACCTCCCTTCTAGACTAAGATCATGCATTAGCATCCCTTCATCTACTTGGGTTGTGCTAATCAAATATGGTCCAAAAGGGGTCACATTCTAAGGCCCTCTTTCCAATGTATGGTGCCAAAATGGTGACTACTATTGATAACCATTTTCCAATTTATAATGAGAAGATACAAAGGGAGATCATGAACATCTCCTTAAAGCATATTAGAGAAGATCTTTGGAGCATATTATAGAAAACCTTTAAGCGTATTAAAGATAACCTTCATTGCAAATTTATAGTAGATTTTAAAAGTGATTGAATGTAAATTTTGTGAATGGTTTACATGTATAAGAAGAATTATGAGTAGATGTGAGGTAGATTCAAGGAAAAATTATGAAGCACTTTTAGTAGATTTATGAAGCATTTTTAGCAGGTTTATGAACCATATAGGAGTATATCTCAATTAGAATTATAAGAAAATATGAAGGAGACTTATGTGTGGAAATTGTAGTAAATTTATGAGTGTAATTTAAGAGAAAGAATTGTTTGTGAAGGAAAATCAAATGTCTATCATATGTTGAAGAATCCTAAAGTGGAACTTATTTGTAAGTTGGTGCTTTCCACATGAAGAGAGTTGTGTATCTTGTTGCATTGGTGCTTAATGGTGGGGATTTGTGTCTCTAGTGTGTTGGTGCCTATGTAATTTGTCACTAGGAACAATTATCCATCATTGTAAGTGTCAAGGTGAATGATAACTTTTCCTTGAATTACCTAGGTTTTTTACACTATTTTCTTAGGATTGAGATCACTCAGACCTCTTCTTGGATCTCTCTTGCACAACCCATTTATACTTTTGATCTCTTGTCTCATTTTCCTATGAATAATTGTAAGCCTCTATTGGCTCCCTTTTATATGGAATTAATTTTGAGGTGAAGTATTTTACAATATTGGTGGATGCCATTTTGTGTTGTCAACTTGTCAGTAACCTTATCTACTTAGTCCATATTTTCCATATCTCTTTCATGGTTGCATAGTTTCACACTTCATGATAGAGCTGCATGAGCTTCATTATAAAGTTGCCAAACATATCTTGCACTACATCTAAGACACAAGTATGGGATCACTATGCAACACACATAGGTTATAACTTTCTTGGATACATAGAGTTTGATTAGGTTGGTGATCTTGATAATTGCAAGTCTACATCTAGGTACAAATTTCACTTTGGTTTCAGTCCACTTATAGGAAAATTAAGAAACAATAAGTCATTACTCTTTCTTCAAATAAGGCTAAGTATTGAGGAATTTTTAATGCCAACATTGAGGCTATTTGTTGAAAATATCCTCACTAAACTTGGCATCATTTTATAGAAATCATCAATCATCTATCATAGCAACTAGCTCATGTCATCTAGATTTTGAAGATCCTGATCCATCACCAACAAACCAAACACATTGAGATCCATGTGAAATTTCTTAGGAAGTTAATTAAGGAGTAGGTCATTGATTTGTGTTACTTGTTGGAGATTTGCCAGCAGGCCAATACTGACTGTATGTTTGTCATTGATGACAACATATGGAAAGTAGCATGCATGGAAGACTTATGTAGTAAGATTTCAATATATGTAGCATGGACATTATATCAGCATGATATCATGGGTGTAGAGGTTAACTATTAGTACAGACAGTTATATAGTAGCTTGTGTCAACAGTGTTCCTGACAGAGTAACAGGTAGTGTTCTGTGTATGGTTGTCCGTATAGTTATCATGGAGCCTTGTGCACTTGGATATATGATGAAGATATATTAGTGATGTTACATTCATGGACACAGAGTCTGATGATCAGTAGAAGTGAAGATATGCAGTCGCTATTCACCAATCGCAGTTCCCTATGTTTGTTCAGAAGAGCCGACAGAGAGTATATTGGTTCTATAGTTATGCCTATCATTTTGGTATGCACCCTTGGATTTAAGCTTAGAGAAGAGTTAGTGATTTTCGGTTAAGAGTGCATGAAGTAATTCATCTTAAGGAGAAAGATACAGTTATTTTGGTAGAGCTGACAGTGTGTAGCGTGTGTCTACAACTATCTTATTGGACAGGTTCGAGAATGTGTTGTGTGTTTAGTAGAGCTGACTGAATTATTATTGGAGTTTGTTATGGATTCTCTAATATGATTTCAAGGTGGTTCTAATAGGCTGACTTGATTATATCATTTAGAGGAAAGATATTTATAGACAATCATTTGTGATTGTTTGGGTGTGGTTCATAGTTGATTAAGCAAAGCAGAGCAGAGTGTGCAAAGTGTTGAGCCATCAGAAGAAGGTTTATGTGACCAAGTAAATTATTTGCGCTATACATTAGAACTAATCTAGATAGCAGGTCAAAGCTTAGTTCACCAAGATCCAGATATAGTGTGTATCTGTTAAACCGAAGGTTGTAGCCTTCACCCCTTTGAGCAGTGTGCTCTCGGATAGTGCATCCTCTCCCCTAACAGGGACTATTCTAAAAGACTCCTAATAGGGTCTGATCCTTGACTAGGTCTATTGTACTAAATATATTGTAAAGCAACTCCTAACAGGGTTAAGGATCTTCTAACTAGGATCATTATACACTAGTGTAGAATATTAGTGGGTGTCAATTTCCACTGGGGTTTTTTTACCTATTTGGGTTTCCCCATAACCAAAATATTGTGTTGAGTTCAAGTTTTCTTTCATTGTGTTTATGCTTTATGTTTATGTATACTTAATTGGATAAAAAATTGAAACTTGTAGATAACTGATTCACCCCCCCCCCCCCCCCCCCACCCTCTCAGTTATCTCTTGGGACTATTCCTAACAATTGGTATCAGAGTCAAGTGCCTCAAAGAGAAAGTTTAACAGCTTGAGGTTGATTAGATGGCATACTTTAGGAAAGAAATTCCTAAGTTTGATGGAGAGAATTATCTTGATTGGAAGAATAAGATGGTGACCCATTTGTAGTGCATTTCTTTTGAAGTTTTTGATGTAACTATCAAAGCAGTCCAGTTCCCTTCCTTGGAAGACCTTGCAAAGGATGATGCTACTAATAAGAAAAAGGAATTTTTTCATCAGAATGCTATAGCTAAAGAAGCTCTTATCAGTGCTCTATCTGATGGTGAGTTTTCATAAATAAAAAAGGTAGATACAGCCCACAAAATATGGAAGCACCTAGAAGACATATTTGAAGGAGACAAACAAGCAAAGGATGCGCGCATAAAGACATGGAAGAAAATATACAATGCATTAGAGATGCTTCCTGAAGAAAATATCAGAGCTTACAATCAAAGGATAAAAGAAGCAGTTGCTGGAATCAGAAACAATGGTGGAGAGATTTCAGAGGAGGACATTATGGACAAGTTAATGACTACTCTCACTCCTGAATATGAAAGCAAGATCAACATCCTTGATGAGACCATGCAACTTGCATCAAATTTCAAGAGAGAAACCTTGATCAGCAAAATCTCAGCCTTTGAGATTTTAAGATTGAAGACAAAACCTAAAAGTGAGACAACCTTCAAAGCAACAGTTCGTGGTAAGAAATCTGCAAACACTTTTGGTAATTTTGATGATGATGATAAAGAGAAAACTCTAGATGATTTCATTTCTATGATTTCCAAAAGAGAAAAGAAAGGAAAAGAAAAATATGAAGGTCAATTACCATTTAAGTGCTTTTCATGTAATAAGATCGGTCACTTTGAATCTAAGTGTCCTACTAGAGCTAGAAAGTTCAAAAAGGATTACAAGCCTAAGTACTCTAAGGAATGTTACTATGCTAGAGATGGAGTTTTAGATGATGAATTAGGTGAAGAAGAAATTGGAGTCTTTGCTATTATAAATAAAATGAATAATAAGACAAATCATAAAGATGAGAAAGAGGAAAAAGAGCTAGCATTGATTTCATAAGCTGACATAAGGACAGACTGGATCATAGATAGTGGTTGTTCACATCATATGACAGGTGATAAAAATAGATTTGTTCATCTAGACAAATACAATGGTAGCATGGTCAGATTTGGAGACAACACTCCTAAACCAATAGTTGGTAGAGGAGCCATCACCTTGGATGGAAAGAATAGTATTGATGACGTTCTTTATGTTGATGGTTTGAAACATAACCTTCTTAGTGTTGGATAGTTACTTGGAAAAGGCTATTAGTTGGAGTTTAAAGATGAAAAATGCATCATTAACAACAAGGATGGTGTTATGATTTAATCAGGCTAAAAAACTAGAGGTAATATTTTCCAACTCAATTTAGAAGCAAGTTGTTTTGTTGCTAAAGTTGATGATAGTTGGTTGTGGCATAAAAGACTATGTCATATCAATTTTGATAACATAGTAAAGATAAGAAATGTAAAGGCAGTAAGAGATCTACCTAGCATAGCAAAGCCAGTTGCTACTATATGCAGGGAATGTGTAATGGGAAAGCATGTGAGAAATTCATTTAGGAGAAAACATAATTTAACAGAGAACAAGTTGGATCTGATTCATACAGACCTATGTGGTCCAACACAAATAAGATCATACTATGGTGAAAGGTATTTCATTTTTTTTGTTGATGATTATACTAGGATGATGTGGGTTGCGTTCTTGAAAGATAAGTCAGAAGCATTTGAGAAGTTCAAAATATTCAAAGCTAAGGTTGAGAATGAATCTGGACTAAAGATAAAATGTTTGAGATTGGCTAGAGGAGGAGAATTCACCTCTGACAGATTCTATGAGTACTGTGAAGAACATGGCATAAAAATATAGTTAAGTGCCCCTAGAACCCCTCAACAGAATGGAATTGCAGAGAGAAGGAATAGAATCATCCTTGATACAACGCGCACCATCACGATTGAAGGAAAAGTTGCACACACCTATTGGAGAGATGCAGTCAATACAACAGTCTACACCATCAATAGAATTCAACTGAGGCTAGGCGTTGACAAAACACCATATGAGCTATGGTTTGGTAATGTTTCCATAGTAAAATACGTCAGAATCTTTGGAAGCAAGTGCTACATCAATACGGATGAAGCAGTTTGCAAGTTTGATGCAAGAAGTGATGAAGGAGTTTTTCTTGGTTACTCTACTAAAAGTAAAGCTTATAGATGTTTCAATTTAAGATATAAAAAGATCATTGAAAGTGCTCATGTTAAGATTGATGAAAAATTTATGGTTCAAGAAAGATATCATGATTACTCACCCATGATTGAAGAAGAACCCAAACCCTCCACTAGTGAGATAGTTATTGAAGAAATGTTTGATAGTATTGATGTGTTATTCAATGACCCTGAGACAAGTGAAGAAGAAAATCCTAGGCTGATGAGTCAGCATCACCTAAAGTTCCAAAGTTTACATCTAGAAATCATTCCAAGAAAGACATCATTAGAGATCAGAGTGGCAAAGTCTTAACAAGATCACAAGCAAAGAACTCAGCCAGCAATGAAGTGGTATGTTTACTATCTCAGATTGAACCTTTAAGTGTTGAAGATGCATGTAATGATTCAGATTGGCATGATGCTATGAAAGAAGAACTTGATCAGATTGTTAAGAATGACACTTGGGAACTGGTCCCAAGACCTAGTGATAAGAATGTGATTGGAACAAAGTGGATATTCAGAAACAAGATGAATGAAGATGGTACAGTAGTAAGAAAAAAAACAAGGTTAGTATGTAAAGGGTATGCACAAAGAGAAGGCATTGATTATTCAGACACATTTGCACCTGTGAGCAGATTAGAAGCTATTAAGTTGTTTCTAGCTTATGCTACAATCAAAAAATTCAAAGTATATTAGATGGATGTCTAGTCAGCATTCCTGAATGGAGATTTGAAAGAAGAAGTATACATTGAGCATCCATAACGATTCACCTTATCAGACAGACCTGATATGGTATGCAGATTGAAGAAGGCCCTCTATGGACTTAAGCAAGCCCCTAGAGCATGGTATGAGAGACTAGATGGATATCTAACAAATATTGGATTCAAGAAAGGAGCAACAGATTGTAATCTATTCATTAGAGAGACATCTAAAGGTCTACTACTTGTAGCTATATTTGTTGATGACATTATCTTTGGAGGTAATGACAAACTAAGTGTAGAATTTGCCAAATAAATGCAGAATGAGTTTGAGATGAGTATGATTGGTCCTATCAAATACTTTTTGGGACTAAATGTGCAGCAGACAGAAAAAGGAATTTTTATTAATCAGTCCAAATATGTGAAAGAGATACTGACGAAATTCAAGATGGATGATTGCAAGCCAGTAGGGACTCCTATGATAAATGGATGCAAGCCTAAAAAAGAAGATGACTCACCAGTAGTTGATATAACATTGTAGAAGTCTATGATTCACAAACTGATTTATCTTACTCAGACTAGACCTGATATTTCCAATGCAGTTGGCATAGTTGGAAGATTTGCAGCAGAGCCTAAACAAAGTCACCTCATGGCAATAAAGAGAATATTCAGATACTTGCAGGGCACTATAGATTATGTTCTATGGTATCCTAATTCAGAAAATGTTGAACTTCATGTATACACTGATTCTGATTGGGCAGGATGCGTAGATGATAGAAATAGTAAATCAGGTGGAGCAGTTTTTCTTGGTAATAGACTTGTCACTTGGACAAGCAAGAAACATAATTGTATTTCTCAGTTAACAATAGAAGCGGAGTATGTTGCAGTAGCCCTGAATTGTTCTACAATTTTTTGGATCAAACAGATGATAAAGGATTTTGGAATTCAAATTAATTATCCTATTGTTATTCACTATGATAACACTAGCACTATCAATATGTCGAAGAACCCTATGATGCATGCAAAGACAAAGCACATTGAGATCAAGTATCACTTCCTAAGAGAGAAAGTGGCAGAGAAAGAAGTCAAGTTGGACTATGTGAGAACCAAAGATCAGTTGGCAGATATATTCACAAAGCCCTTGCCTAAAGATACTTTTGAGTATCTCAGGGAGAAGTTGGGAGTAATTCCCTTCCCTGATTCTACTTAAAAGAAAGAAGAAAAGGCATCAGTCCTCTGGGACTGATGGAAGGTTGACTACTCTACCTCAGGAGTAGTACCGGTGCTTAAAATGAATGGCGCCCTTTGCCATTGATGTCAAAAGGGGAGTAATATACAGAGTCATGAAAAACAAAAGCAAAGAAGGAGTAGTATGCTAAGGGGGAGTAGTATTCAGTTATGATAGCAGTTTAGTAGAGGAAATGGAGAATATTAAAGAATATTGCAGCAGATGGAGGATTCATCATTAGGGGAGTTTTGAAGAGGAAATGGAGAATGTTATAAAAGAATTATTCATTTGGATTGGTGGAGTTTTTAATTCCATATGTTGCCATCAATGCCAAAGGGGGAGATTGTTGGAGATTTGCCAGCAGGCCAGTACTGACTGTATGTTTATCATTGATGACAACATATAGAAAGTAGCATGTGTGGAAGACTTATGTAGTAAGCTTTCAATATATGTAGCATGGACATGATATCAGCATGATATCATGGGTGCAGAGGTTAACTATTAGTACAGACAGTTATATAGCAGCTTGTGTGAGCAGTGTTCCTGACAGAGTAACAGGCAATGTTCTATGTATGGTTGTCCGTACAGTTATCATGGAGCCTTGTGCACTTGGATATATGATGAAGATATATTAGTGATGTTACATTCATGGATGCAGAGTTTGATGATCAGTAGAAGTGAAGATATGCAGTCACTATTCACCAATAACAGTTTCCTATGTTTGTTCAGAAGAGCCGATAG
Organism: Chamaecyparis obtusa; assembly: GCA_027943335.1. Taxonomy (NCBI): domain Eukaryota; kingdom Viridiplantae; phylum Streptophyta; class Pinopsida; order Cupressales; family Cupressaceae; genus Chamaecyparis; species Chamaecyparis obtusa. The sequence goes on along the minus strand of BSBK01008681.1, from coordinate 223,109 downwards.
AGAGTATATTGGTTCTGTAGTTGCGCCTATCATTTTGGTATGTGCCCTTGGATTTAAGCTTAGAGAAGAGTTAGTGATGTTCGGTTAAGAGCGCATGAAGTAATTCATCTTAAGGAGAAAGATACAGTTATTTTGGTAGAGCTGACAGTGTGTAGCGTGTGTCTACAACTATCTTATTGGACAGGTTCCAGAATGTGTTGCGTGCTTAGTAGAGCTGACTGAATTATTATTGGAGTTTGTTATGGCTTCTCTAATACAATTTCAAGGTGGTTCTAATAGGCCGACTTGATTATATCATTTAGAGGAAATATATTTATAGACAGTCATTTGTGATTGTTTGGGTGTGGTTCATAGTTGATTAAGCAAAGTAGAGCAGAGTGTGCGAAGTGTTGAGCCATCAGAAGAAGGTCTATGTGACCAAGTAAATTATTTGTGCTATACATTGGAACTAATCCAGACAGCAGGTCAAAGCTCAATTCACCAAGATCCAGATATAGTGTGTATCTGTTAAACAGAAGGTTGTAGCCTTCACCCCTTTGAGCAATGTGCTCTCGGATAGTGCATCCTCTCCCCTAACAGGGACTATTCTAAAAGACTCCTAACAGGGTCTGACCCTTGACCAGGTCTACTATACTAAATATATTGTAAAGCAACTCCTAATAGGGTTAAGGATCTTCTAACCAGGATCATAATACACTAGTGTAGAATATTAGTGGGGTGTCAATTCCCACCAGAGTTTTTACCTATTTGGGTTTCCCCGTAACCAAAATATTGTGTTGAGTTCAAGTGTTCTTTCATTGTGTTTATGCCTTTATGTTTATGTATACTTAATTGGATAAAAAATTAAAACTTGTAGATAACTGATTCACCCCCCTCAGTTATCTCTTGGGACTATTCCTAACATTACTATCTTACACCAATATAGGTTGCAAAAATCTCCACAAACCCCTTTATTGAGAATAAATACATGTTCATCCTCGATTTCTCTTAAGGGTGATGGATATATCTTCTAGGGGTCACTTATGCCTTCTTTATTCATCCTCTTGTGGGAGGGAATTTTTTCCCACTAAATTTTCTATTCTTTTATAATTGAGGGGATCTTTGGTACATGGGTACCTCATTAGGCTTTATAGTTGAGACCCATGTTTGTTTCAATTTATCCTAAGTTGCACTTCAAGGGGTTGTTTGTGTGAAAACATGGTATTTTATCTTCCTATCTAGTTATCCAATTATGTCCTATTTACACTAGATTAAGTTTACTTAGTAATAAGGTTATTTGGCCTTAATGAACTTGAGTTGTCACACCTCACAAGATGACAACACTTGTCATAATCTTATTACATGCAATCTCTCACCTTGTCCTATATAAATAAGGTTCACATTAGGACAAGGTGAGAGATTGCATGTAATAAATAAGGTTCACCTTGTCCTAGAAACTTGAGTTGTCACACCTCACAAGATGACAACACTTGTCATAATCTTATTACATGCAATCTCTCACCTTGTCTCTATAGATATTGAGTTGTCACACCTCACAAGATGACAACACTTGTCATAGTCTTAAGTCTCGTACTCATTGTAAGCATGACATTCTCTTGAGTAGAATACAAATCATTCTAGCATGTTTCTAATTTCTCTATTTTATTTCCTTCATTCATTTGCATCTTGGGTAGGCTTTTCAGACAAATTTTACAATTAGCTAGTTGCCTCATGTTGAGTGATATGAATTAGCTTAATTTATCATTTTTAATTAAATTGATTAATTAATTAACTAAATTATGTATGAATTATGATATTTTATTCATTATTTGTGGTTAATGGATTTATTCAAATTTGTTTAATATTTGTGATAAAATAATTTAGTTAAATATTTAAACATTTAATAGATTTTTTGTTGTTTAAGTAAATATTATTTGATTAATTTGATTTTAGTGAAAGGTGGATTAGTTAAGGTGGGAGGAATCATTTTAATGAGTAGATGAGTGATTAGATTTTATCGTCTACAATGACATTTTCTAATTTGTATACAAAGGGTTGGCACTTGTAGCTTTTGTTGGGAAAGTTGAGATACATGGTCCTCTTTGAGTATGGTAGCATTCACCAATGTAGATGACAATAAAGTCTTTGAGGTCCTTAGATAGGTCAACTTTAATACAAACCCTTTATTGGGACCAAGCTAAATAGGGTTTATTTGACTTTAAAAACGTGACCTAAAGAGACAAATGAATTGATTAATAAGTTAGTTGGGTTAATGTAAATCATAATAATTATTTAATTATTTATAGAGAATTAATTAATTTAAATTTATTTAATACTATGAAAAACATTTGGTGAAAAAACATGAAGGTGGGTTAATTAAGGTAGGATAAATTATTTTAATAAGTGGATGAGTGATGAGATTTCAATATCTATAGAGACAATCATTAATTTTGTGTTACAAGGGTTGGCACTTGTAACATTTGTTGGACAAGTTGAGATACATGACTTTGCACACTAGTCTAGATGTCAACAAAGTCTTTGAGGTCCATAGTAGGTCGACATTGACATGGACCATTTATTGGAAAGAAGATGGATACAATTTATTTGTCTCAACATAAACAACATGACCTATAGAGGCTACAATACAATTATTAACATGCTAGAGAGATAAAGGGAGCTTGAGAAACTCAACCTAGACTACAACTCAAAATCCATGCTCACTAGAGCTAGAAAAGCCTTGAATCCATGAAAGAAGAAGACTTATTTATTTGGGTCAACATAAACAACATGACCTAAAGAGGCTACAATACAATTAATAATAGGCTAGAGAAGCAAAGGGAACTAAGAAACTCATGATAGACTACAACTTGGACTTGGTATGCTCATTAGAGATAACAACATCTCAAGTCCATGGAAGAAGAAGACTTATTTGTTTGGCTCAACATAAACAATGTGACCTATAGATGCTACAATACAATTAATAAAAAGGCTACAAAGACAAAGAGAGCTTGAAAAACGCACCCTAGACTATGACTCAAAAGCCATGCTCATCAAAGATAGAAAAATCTTGAGTGCAAAAAAGAAGAAGACTTATTTTTTTGGCTCAACATAAACAACATGACATATATAGACTACAATACAATTAACAATTAATAATAGGTTGGAGAGTCAACCTAGACTATAACTTCGTAGACATGCTCATCAGAGATGGCAAAGTCTCGAGTCCATGAAAGAAGAAGACATATATATTTAGCTCAACATAAACAAGATGACCCAAGAAGACTACAACACAATTAATAATAGATTGAACAAACAAAAGAATGCTTAGAAACTCAAACTAGATTGTAAATCATAAAGAAAGCTCATAAGATAACAAAACCTGAATTCATAAATGAAAATTAAAAAGAAATAACATTCACAAATTTCATCTCCAAAAAAACATCTAAAAAACAAAAACTTTGAATGAAATTTGGTACTGTACGAAAGACCTGACCTTAGAATCAACCTAACTCTTTCTTACATGCTTTTCAACAAAAGCATCCTACTAATATAAAATTCTCAACTACTTATTACATTATCAAAATTAAGAAATGACAAAATATTATAAAAATCAACAAACATACAAAACCAAACCAAAACCCAACTCCATTAATGGAATCAACACATTTTTTGAATTAATTGAAGTACAAGGGAAAAACAAAAACTATTCCTGGGTGCTCACCAAATCTACAGTTCTTGCGGTGGTTCTCTCATCTTCGTGGCAACCTCCATTCCACACGCCATTAAATGTACCCTCTCTTTATTCTCCTGTCTGACACGAGAAAAAATCAACACCTAGGTATTCCATCCATATTCATTTTAAGCTCAGCATTCAACACTGTGCACAGTACATCCGTATACCCAGTTACGTTAGCCAAGAACTCACCCACATGCTCCATCGTCCTTCCCCTGCAATTTAACAACCCACCACTATTTTATAAACAAACGTGCTGACTGACGTTTGAACGGCCCCATTAGATTGCCTTGTTCATTTCCTCTTCTCCACTTTTATATGAGGATTCTTACTGCTTATTCTTGGCACAGCCTAAAAATGCTCAGGATTTTTTTGGTTCTTCTCTAAAATCTCGATTTGAGGAGTTGGGTATAGAGGTGGAAACAGCGATTTTTGAGGATCAGGAAGATTTTGTGTTCCTGCGAAGCGGAAAACAAATTGGGTATAATGAGTTGCAGGCTCTGTGATTGCTCAGAGAGTAGAATAGGAATTGGGGTGCCCAGAGGTTTTGTGGCAGTTCGTGTGGGTGCTCAGCTCACCAGATTTATAATACCTGTTTTGTACTTAAATCACCCTCTTTTTTCATATCTTCTGGAAGAGGCAGAGGAGGTGTACGGTTTTCATCACAAGGGCAATCTCAGGCTACCGTGTACGCTTGACAAGTTTCTGCACACGCTGCGAGCGATCGTGGGCTGTAGAATATGACCCATCTTTTCAATAGATGTAACGATGTAGTTTTTTTATGTCTTGTCAAGAAAGGATCAACGTTTTATTGACATGGTCCTTCCTGAGGAAGAGAAGCAAAATCGCTTTTTGTATCATTGATCTGCTACTTGCAGGTACTTGGTTTACTGAATATACGTAGGACTGCTTGTTATTGATTTTGTTTTAGGAAATGGATGTAATACCTAATCCATCGAATGTATAAGAACTGAGAAACTTGCAGCGATTCAGATAGGCAAACAGTGTGACCAGTTTGGTATTAAGATATTTTCATTTAATCAAATTATATATCGATCTGAGAAATCCAAAGTTTAGTCTAACAACATGTGTTCTAGTTTTTTATAGGACAAGTTCCTTATAATCTCTCGAGCGATGTACAATGAATCTTTATCTATACATTAGGCAAATCAAGAATCAAACTCTCGACCTTAGCCACCTAAAGTAGTAGTTGAGTGACTTGACCCTACGAGTCATGTTTCATATTGTGTTGTAGAGGAAGGGGCATAGTAGCATACTATATTATATTAGGGGTATCTGCACGACCCAATCTAGCACCTAACCTGCTTTATTTTACCTTGGTTACTGACTTTCAAGTTGGGGTTTGGGAAGGGATGAGATGGGGTGAGACTAATTTCTCGGAGATGCATGCAATAGCCTACAAATCACATGCATCAGGTAAGCTTGGGTCTTGGAGTCAAATTCGAGACCAATGGGGAGCAAACCCATGACCCAAGCCAACTTTGCTACCCATGCGGGCTTAGTAGCCAACTATATTCCATTGGGCATTTGCTTCTTGCTGACCCAACCCTCGATTACTAACTTTAAAGAAACAAAAAAATGATAATTGAAAGCCTATTAATAAATAACACATATAACAATAGTCGTCCACTTGTATCCCCACTAGTTAGGATTTTTAAACTTTAATTAGAGGAGTTGTGCAACTATATTGGTACCCATAACACATGACTATTTAGGCATTTGTACATAAGTTTGACTATTTTTTGAGGTGTTTGTATTGAACGGTTATTGTGACATCTTTAAGTAGACATTGAGCAACACTTTGAAATGACCACTTTTTGACCCTTGTGTGCATAACAGATCCTAAAGTGTGCATTGTTACTAACCATAAACCAAAGAATAGCTAGAATAGTTAAATCATATTTGGAGACATAAAAAAAATCATCAAAATCTGATGTACTGGTAGTTAGTTAATTTGGGTGCACAAAGCTGGCTATAATGACTATTGGTACACTTCCTCTACAAGGAAATGCATAAAGGCTTGAGTTCCATGAAAATTTTTGAGAGGTTAAAAATATCTAGTAAGGATGATGTAATGTTTCTTGTTTACATTGTTTGCCAAGGTTCAAACTCCTAGATGTATGACATAAGGGATGAGACCTAGATTGTTCCCTTGATAGTTTTCATGGAATGGATGTTCCTCAATTCTTAACACTTAATTGAAGAAAGATAAACAATAGTGTTATGTGATATTTACATCATACCCGTGTGTGACATCTTCTCTTATCTTATTTTAATGAAAGTACAATATATTTATTTTAAATAATTTATAGTTCATTCACACAAAATAGGTAATGTGACATTTCAATTTAAATTTTGGAGTGAAGTTTCACACATTAAATAAATACCCACACACACACACACACGTAAGTATAATAAAACTATCAATTTGAAAAGGATTTTTAGTGTCACATTTAGATTTGTCCACTATTTAGAAAGTTTTGGTTATTTGGAATTGACTTTCATACAATAATAATGTAACTTTTGTCTTCAACTAATTGTTGGTCTTTAAGCTACTTAGCATTTATGGTCTTGCAATGAGGCAAAATGACTAGTACATTAGGTCAATGAATTCCCATCTTGCCAAAGAGGAAGCCTCCACTTGCACTATTGGAAGGACTCAAAGGAAGGGAAACCCACTTAAGGAGGCAAAGATAGTCCAATAAAACCCATTTAAGGGGGTAGAGACCAACTATCATGTCTCTTAGAATGCTATACAATGTACTATTAATGTGCCATCTTCATAGATTCCTTGGAGGAAAATGAGCAAAAGCACTACGAGGTGAATTGCGAAGGACCCTTGTCATAGTATGAGCATTACCTAAATAATCATGAAGTAACTTTTTGACCCTGAGACTTGAGACAAGTTTTGTAGTGCCTTAGAGATAATCAACTTTATGGTAGCTTGTCGAAGTGTGCCTTTTTCCGGTTAGAGGTCAAGTATTTGGGCCATGTGATATCTGGAGATGGGATCTCAGTAGATCCATCAAAGACTAAAGCCATTACGAATTGGCCAGCACCTACCTCAGTGACTGAAGTGAGAAGTTTTATGGGTTTAGCCGGTTATTACAAACGGTTTGTTGAAGGGTTCTCTTGAGTGGCACATCCTATTACTTCTCTTCAGCGAAAGGGAAAGAAGTTTGAGTGGACTGAGAAGTGTGATCGAGCTTTTTAGGAGCTCAAGAGAGAATTGACTAGTGCACCCATTCTTGCTGTGCCAAAGCCTTCAACAGAGTTTGTAGTTTGCACAGATGCTTTCTTAGATGGTTAAGGGGCAATTCTTATGCAGGATGGGCGAGCTATAGCCTATGAGTCCAGGAAATTGAAGACTCATGAGCTCAACTATCCTACCCATGATCTCGAACTGGCAGCAGTGGTGCATGCTTTAGTAAGATGGTGACACTTCCTCTTAGAACATCGATTTGAACTTCATTCAGACAATCAGAGTCTATAGTACATCTTCACCCAGTCGAACCTTAATGCTAGGCAACAAAGATGGATGGAGTTCTTGTGTGAATATGATTTTGATGCTCACTACATCAAGGGGAAAGAGAATGTTGTTGTAGATGCTTTGAGTAGGAGATGGCATGAGCTTTCTTCTATGTCTACAGACACAAATTTGAGAGATCGCATTCTTCACCACTTGCATGATGATGAGTTATATGCAGAAGTGAGTGAGTTGATTTGGTCTCAAAGACCCCTTGAGGGGAAGTATGCAGATTATTTGTTGGAGTTAGATGGACTCTTACGTAATAGAGGACGCATCTACATACCTTCTTCCGAAGGATTGCGAGAGTTTGTCATACTAGAGGCCCATAGAGCCCCTTATGCAGCGCATTCCGGAGTGAAGAAGATGCATGCTGATTTGAGATAGTTATATCATTGGCCATGCATGAGGATGCAGATTGCTGATTGGTAGCTAGGTGCCTAGAATGCTAGAGGGTGAAGGCGGAACACCGACATCCAGGTGGTCTACTATAGCTTCATGAGATACCAGTGTGGAAGCGGGACACCATATCTATAGACTTCATTATTGGTCTTCCTATGTCATCTTGCTATCATGATGCCATCATGGTGACAATTGACAAGTTGACCAAGGTGGCTCATTTCTCACCAGTGCATACTACCTTTACTGCACCTTCAGTGGTGCAGGTGTTCTTGCAGGATATAGTTAGACTGCATGGTGTACCTTGTAAGATCATCTCAAATAGAGATTCTCTCTTCACTTCATCCTTTTGGAGAGAACTGTAGGCAGCATTGGGCACTAGGCTCAATTTCAGTACAACCTATCACCCTGAGACAGATGGACAGACCGAGAGGGTCAATCAACTATTAGA